>BSBK01010781.1:0-344068 GCA_027943335.1 Chamaecyparis obtusa | reverse complement strand
ACTAAAGGAGGGTCATTGTCTGAATAGTATAGATAATGGAGACTAGAGAATCTGAACCACCAGAGCTACAAAAGGAAGTAACATAGAAGACATATCAGTCAAACACCCAAAAATACAGTAATTGAAGGAATGCAATATTTCAAATGTAGATCAAGTAGACCCTCATCCATGGAGAGCTTCCCATCCATTCAATATGTATATGAATTATAACATATAAGGCAAAAGATATAAGTAAGATTAAATATCTATATGATTATATTAGGATATAATTTCCATAGAAGAGAGTACGGTTATAAGTCTTTAACAAATAACCAAATGGAAGCCATTGTGACCGTGTTCCATATAAACATCCAACCCACTTATCATACTAAAAAATAGTTAAGTATGTGATAAAAAAGAGAAGACTAAAAATACCTAGAAGACCTACCCTGTAAATAACTCAAAAAATCTTTGCAACTTTATGCCCTAAAGTATCACGCCCTAGCCCAGATTGATACTTGTGCCCTTCTTGTCTGCAACATCCTCACATGACATTGTTTTAACATGATCCTTCCATGGGTGTTTTTGTCCTCTCTTGCCACCCTTCTTGGAACCTCTGCTACTCCTTGCACAACTTTCATCCCTATTCTCATCGTTATCCAAGAAGGATGTATTTGTAACATCAGGACCTCCTCATATCCTGTGATACTTTCTTCTACCAGGTATTGAGTAAACCATCAATGGTAGTTAGGTCTCTTAATCTGAAAAAGCCACAAAAGAAAATCTAAATTGCGTTTAATTTCTGACATCCTCCTTTCAAATACCTCCCAATATTCAATGCATAAAATGAGACATCTCGGTACCAATTTACCTTTCCATATTATCCTACCGTAATGCCTGAGCTTTGGTATCATTAGTTCTTCATCAATATTAACCAAAACTCTATCTAGATCAACTAAAATGTCACCAATGAATAGACTTTTAAAGATACCCTTAACCACTTCCCTATCCTTCTCAAAATACATGGCTATTGCTAAAAATATAAAGGAAATATCCAAATTAACTCGAGTCCTATCCTCATTAAAAATATATTCCTCACCTAAGACCTTCATAACAATTCCAACCACAAGTTCATGGGGAAATTTAAGAATACCTTCCATGCGCTCAACTTTACCTCATCTGTGATAGTTGTTTGCCTCTTTCTTCTAGATAATTATATAGGGGTATCCATCCTAAGAAGTGATTGTAGACACCTAAACACAATAGCTTAGGCAAAGATTAGGATTTTCACTTTTGAATAGCTTTAGGGATAAAAATACTATACCTAAATGAAGTATACATAAACCTCATCCCTCTTCCTCTTAAATGATTTGTCCTTGTAATAATGAGTTGGCATACATTAAATGATGTAAAGAGGCACCCTTACACCACCTTCTCATGGCTTTGAAGTTTTTACAAGATTTTGTGCCAAAGGTTAATTTCACTAATACTTATGATTAAGATATAGCTACAAATCTAGTTCACATCATGTGAATACATCGTGACATCAACATAGGTGATCGTGAGGGAAAGTAGATTATATGGCCTTTTATTCTACCTTACTTCTAATAGCTCTACTTTTAACCACCAAAATTAATTACCCCACTAAAATAAACAACAAATCTAGAGGAAAAACTAAGAGAGATTTGTTAGGATTTGGTAATACTAAGAAGGGGGTGAATCAGTATTACAACATTTTAAATTCAAACTCAATATCTTTCAACTTAACCATATAATTACTGAAATGAAAAGAAAATACACATAAAACAAATAACTCATAACACCATGATTTGTTCACAAGGAAACTCTATTAAGCGAAAACCCCGGTGCAAGTGATACCCACAAATTATGCACTAGGAGTATAGTGTCCTTGTTAGGAGACCTAGCCCTGTTAGGAGCTGAATATTGCATTTAGTACATTTTCTTGTTAAATGAATACAAAACCTTGTTAGGGGTATACAATGAGCACACTGCTCTTACAATTAGAAAATTGTTTGTGTTACAATAGTTTATCAAGAGTGAACTGCACAAGCATTTGCTATGTTCAAGTACTCCCATTTATACCTCACATCACCTTCTATCTGATTTTGACATCACAATGCATCATTTCATTCAATCACTCACATCGCGTCTCAAAACATCTTCATATATATACTCAATCTCATAACCAGTCGGCTCACAAGTACATCACAAAACATGACCAACACTTATCAAATATCAAATACATAGTCGGCAATCATACATTACCAAAAGTGGGGCAGGACCCAATCCAAATCCAACTTAGCACATTTTGATTCTATGTTATACTTTTTCAATCATCATGACCATTCAACTACTTTATTTTACTACTATATTGTCTATGCATGACTTCAACAAATTGTAAGTCTCAACGATCAACTCCAAAACACAAGAGACCTTAACTAAAGGTCTACCATGTTCTAAAATACCTTGCTCTAAGCTCGCATGACTTAGTTCACCATATACAGTACTCGCTAACCAAAATTGTACCATTGTACCTAGTTAACTACTTCCTAGAGTTAGTCATTTTTACAAAAAATGAATATCAAAATTGATTTTCACTTCAAGTGACTATGTAGCTGAGTAGTGTTGTCATAAATGACAACCTCTATGCAATATTAAATGGGCCACTTGCCAACAATCTCCCCCTTTGGCATTGATGGCAACACTTAGTGAAAAATGACTAAGTGCTTAGTACCAAATTATTGACTAAGTACAACCTTTTCATACACATATATCTCCTTTATACATATTACATTTTTCATATCTACTACTCCCCATTTGACATCAATGGCAAAGGTATACCAAAATGTAGTATCTCTAGATATATATAACAAAATTTTACAACTGCTCACTGAAAATCAAACCATGTGAAGTACATCTTGGAAAGAGGTTTCCAAGATCTTTGCCTCTAGTCCATGTCTTTACCAAAATATGACCTACACGGATTAGTCCATTCAATGCAAATGATGAATTTTCTTCTCCCTTTAGCTTTGTAGGCATATTTGCAGTGAGTGCCTCCACTGCAGTCTCCATATTTGAAAGGTCTTTTTCAAGAATTGATAGTTTAGGAGTGATTAAACTCTTCAATGCACCACATCTTCCCATTACTCTTCCTTTCTCCATCTCCAATACACTTATCTTTTCCAATAGTCTGGACACTTCCAATCTAAGTCCACAACATTGTGTGAGGAGGACCACTAAGACTCCTAGGAAAGAGTCTCACAACATAAGTGGGTTCATGCAAGAATTCTATACTTAGCACACAAAACTCCCTAACATGGTCATGAGGATCTCCACTACCATCATACTTGTCATATTTTGGAAATTCAAACTTATGAGGAAAATGAGGCATGTAAAAATCTTTGTCAAAAGGAAATGAACATATAACTTCAAGTGAAAAGGATGTCATTGGTTGTTCCTTCTCCTTTGCCACACATAACATTTCTTTCTTCATCTCTTCCATTTGTTTCTTCATAACCTCTAATTCAGATGGTTCCTCTTTTTTTATCAAGTTGTCAACATCAAAGTTGTGAGGTAACTTAACTCCTTGTGAGGCTAAGTGCAAGAAGTATTTGTCTTTAACTTGATTTAAGGTCAATTTCATGAGTTTTTGCAAATTTTTCGTCTTGCTAGAATTGTAGGATGTCTTCTTCAGTTATCTCAATGTTTGAATCATCACTCTATGAACCATGTGAAACATGTCTAGTGTATTGAGAGGCATGTTGTGAGCCATGTCTAGAGGTGTGATGATCAAAGTATTGGTCCAAATGTTCTTGTTTTCCTTGTCCAAAGTGTTTATTTCCTAATTATTCCAAAAATTCATGAATCCTCCCATTTCATTCTTTCATGGGTAGAGTTTAAGAAACATCATTTTCTGACTTAGGTGAGGATAGTGTGGAATCAGTAGGGGTTTTAATAAAGGGATCAAAACCCCAAGGTTCAGGTTCAGGTTCTCCTCTAGGTGATTTGTCAAAGTTTTCTTTGGGTTTCTTTCCTTGGTGGATCTGATATCTAGTTGTAACCGACATGAAAGAAGATTGTTAAGAGCTAAATAGGATGACTTAGAATGTTTTGATTTTCAAACTAGGTAAGCAAAGTGTCTAGTTGTCCAAAGTGAAAGAGCATAAAAAGAGAGAAAAGATAACTTGCCACAAGATTCCCAAGCTGTGAGTAGATGCCCTATTTACGATACTTGTAAACAAGCAAAGATAAGATAAATGACCCAAAAGAGATGATGGGCAAGTGAATAATCTAGTGTAGTCAAGAGATCCAAGTAATATTTTTCAACTAAAGACAACTCCTTGCTAGAATGTACCAAATAACAAGAAGAGTTAAGGATAGAAATGGAGAAGCTATGTTGACAATGTTTAAGCTTAACTTGAAAGTTTGCCTCCAAAGGATTGCGATGGTTGACCGAAAATTTTAGAGTATTTTCTAGAGTGAGTTCAACTATTTATTGAAAGAAAATGATGTGAACAAGTAATAGTCTTCAAACAATCCAACAAGGGACAAAGAAACCTTGCAGATACAAGCACTTGTGAGGTCTAAAATTTGTTTGCAATGTTCCAAGAGCATCAAGTGTATGTTCACAAAGATTCACATGGGTCTCAACACAAAATGAAAATACATCAAGCAAGAACTACATAAGGAAATGGCTAGTATCAAAACCTTTGCTTACAACTTGATACTCCTTTTCCTCACACAAAGTGATGTTGGCTTTGTCATGCATTTGGATCCAAGGTAATACATATGGTGAGTAATCTTGAGGTGATCTGGGTAAGTCCACTTGGATCAATCCTTAGACAAATATTATGATACTTTCAGAAGATAGGGTAGCTTCTAACTTAAGGTATTTAGTAAGAACCTCCGTTCATGATTACCCCTTGTAGTTCCGCAAGCGAAATTGAGGCCTATAGCCCTACAAGCACTCAAAGAGTATAGCCTCGCAAGTAAGATTGAGGCCTCTCAGCCCTATACAAGTTGAATGTATCCCCCTTGTAGTCTTGTAAACAAGATTGAGACCGAGATGGCCCTACAAGCACCTAAACAAATGTAGTTTTGCTAAGCAAGATTGGGCCAACTAGGCCCTACACATGAAGAGACATTAGGAATATAAATAACCATGTCTTCCCTCTCTTTGGATTGAAAGAATATTTTGATTATAGTGGGGCAGAGTAGCTGGGTTCTCTTATTCCCTACTCAAGTCATTCCCAAAAGATTGCTCTCTTGGTAGGCCCTCTAAAGGTAAATGCAAGAAAGTAAAATGTATAGATAATGAAGGTCTAGATTTCTGATTTTTCACAATGGAAAAGAGCATACTCTCTATTAATCCTAATTGGTTATTGAGAGAGTGGGGTGAATCAGTAAATTCAATTTCAAGTGTTTTTTCTCTAAATTAAATATTCGTGTTAATACTGAAATCAAAAGAATACTTTAACAATCATCACCAAAAATTGAATACACAGGTCAACACACAATTTATATGTGAAAACTCTCGGTTAGAAGGAAAAAACTATGTTGGGACAAAACCCACGAAACTCCACTATTGTAGTAATAAAGTTGTCTTCTTAAAGACTTACAAAACATTGGTGAGAGTGCTACCTAGTGAAGGGATTTAATAGAAGACCTGTTAAGATCTTGACCTTGTGAGGAGTTGCCTTATCAAAAGACTTAAAACATCAACAAAGATGTCACCTAGTGAAGGGATTTATACAATGAAACCTGCTAGGGTTCACCTTGATTTAGGGATTTAAATATACTTTACAATAAAAGAAATTATCTTATTTTGACACTATATCTGTCAATTCAGATCATACCTTTTCACTCTTTCCTTTGCTTGGCTATTGAAGCTTTCTCTCTTTCACCTTTTGTGACTGTATCCTTTCTCAGAAGATTTTGTGCTTCTATTGTGCTTGCTCTCCGCTCTCAATATTCAACAACACAACTTCTCATGCATAATGACCTGCATTTATAAGAAATTATCTTATTAAAAATACACCTAACGGTGCCACCAAGATGTAACTCTCCCAAAAATTAGGCATGCAAAACTCTTGATCAAAAAGATTGCAAACTGATCTTTAGTTACCTCAAAACGCTCGTAGAAAAATAAAGCTAACTCCATTTTGATTGAAAAAGCTAACTCTAGTTGGTCTGAAATATATTCCATATAATCCAGATCGGATTATAATGCACTAACCGGTAAGTTTGCAATGGATTGAAAACCGGTCTGCAACCTGTTAGTCATATGCATCCTGTGGTGTCTGTTGAGACTGGTTGGACAAGACCAGACCGGTTCCAGTTAAAGTACACTATTTTCTTTGTAAGTGTTACTGATTCACTACTATTATTCTTTCATGAGTACCAGTTACCAGTGTGTTTGATGTTTGCCATGATGACAACTAAACTTTATGCCAACACTCTTCTACTCCATAGTGTCTCCCAAATACATCAAGCACATGTTCATTTACTCAAGACTTTTTGCAAGTGATAAACTAAGTAGGTTAAGATATTTGATTCATGTTCTAAGAGGTGAAGAGCATACTCTCCTACTACTCAACTAATCACAAGAAAATAAGCCCTCTAATTAAAACTAAGTGCCTAGAAAACCAAATATATGAAATCACAATATTCAATTGTATCTCCAAGGAAACTTGCAAGATAGATAGCTTTATTAGTTTCAAGATAAGTCTTTGGCAAGCGTATTGCAAATAGGTTTCATGGATTTCCTTCGTGTTTCTATTACCTACAATAACAAAGAATCATCAATCAAAAATCAGATTTTAAAAATTCTACAAAAATTTAAACACGCTACAGAAACAGTCATACGTGCTACAGAAAATATCATATGCGCTGTAGAAATAGTTATATGTGCTACAAACAATATCATACGCGGTAGAAAAATAGTTGTATGCTTTGTAGAAAATATTGTACGTGCTATAGAAACTATTGTACGTGCTATAGAAATTATTGTACACGCTACAAAAACTATTGTACATACTATAGAAATTGTTGTACGCACTACAAAAATTGTTGTACGCACTACAAAAATTGTTGTACGCACTAGAAAAACTGTTGTATGTGCTACAAAAACTATTGTATGTGCTATAATAATGATAAAAAATGTTAAAAGCCCCCTTAAAGGCATCAGAATATTATAGGCTACACACTGAGAGAAAGTTAGACAATAGCCAAAAGGGTATTTATATGCATCAGAACGAAGCTTGTACGCACTATTTTGTCTGCCAAATGCACTATTTCATTAGGTGTATGTGTCAGAACATAGTTGAATGCATTGTTTCATATTTCAAATGTGGTGTTTAACTTGCAAAAAGATAATATACAAAAATTGAAATATAGACATTTGAATTTTTAACAAAAAATTCAAAGGCTCTTGAGGCCTTGGCCCCATGACAGACACCAAAAATGTGATCCAAAAACTGTGGTCACTTCTATAAACCCTTATATTTAAGAGATCCAATGAATTTGGAGTCTTAGAAGGCAACTTATAGCTGTTAGAGTAATAAAGTGTTTACTTATTATTTAAATCATATTGATTTAATTACTAAGTCACGTATTATCTCTTTCTGCTTAAGCTAAACTTTGGGCATATAATAATTAATCGCTTTATTAATTATTATTGTGCAACTTGGGACTTTCCACCCTTTTAGGGTTTTAGATATCCTTTTATAACGATTGATCTCCTCTATTTTCATAACAGATTGTAATGGAGAAACATTTATTTGATTAGATTTGCAACTTTTATTTTTGCACATCAAGAATGTCTCATCTTTCATGGATCTATGCGTTCAAGCCTCTCTAGCTTTTTGCTTCTCTCTCTTTCTGTGACATATGTTTGCGTGCAGGTGTTCTTGGGAGTTGTGGGTTGTTTACTCATCAACTCAACAATAGCTTCCTCTCCATAGCGTGCTAGAATCATGTAGATAAAGATGGTGGCTCTCAAATGAACCCAATAAGCAAGATCCCTGCAAGGTGCACTATAGAATGGAAGATTCAAGTAGATATCAAACAATGAGAGTGTAAGTATCCAAGATCTTCATGATAAATACAAATACAAAGTAATCTAAGATAAGATACAAGATTAAGCTAAGATGAAATGCAAGAGTGTAAGAAAAGTAAATCGAAGCTAACAAGATGAAAGATTGCTATCAATGCTAATTAAACTAGATTAACCAAGCTAAATACAAGAAAGTAAATAACAAAGCTAAGCTAAAATGATAACGCAATGCTTCAAGAAGCAATACGAGATATGATACAAAGATGCCAAGATAATTTCCAAAAGTACCAAGATTGCAAGAAGATTCTAAGATCAGACTCCAAGAAGATGCAAGAACAAGGAGAGAGCCTCCTTTAAAGAAATCAGAAACGAGCAGACGATCAACATTAAGAGGGAAAAAATGACAAATGATTGAGATTAAGTCTTGGTTGATCCATGTGTTCATGTCTTTAAAAGATAGAAAACAAAGGCTAAGATTAAGAGACAAAACAATGAGTGGTTGAGATAAAGAGGCAAAAGCCTTCTTCAATAGTCAAAAGACTCCATCTCATTGGAAAGTACACTTTAAGTGGATGAATTTTATTTTTATTATTATTTATTTTTTAGAAAAATGATTTTCATGTGCACTTATGATAAATGGGTCTTTTATTATTTAATTTAAAGAGAGCATGTTCTTTTAATTAAATAAACATAGAATAAAGTGGTCAAACCTTAGGATATAATCAAATAAATGATTAATTAATTAAGCAAAATTGATTTGGTGCAAAGCAATTGTCTAATATTTTAATTTAATTTTTTATAAAGGGGGCTTATAGTTTACTAGACCAAAATTGGGTGATTACAACTGCAAATCATTCTTTTCTAGGTTTAAATATAACTAGAAATCAAAATTCATATTTACCGTTGTTGCCCTAACCAACTACTTTTTCTACCAATGGCTAGCTAAGGGACGAACTGGTAGGACAATTCCAAGGATTTATCTAAAGGGAGATTCAATATAGCAATAAAAAATATTATCTTCGAGTGTTTCTAAACACTACAAACCTTACAATTAGAAGGAAGATTAAAATTAATTCAAACTCATTATTTAGGAAAGATTAAAATTAGTTTCAAGATGAAAACAAAGTGCAAAAAAATAAAATAATATCTAGGAAAATGTGATTTAGAAATATTTAAATATGATTAAATTATATATAACTTTAAAATTGTATTGTGAAAAATAAAGACAATTAATACCCATTGTAATGTGAGAGTAGGTTGAACAAGCCAAGTAATGATCACTAATAGCTATCTGTAGAATTGCCCAACACTTATTGGAAGTATCTCTGAATGATTGGATGATCTCATGGCCTACAACATGAAAGAATGGAAAGTGATTTGTGAAATCATCCAACACTTATTGAAAGTGTCTCCCAATGATTAGATGATCTCATGGCCTCCAACATGAAAGAATAGAAAGCTCAATGGGTAAGAGGAAGCTGCAAATCACACCACATATAAACAGTGTCACAAAGCTTAGAACTTGAGTGAAGTTGGGTACATTCTCATTGATTCTACCCATTACTCCTTGATGTTGCTCACTCGTTTTAAACCCTTGAAGCTCAAAAAATCTAAAAACCCAAATATACCTTAGCCCAAACAAATAAAATATGTGTAGATGCTCTGAACTAATTGAACTAAGAATAATAATGTAATTTGGGTATTGAAAACTTTAAATTAAATCTCTCCGCGTATTGGATTAATGGATTAGCTCGGAGATAAATAAATTCATACATGTTATTGTGAATATTTATTAGTTTTTTCGAATGACTATATGAGTGTAATAGATAAGCGTGGTGAGATGAGGAGAATGTAGTCCATGTAGAAGAACACAATATGAGCCACTTGACTGGGCATTTGTGTTGCTATTTTACATGTATTGATCTTTACAAAACACCACTTGGTAGACCAATGCATCCAAAAGATCATAAACAAGCGGAGGATCCCATCATGGTGGACTATGCATAGGCAAAGGGAAACTGGCAAACTTAGTCATGGTGGATTTGCTAAGTCAATGGACAACTCCCCTTCAAACAGACTGATGAAAAGATCACGTTTAATTCACTTAGGGCCCGTTTGGTTGCGGGAATTAACCTGGAATTGACATTTCCGATTTTTGATTCGTGGAATCCTCAGTTTGGGAGTGCAATATGAAAATAGAATATGAAGATGTAAATGCCATTTTGGCCCAAAATGAGAATTTACATCTTCCACTTGAAAAGGTAGAATTGGAATTGGAATTGGGGGTAAATCAAATTTTTAAATTTTTCATGTCTATCACTTAATTTTTTAATTTTTTATTTGTGTGCGGAGGGATTTAATTTATTTTTTATTTGTTTGGGTGATTTGTAACTTTGTTATTTATTCATTTTTTTCGAAAAAAAATTCATATTTTTTTTCAATTGATTTTTTACAAAAATTTTCTCAAATTTTTTTTCCAAATTTTTTATCGAATTTTGGTTGCGATCAGTGATTTTAACTTGGTTTCCTGCCTCCAACTTTGGCTACCTAAAACAGTTTGCGATTCCATTTTCCGATTTTCATTCACGTAGGTTGCAATGACACGAAGCGCATTCAGGTTAGGTTTGTTGACGTATATGAATAAAATGAAAATTCATTTAAACTTCACTTTTCTACCGATGACCTTACCTTGCTATTTGACGTGAATTAAATTCTTTTAAACTTTGCTTTGGTTTTCTATATAAAATTAAATTAAAAATAAATTATTAAATTCAAAAATATTAAAACAATTCAATTTAAAAAAAAAAAAAACCATACTCCATTTCCAATTATAGTTTCAAAATGTGGAACCAAATGGAGGAAATGCATCTTCTCGCTCATATTCCGGGTCAACCAAACGGTCCAACTATAATCTGAAAATGGAAACCGGATTATCAAATCCATGATTTGACCATTTCCAGCATTTGATCAAATCTAACATTTTCTAATTCCCGCAACCAAACGAGCCTTAAGGCCAAAGTTAAGACCTTTTTATAATTCAACGAGTGTTGCATTGTTGAATTAAATTGTCCTGTCTTAATTTATGTTTTTAAAAAAATATTTATGCAATAGACTGTGAATTCATAATAAAATTATTTTTCACATTAATGACATTTGATGTTCTCATAAATAATTAATTGCAGACCTTAAACAACTCTCAAAGGAATTATAAGTATTCACCACATATAATGCTAATGTCCTCTATCTAGCTTTTTTCTTTAATTTTTGTATTAATTTATCTTCAATATATCTTTCCCGTACCTATTGCACAAGGTGCGATTTGCCACTTATCTTTGTAAATGCTCTTACTTTAGCCTCTAAAGAACATATCATGGCGAAGGACAGGAAGAGGAAGCTTCCGAAGTGGAAGACTCAATTTGTCTGCTCTCTAGACGCGTATCTAGCGTGGAAAGAGAATCTGGAGGAAGTTTCCACTCTGCTTTAACTCTCCAATCATCACCGCGTCACACTCGGGAATGGCTGATTACTAGCGACTTTTCTTAACTCCTACACCAGCATTGTAGTAATTATCTGCCACATTGCCTCTTTCTCTCAAGTGACTCTTACAGAATGTTTTCATTCATTATTGGATCGTTTGCTGGAGCGGTTGCCACTAATATCCTCTCATGCGGGGAAGAATTGGTGAGCGAAGGCTGGTCCTGGTTGCAACCATCATCTTCATTTGAAAGCTTGCACATTCCAAAATTACCCAAAATTCAAGTGGGTTTGGATTCGCAAGTACGGGAGTTGAAAAAACATTTATTTGAAATGGATTATAAAAAGGTGGGAGTGTGTGCAATGGGTGGCAGTGGCAAAACAACCCTGGTAGCTGCTCTCTGCAGGGATGCTGGCGTTAAAGGTATGTTAACCTCATATATATATATTCTTGATTGAGGAATTCTGTATTGTGATTTTTGATACTGGCTGAGCTTTAATGGGAATTTGATGCGAAAAGAAGAGCTATTTTAACGCTGGTTTATCTTTGCCGAAGTGCTGGGCAAGCTAGTTGACTGCTAAGTAAAATTTGTACCAGTTGATCAATCCAATACAGACAATGTATTAACTCCATCACACTCCATAATAAGGCTATTCTTTGAAACAACAATAATTCCCAGGACCTTATACGTGCTGTTAGGAGATATTTTACCTTTGATTTCTTTTGATATCTGTGCTTAGGTGATATTTTAGATTTTTTGAAAGCATATGATCCCATGCATAAGTTAGGGAGCTGGTCAAGCTTGTAAATCTTCCTGTGTCGACCAAGCAGTGAAGTCCTTTTTCATTGACATGTGTAAACTTTGTCTCCTCTCTTATTGAATGAGCTATTCATTCTGTGAATCATTTCCTGTTTCTCAAGCAGGATAGTCCTCTCCTATCCTTTTCTCCTCAAAGTGCCTAAACACCACATGCCCTAATCTGCTTTGTGGATTCCTCTCTGCTTCCCCTCATTCTATCCTCTCCTCTTCGAACTGCCTAAACACCATTCATGCCTCAACCTGCGCTGTGAAGTCTTCTCCTTTTCTCTTTAATCAATCCTCCCCTCTTTGAAGTGCCTAAAGGCAATTTAATCTCAACTTGCTTTCGTTAGTGAAATCTTCTCCCCTTTCCCTATATATATCTCCTCTCCTTAGAAAGTCCAAAGGCCATTGATTCTTCAACTTTCTTTAATCAGTGATCCTTCTCCCTTTCCTTCAATCATTCTCTTCTTTCTCATTCAAAGTAACTAAGACCATTTATATATAACTTATTTAGTCGGTGGAGTCCTCTCCCTTTTTTCTCTGTCTGCTCTCTTCTCTCCTCTTCTCCTCCTTGAAGCGCGTAAAGGCCATTCATTCCTCAACTTTCTTTAGGCAATGGTCTTCTTCCCTTTCTCTCAATCTATCCAGTTTGGGGCCTTTTGGGCAGAAACTTTAACCTCTCCTTCCCATCTGTGAACTACTGTGAACTATCAATTGGAACCCTTGATCGATGAAGACCTTATGGTAAAGTCCAGTCGTCAATATGCTGAATGCCCATGCTTTGTAAAGTCCCCTACCGGGACTTAGCTCAGCCTACCCTAAAATTCTCTTTTAGGGTTTGAATAATGCCTAGGAATGGGAATTGTCACTTTAGTATTCTGCTGTAGGTCCTGCGACTAGGTTAGTATCACAAGATAAACAACAAATAAGCCAATATTGTACAAATAGAATTCAAATTACTATTGTAATATTCCAAATGTGCACATGAGATTCCTTTGAAGTTCTATCCAACCAACTCATCGTCATTATAGAGCACCAATTGGGAGATCATACAAGGCACCTTGAGCTGTTCAACCGAGCCCAAGAACATGGAATGACAACCTCCATCCGTCCTCCCAGCTCCACTTGGGGTATTTCTACCAGTGTGGTTTCGCTACTTACATCCATAATATGTACTATATCTCCCCTCCAAAATGAGATGACCCAATGGATGAGAATCTTTTAAAAGAATCTTCATATGTGTCCCATTATACACAGGCAGAGATATAGCAAGGATAACAACAGATAATATATGTTCTATCCTCTATCAGATGTAAGTCCAATGATTATCATAAAATTCATCATACCACCAAATTGGATAAGCAAAGAAGCTGCAGTTTAATATATGTGTTTTCTGAAACAGTATCCTTATCAGATTTATTGCTCAACCATCCTGATGCTGTCTTCCTTGTTCGATGCCACACATTCAGGGAATCATAAATAAGTCTTTGACTACATTCTGATCTTACCTGCTGTAAATTATTTTTGATGTATTTATATTTCCTTTTCTGCTGTTCGACCTCCTATGTAAATCTGATTTTCTGGTTACATTCAGATATGTATTAATGTTCCTCGAAAATACCTCACATGTCTCCTGCCCCTCACTCTTCTCAAATTATAGTCCGAATATGTATTGCTTGACGCCTCTTCATGGAGAGAGGCGACTCCACTTGAGAGAAACAATGTTTCATAATGAAACTTTCTTATTTGATGAATCACACCTTTTGGGATAACTTACTTTCATTTCCCTTTAATGATTAGCAAATACTAATCGCACCCATGTTCCTAAACAAAATCACACTTTAATAATAGTCTTGACTCTTTATAATAATTTTCATTAACAATCGGGTCTGCTGGTATGCTGATGCAATTACACATTAAGAATGTAACTGAGACGTGCCATAGTGGTGATTGCTTTATATTGGATCTTCTGCATATTGAAGATTAATTGCTTTTTAAATTTAATTATAATCTCAGTCTCTAGTGAGAATAGTCGCTTCTCCTTGGAGAATCATTAGTAAAGCCAATTGGTGTATCCTTCTGGTTTGTCTATGTTATTGTTTGCTTGAGATAGATTCAAAAAATTGTGAAGTCTTACAGAGTAAGACAATTTTATGACTTTATTTAATTAGAATATTAATGTGTTATATCTGGGTCATGACATCTTACCGTCTATTACTGATTGCTAGTTTTATAGCTGGGCAAGATTTAATTTGTTAGTTTATTTAATTCTTCCTTAGATGGGGGCATGGCAGGCTGCCCTTCCCCAAATTGCTTGCCCTCAAGCAATGATCACTGGGGATGTATTCAGGATGACTCCCACTATGAGAGGGATTGGATTTTGAAGCTTCCACATTTCTGTTTATGAGAGTCTACCACACAATTCTCTTCTGCTGCGCTATTCTGATATTATCTCGAGACCTATATTTCTGTTTTTAATTGAATTGTGGATTATCTCAACCAATGATTAGAAATTTGCAAAGTTTGTAATATTAAGACATGTTTTATCTCATAATGTCATGGATACCTCCTTGAATCATAGTAAGGGTGTGCTTTCCACACATTAAGATGAGAATTAGAAGCATGACACACATCTATGTCGTCAAATGTCTTTCTGTTTACACTAGTTATTCTCATATTCTAAATCAACCAAGAATAAAACCAAACACGAAGAATACACAATGAACACACTGAGTATACACATGATGTATGAAGACACAGAGCATACATGAATGATACATACAACACATGTATTGTTAGATCTGTCAATTTATATTTACCCTCTAGGATGGCAGGATCATGCTCTGATACCATTCGTAATGTCTCCTACTGGGACTTAACTTAACCTGCCCTAAAATTCTCTTTTAGAGTTCGAATAATGCTTGAGAATGGGAATTGCCAATTTAGTATCCTGCTGTGGTTCCTGCAACCAGGAATCACAAGATAAACAACAGATAAGCCATTATTGTACAAATAGAATTCAAATTCACTATTGTAATATTCCAAATGTGCGTATGGGATTCCTTTGAAGTTCTATCCAACCAACTCATTGTCATTATGGAGCACCAGTTGGGAGATCATACAAGGTGCCTCAAGCCATTCCGCCCAGCTCAGGAGGATGGATTGACAAGCTTCATCCGGCCTCCCAGCCCCACTTGGGGTGTCTCTACCAGCATGGCTTCCTAGCTACTTGCATCCTTCATATGTACTATAACTCCCCTCCAAAATGAAATGACCCAATGGATGAGAATCTTTCAAAAGAATCTTCATATGTGTCACATTATACACAGGCAGAGATATAGCAAGGATAGCAACACATTATATGCATATCGGCAGGAAAGTGGAATGTTCTATATTCTATCAGATGCAAGTCCAATGATTATCATACAATTCATCATACCACGGAATTGGATAAGCATAGAAGATGCAGCTTAATATATGTGTTTTGTGGAACTGTATCCTTACTAGATTTATTGCACCAGTAATCCTGATGCTGTCTTCCTTTTTTGATGCCACACATTCAAGGAATCATAAATAAGTCTTTGACTATATTCTGATCATCCCTGCTGTTAATTATTTCTGATGTATTTATATTTCCTTTTCTGCTGTTCGACCTCCTAGATAAATCTGATTTGCTGGTTAAATTCAGATATGTATTAATGTTCCTCAAAAATACCTCACATATCTCCTGCGCCCCCCCCCTCCCCTTCTCAAATCATGGACCAAATATTTATTCCTCGACGCCCCTTCATGGAGAGAGGCGACTCCACTGGAAAGAAACAATGTTTCATAATGAAACTTTCTTATTTGATGAATCAGACCTTTTGGGATAACTTACTTTCTTTTCCCTTTAATGATTGGCAAATACTAATCACACCCATGTTTCTTAACAAAATCACACTTTATTAATAATGTTGTTATAATAAGTTTCATTAGCAATGGGGTCTGCTAGCATGCCGATGCGATTACAAATGAAGGATGTTATTGAGATGTGCCATAATGCTGTTCGCTGCATATTGAAGATTAATTGCTGTTTAATTTTAATTATAGTCACTGTATCTAGTGAGAATAGTCGCTTCTCCTTGGAGAATAATTAGTAAAGCCAATTGGCATATCCTCCTAGTTTGTCTATGTTATTGTTTGTTTGAGATCAGTTTAGGAAATTGTGAAGTCTTACAGAGGAAGATAACTTTTGAATTTTTGAATTAGAATATTAATGTTCGATAGCTGGTGCATGATAGATTAGTGTCTTACTGATTGCTAGTTTTAATCATTGATACTTGGATAGCCAGGTAAGATTTAATTTGTTAGTTGATTCAATTCCTCCTTAGACACTGTCATGACAGTCCACCCTTCCCAAAATTGCTTGTCCTCAAGCAATGATCATTGGGGATGTATTCAAGATGATGCCCACTATGGAAGGGCTTGGGTTTAAACTTCCACATTTCTGTTTATGTCTACCACATAATTCACTTCTGCTCTGCCATTCTGATATTATCTCAAGACCTATATTTCTGTCTCTAATTCAACTGTGAGTTATCTCAACCAATGATTGGAAATTTGCAAGGTTTGTAATATTAAGACAAGTTTTCTCTCATAATGTCATGGATACTTCCTTGAATCGTAGTAAGGGTGTGCTTTCCATACATGAAGATGAGAATTAGAAGCATGACATAGATCTATGCCCTCAAATGTCTTTTGGTTTACTCTAGTTATTCTCATATTCTAAATCAACAAAAGTTTGGACATTATGCTTCAGAATGTTAGAGTAAACAAGGTGAAACAAAAAAGAGAAGTGCTCATAGCACTATTGAAGATAAACAAAATTTGTTTATTTCTTGCTTCAATACAAGTGTAAGTGAAAATAATGTGTGGTATAAACTATTTTTCAACTTGGATCAAAAGCATCAAATTACTGTAATACTAGGAGATAATAATTCTCTTGGAAGCAAAGGTAAGGATACTATTGTAGTTACAACAAAATATGGTGAAGTGAAGCATATCAATGAAACATTATTGGTTCCAGCTCTCAAAAAGAATTTGTTGTCTTTTGGACAAATTATCAAGTGACTTTTGATAAGAATGAGTGCATAATAAGAGATAAAGCAAAAAGGAATGCAATTGTTACAAGAGCTAAAATGATAAGTGATAGGATGTTTCCTATTCATTTCACTCATGGGAACCAAGCACTAAGGACTAGTGAAATGAATGAAAGTCAAATTTGGCACAAAAGACATGGTCAGCTCAGTTTAATAGGTTGATTTTACTCAAAAGATTAAAAATGGTTGAAGGTCTACCATTAATGGAAGACACAAAAGAGGTGTGTGAAAAATGTATTGTTGGAAAACAGCATAGGATACAATTTCCTTTTGGAAAATCTAGTAGGGCTAAACAACATCTTGAGATAGTTCATACAAATTTGTGTGGTCCTATGGAAACACCCTCTTTGAAGAAATCCAAGTATTTTCCAACCTTCATTGATGAATTAATCAAGAAAAACTTGGGTGTATTGTTTGGTTTCAAAATCAGAAGTATTTGAAAAGTTTGTAGAGTTCAAAAATTTGGTTGAAAAATAAAGTGGTATGTCACAGTGATAAGGTTAGACAATGGAGGCGAGTACAAATCAAATCAGTTTATTGATTTTTGCAAAAATCATGGAATCAAGAGATAGTTCACTACTTCATACACTCCACAACAAAATTGAGTAGCTGAAAGGAAGAATAGGACAATTGTTGAAATGACATGAAATATGTTGAAAGAGAAAAATTTGGATAAAAGTTATTGAGTAGAAGTAGTATGCACAACAGTGTATCTTCTATATAGAAGTCCTAAGGAATGACTCCTGAACAAGTATGGTCTGGGTAAAGCCAAGTGTTGATCACTTTAGAGTATTTGGGTGTGTTGCTTATGCACACATACCAAAAGAATAAAGGTCTAAGTTAGATGATAAAGGCCTTAAATGCATTTTTATCAATTATGGAACTGAAAATAAAGCATACAGGTTGTATGATCTTGTAACGAAAAAACTTGTGATAAATAGAGATGTGGTATTTAATGAACTAGCAGAATATACCAAAGAAAATGAAACAAAAGGAAAAGAGATAGTAATTGATGAGATTGAAGAGGAGGAAGAAGAAGATGTACTTGAATCATCTAGTGCAGGAGAAAGAAAATATCAAAGGACAAAAAAGAATCATCCATCAACTCTTATGTTGGATTCAAATTTTGAAAAAATGACAAGAAGGTCACAAGCAAAAGTGAATTTTGGCATTGATGACTCAAATCATGGAAAATAATGAACCGCAAACATTTGAACAAACTCAATAAGAAGAAGAGTGGATTGAAGCAATGAATAGTGAAATAGACACAATCGAAAGGAATGACACATGAGACTTGGTTCAATTACCTCTTGGTAAGGAAGTTATTGGTACAAGATATGTGTACAAAACAAAGTATAAATCTGATGGAAGCATTGATAAGCATAAGGCTAGATTGGTAGCCAAAGGGTACACTCAACAGGAAGGTACTGATTATATTGAGACATTTGTACCTGCAGCACAAATGAATACTATCAAATTGGTTTTGGCATTGGCACCTTAGCAGAGTTGGATAGTTTATCAAATGGATGTGAAGAGTGCTTTCTTGAATGGATATATTGATGAGGAAGTGTATGTTTCACAACCTAAAGGTTTTGAAATGCCTTCTAAAGAACATTATGTTTGCAAATTAAAAAAGGCCTTGTATGGTTTCAAACATGCACCAAGAGCATGGTATTAAAAAATAGACTCATACCTACAACAAAAAGGTGTTTCACAAAGTCAGTCAGATCCAAATCTCTATATCAGAAGCTCAGCAAAAGATATTTTTATCTTAGTTCTCTATGTTGATAATCTTATCTACACATGGAATAATTCAACTTTATTTGCAGAGTTTAGAAAAGCCATGACTATTGAGTTTGAAATGACAAATTTGGGACAAATTCACTACTTTCTTGGTATAGAAGTATGGCAAAACAAAGATGAAATATTTTTGTCTAAAAAAAAATGCTTCAAATATCGTACAAAAAATTTAAATGCAGAGTTGCAAACCAGTTACAACACCTATTGAAGTTGGACTTAAATCGTCTACTCTAGATGTGTCAGATCCAGTGAATCCCACTCTATACAGACAGTTGATTGGAAGCTTGATCTACTTAACTACTATTTGTCCAAATATCACATATGTAGTGAGTTTGGTCTCTAGGTTCATGTCAGAACCTAAGGAAACACATTGGAATGCAGCTAAAAGGATTCTCGGATATGCAGTGGGTTACAGTCTCAAATTTCAGCATTCAGAGGATAGTAGATTGGTTGGCTATATAGATTTAGATTTGGCAAGTTCTGCTGATGATCAAAAGTCTACTTTTGGTTACACTTTTAGCCTTGGTTCTGCAGTATTCTCTTGGAAGTCCAAGAAACAACCAACAATATCTCTTTCTACAGTAGAGGTAGAATACAAAGCTGCAACATCAACAACTTGTCCAACTGTATGGTTGAGAAGACTACTAGAAGACTTACACCAAATCCAGAATGAACCTACCTTGTTGTATTGTGACAACAAGAGTGCCATACAAATGACAAAGAATCTAGTATTTCATAGTAGAACCAAACATATTGAGATACAACATCACTATATCAAAGAATTGGTTCAACAAGGTTTGACCAAAATTGTGTATTGCAGTACAGAAGATTAGATTGCAGATATCTTCACAAAGGCTCTAGCTCGTGAAAGATTCCAGAAGCTCAGAGATCTATCTACTTCATGTTCTTCCCAATGGTCATTATGGAGGAGAATGCCAGCGTTAATGCCCATTGAGGGCAGCCTTTATTGACTTCGGGACATCCATTCTTGAGGGCAGTCTTTCTTGACTATGCTATGCCATATTAATAATATGGTTGTATGTTTTTACTTCTGTAGTTGATAGTTGCAGGTCTTTATTATTGTAGTTGTGTTATTGTTGAATATGGTTGAATTCCATAATGTCACCTCCCTTTTGATTTTCTATATAATAGATGCCCTGCCTCTCATTTCACCAAGGCGATTTGGGGCTTTTGCATATTTCTTTGTTTTGTGATCAGCAGATCACTAATTGTTGATTTAGTTGCCTTCAAATATTGTACAAATAGAATTCAAATTCAGTATTGTAATATTCAAAATGTGCATATGGAATTCCTTTGAAGTTATATCCAGCCAACTCACATCCCTGTTCCTTAACAATATCACACTTTATTTATATTGTCTTTATAATAATTTTCATTAGCATTCAGGTCTGCTAGCATGCTGATGTGATTGCACATTAAGGATCTTATTGAGACATAGCATAGTGCTGATCGCTGCATATTGGATCTTCTGTGTTTTGAACATTAATTGCTATTTAATATTAATTATAATTGCTGTCTCTAGTGAGAATAGTCGCTTCTCCTTGGAGAATAATTAGTAAAGCCGATTGGTGCATCATCCTGGTTTGTCTATGTTATTGTTTGCCTGAGTTGATTCAGAAAATTTTGAAGTCTTAAAGAGAGACAATTTTCTGAATTTATTTAATTAGAATACTAATGTGTTATAGCTGGGTCATGACAGATTACTGTCTATTACCGATTGGTAGTTTTAATCGCTGATACTTGGATAGCTGGGCAAGTTTTAATTTGTTAGTTTATTGAATTCTTCTTTAGATGGGTCATGACATGCTTAGGATAACTTTTATTTTTACTGGGGAAGTGGAGTGGTGCTGTCTCTCAATGCATAAATTAGACAATGTTTCCGTTTAGGAAGTGGTGTGTTTGGAGCTTCTAGTCTGGCTACAATACTATGTCAAATTTCTAGGGAGACTAGAATGTAAGACCTCTCATTTACTACAGTGTGTTCTTTGTATTCACAAGTGTAGATTCGAAAAAAATACCAAATTGGGATCAGACTTACACATCAACCTCTTAATAACGAAGTCAATGTCAGTATTGATCCTTACACCTCTAATGCATTCTAATGGCACTAGTGGGAGTATTTGACAGAATTCTTTTATTGCTGCTGTGATTAGAAGCTGAATATTTGTTCAACCTATGCGATTTGTTGGTCACTACATCCCAGAAAGAAACTGCCCTTAATAGGAAGAGAAGAAAAGAAACACAAATGCAATAGATGTTCAATGAATGAGCAAATAAAACTATCTATGTTTGTTAAATCTCTTAGCAATGTACCTTACTTATATTTGCTTATCTGTTAAAAGTGGCTTTGTGTTGTTTTCCAATTTTACCAAGCCTTATGTTCTCCATTCTTCTATTCATTCTCAGAACATTTTGGAGACAAGATCTTTTTTCAAACAGTTTCAGAGTTCCCAGATAACAAGACAATTCTTGAGAGCATTTGGAAAAAAGTTACTGGAGATCAAGCAGTACCTGATTCTCAGAGCATTCAAGAGGCTCTTCAGGAAAGGCTTAGGCATAGACAAGAAAAAATTCTAGTCATTTTAGATGATGTGGGGGCAGATGTTAATCTTGAAGAATTGTTGTTTGAAGCTGAGGGATGCAAGACTGTTGTTACATCCAGGGGCACTGTCAATTTCAAATACCTTGATAGCACCTATGATTTGCCTATGCTTGGAGAGGAAGATGCTTTGTCCCTCTTTTGCTATTGTGCCTTTGGTCAAGAAAGCATTCCTGATGGAGGGTATAACAAGCAATTAGTCAAAGAGGTATACCTATGTACTAATTTGTTGATTTTAATGAACCCTGAAGTCTGTTAAATTTGCCATGATAAGATGACATTATATTTTGTCAGTTGAATTTGTGTAGATCTGTTATTCATCCCGCATTTGCAATTTAAGAGACATATTATTGTTTAGTTGAATATGTGTAGATCTGGTGGTCATCCTTTGAGATTATATAGGGGCTCCGGCTTACTAAAATGTACTAACAGGTGGTGAAAGGATGTCGAGGGTTACCACTTGCATTGGAGGTGATTGGGCGTTATTTACATAAACAGACTGAAAATACATACTGGGAACATGCCAAAATGCACCTTTCACAAGGAGGGTGAATCAATAATGCTTATGAAGATCAGGTTCTCAAGCGCCTAGCAGTGAGCATAGAAACTCTTGACGATGATACCAAAAACTGTTTTTTGGACCTGATATTATTTCCAGAAGTGAAATATATCCCTGTTGATTCCTTGTTCGATATTTGGATTCATGTTCACAACTTAAGCATAATTGAAGCATGGAAGATTCTTCTTGACTTTGAAGATAGAAGGTTGTTGAGTTTGGTGCAACAAAATCATAATCTGGGGTAAGTGTCTTTTGTTAGATTTTATGTTGAACTTGTGTTCAAAAATATAGCATGGAAAGAAATAGGTAGTGACTATCAAGCCATAATCTTGATGTAAAATTAGCAAGCCAACAGAACGAATCTTGCATGTCTTCCTGCATACTCAAAATATAGGTTGGAATTGTTGAGTTCAACTTGAAATTTCTAATCATTAAAATACTGCTACTGTTACTTCAACAACTAGATAGGTATGTCTTACTGAAGATTGTCTTTTGCTTTCTCAGTGATCGTCTAGGGATTAATTCTTGCAGCGCTGGTGAGATATATGTAGTTCAACATGATGTGTTACAGAGCTTAGCTATTTATTGGGCAGCTAATAACCAAAATGACAAGATATGCAAAAGGCTGAGATTATATCCATTCTCCACCTGGGAAAAGCACTCAGATGGAAATATAGTAGCCGCTGAGATTATTGCAATACGCACTGGTTATTGCTTTAAATTTATTTATTGATATTCATATATGTGAGGCTTCAGCCAAATAAGTGTGTCCTATAAATAAATGCTTATTCATTTCTTAAGAACTTTTGTATACTTTTGCAGGTCCAATGAAAGAGAATCAATGGCCTAAGCTGGAGTTTTCAAAGGTCCGTGCTCTTGTATTAATATTTGATGGAAATGAATACTTTCTTCCAGCATTTTTGCAGAAAATGCCCGAATTGAAAGTTCTCATAATAATCAACCAGGATTCCTGTAGGACTAAACTTGATGGCATGTCAACCTTTAGTTCTTTGGTTCAGCTGAAGAGCCTTAGGCTTGAAAAATTGATTGTCCCTCTTGAAGATTATTTTGAATCTTTAGAAAATCTGAGGAAGCTATCATTGAGTCTCTGCAGCAGTGATAAGGGACAATTAGACATAGAAGTGTGTTCAAAGCTGCTTAAACTTGAAGAGATTAATATTGGGTACTGTGAGGATATCAAGGAATTGCCAGTTGGCATTTCCAATTTAACTTCACTGAAAACACTGACCATTACAAACTGCCATCAGCTTCACAAGATTCCTGAGAATCTGGGGAAACTTGCAGGATCTCTGAAAGTGCTGAGATTAGTTGCTTGTCTAGATCTCAAAGAATTGCCAGCCTCAATTTGTGAGCTTGGAAATTTAGATTTCCTTGACATTTCCAAGTGTCAATGCTTGAAGGCACTTCCGTGTGGCTTTGATAAATTACAGAGGCTCAAAATTCTCAACATGAGTGACTGCAAAAGAATCAAGAAACTTCCTACTATAGTGGCTAGTGACCTTAAATATTTGTCACATGTGATCTGCGACAAGCAATTGGAAAAACAGTGGTCTCGTGTCCATGAGTCCATTAATGTGATAATTGCAGAACCAACATTTGGTTTAGAGTGGCTGAACATATAATTTTGCTCCAGCAATCAGTTATATTGTGAACAGTTGTGGAGCATTAGTTGAGCAGTTTTTTCTTTTAATTTTTAGAAGTGGAGTTAGCAACAAAGAGCATTTGTGTTGTGAGTTGGAGTTTTATCTATATACTTAAAACTAATGGAAGGATCATAGAGTTGTCAGCACTACTGTGCATATTTTATTTATGTCATGTTTTGATTTTGAAATTATTATGGTTTTTAGTCCTTGGCTATTGCAGAGCCAGACACTATAGTGATCATGCTGCAATATTCTTTTTCATGGTAAATTGTGCATGAGTACCAATTTAATCCATTTGCTCATGTTTTAATGTTTTTTGTTTTTGATGGGTGAGAAATTAGCAGTTTGAATTTTCTTCTTGGATATGACATTTTCCTGGGTCTGGCAGTTTTTATATAAAAATAGGAATTTATAAATTCTTAAGACTTTGCTTATAGTTGGGAGATGGTGGAGAACACACAGAACAGGTGTAGACATGTATCAGACAAATGCAAGTTGTGCAAGCTTTGCATATTTATTTCTACAAACCTTTACCCTGTTTTATGTTCATTTTCACTTTCACATATTTTTGGCCTGTGATAAATCCTCATTTTCACTTGATATCTATGGTTGGAGATTGATAAGAGAGGCTAATTTATCTACTACAGGGAAGAGATCAGAAACTGAAAGGAAAATCTAGTTTTAATTATTAATTAGCCGGTTGGCTATTTTGAGTTGGAGTTCCACTGGAATTTCATCATGTCTCACATGGAATAACTTATCCGATGCCTCATGTCGGGAAAATCTTGTCTGCATTTTATTGATTTTTTCTTTCCGTTTGGTTTCCTCAACAGTGAAAAAGTGGTGCATGCATATATGTGCAGTTATAATGGCTTTCACACCTTGAATATTTGCCTTTATATGATTGTGCTTATCCTCAATCCAAGCTCACAGACAAAACCCAATATTGCCATAGATACAATGAGGTTGAAATGATGAATTTCTAATGTCTTTAGTCTTTGTTGAAGCGGGAAATAGTCAGAAACAATTACTCCCCATTAACTTGCAATTAATGGCATGAAGAGCCTTACAACACATGATGAGAGCAGCTTTGGGGATGGACATTTAAATGCCTGGAAATCAGAAAATCTTTGTTTATCACAATTGGTGAAGACACCTTATGGCCATGACTTTATGACATTCGGTAGTTACTGTTGTCACAAAAGTTTGCACCCTTTCTTAGGTGAGTGTGAATGACCTAAATGACCTTGTGAAACATGGAAACAACCTTCCCAGTGTGGGACTTGAAATGTAAGGTCGAGTCTCCGGAGAAGGCCGGCTTCCTTCCAATCAAAATGCACCTAAAACTAAGCTTTTGAGGAAAAAGGGAAGAAGGGTATGCAGAAAGGTAAAAAGGGGTGATGCATCAGATTGAATCTTTGGTTACTCGCCCTGCCGATTAATGCACATAACATCAATAAAACCCAACATACAAAGACCTTAACTCTATTCTACCCTTCAAGGAATCGTATGCAGATCAGAACTAATGTCATGATGCAAAGGAAATAACTTTCACAGTGCAGCATCCATGAGCATATTCAACACAACACACAAACTAGAAAGGCAAAAAAGAAACATTCAACACTAGGCAAGAAACCTGCACAAGATAGTTGAATGGCAAGATAAGGCAAAAAACAAGAATTCTATTAATGTATGGTAAAACAGGAAATTACTGTTACAGAGCAAAAAGAGCTGCAAAGAACCAGAGAACCCTAAGAATATTTACAACTTTGCCTTTATAGAGTTCAGGCATAACTCTGATTACATATGAAGTTCAAACCCATCTAGGGTTAGGTTACAAAAGGAAGAAACAGATCAGACCAAATGTATGATCTCTACGTGCATGCTGATCTTGAGAAGTGATAGAAGGAGGCTGATATGAATACCTTTGCAAGCAAAAGAATGGCCCAAATGAATGCCCTTGCAAGCATGCAATGTTCTATCCTCTGTGGCATAGGAAACGGCCTCAAGATTGTCTGCAATCAATAAATGGACATGGGACAGTTTGGATGAATCGACCAAAAGCATATTAATGGTGCCGTTGGAACAAAAAAAGTCGCTGGAATAGATGAGTCCAATTAATGCTTTGATCTCTAGTGGTTCCCCGTTGCTGAGAGTCCCCCTGATGAACATTCATGTCCATCGGCCTCCATAATGATCACTCCGAACGTCAAGGAGAGTCCCCTTGAAAACAATATCCTCTGTTGAGCATATTGAGAGTTCCCCCAAACTCCTGCCAATGAACGTTTGTGCCCATAGAGTCATTTCGGTGAGACAAAACATAAGTCTCACCGACATTTGATCCCATCGGGGTGACCCTGCTCATCGACAAAGGCTTTGGCGATGCCCCCTGTCATCTTGATGAAGTCCTCCCGTTTGCATTTTGGTGAGACTCTCACCGACATTTGGCACTATCAGGGTGACATCGGCCATTGGCAAAGCACGCTATGACCAACGTTGTCATGCCGATGAACCCCTTCCTTGTTGATGCGTTTCCGTGACACTCTTACTGAAATCCAACCCTGTTGGGTGACTTGGCCCCTTGGGGTGTGTTTTCTATCTCTCGACGATCACCTTGTCACTCTATCAGACGGGTTATTTTTGCCAGACCAAAAGGAAGTCCTGTTGAAATTCCGCTTTTTGCACTCTAATGAACATCTAGTCATTTTCACTAAAATTACCCCCCATTGCTGAGACATGGCCCTTCGACAAAGTACCTGGCAACCAATGATGTCCTCCTAATGAACCTTGCGGTCATATGTGCATTTCAATAAGACTCTAACCAAAATCCTATTCCGAAGCGGAGACATCGCCCATTGGGGTGAACTCTCAAACTCGCTGCGATCCTCATTGTCTCCCCGATGGACCTCCGTTTCGGTGAGACAAAAGGAATGTCCCACCGAAAACAAGTGAACACCAGAGATCTCAATCTACTGACATTTCAGTGAGACATACCATATGTTTTAGACCCTTGTCCCTGGTTTGGATCTAGGTTTTCCTCATCTTCACTATCTGATACCACTTAAATGTAATGATTTTTCCCTTTGCCCAAACACCGATGACCTGGTTGCCATGACTCCTTACAATTGAAACACAATTTGTGTCTCCCAAGTTCGTCCCTTTCTTCTTTATCGAATCTGGGTTTTGGAAACGTTTCTTTGTTGAAGGGTTGCTTGTCTTTATTCGGTTTTGGTAGAGAGCCTTTATTCCAAATT
Source organism: Chamaecyparis obtusa (assembly GCA_027943335.1). NCBI lineage: Eukaryota > Viridiplantae > Streptophyta > Pinopsida > Cupressales > Cupressaceae > Chamaecyparis > Chamaecyparis obtusa. The sequence goes on along the minus strand of BSBK01010781.1, from coordinate 316,703 downwards.
TTTCCTTTTGAGGAAGGTTCTAATTCTCTAGCCTTCTTAATGGCCATTTGTAGTGTAGTAGGGTTTAAAGACTTCACCCATCCTTTCAAAGAATCAGAAAGCCCATCAATAAAAATCACAATTTTGTGTCTCTCAGATATTTCAGTGACAAACACAGCCAACTTTTCAAATTTTGTTATATATTGTTCAATTGTCCCTGTTTGTTTCAGTTGTGTTAATTCTTTCAAATGTAATTCAGGATCTTTGGAATCAAATCTATCAATGAGGTGTTCAATGAATTCAAGATATGTGTCTACCTGATTATGACCCAATGTGACCTGCCCATGGTGCCACCATTCATGTGCTACACCATCTAGATGTAATGCTGCATATTTAATAGCTTCATCCTCCATCATAGGGTTTAATTGGAAATATGTGTCTAGCTTTTGGACCCAAGCCGTGGCAGTGGTCTTGCCTGTACCATCAAAATAAGGTACGAACATCTTCCCTATTTTCCTCTGTAGTTCACTATTGTAGTTTCTATCCCTATGAGGCCTATGTTTCAACCTGACATCCATGTATTCTCTAAAGGACATGTGAGATCTGAATTCTGCCCTAGCTGATTCCCAATCATTTAAAATCTCATCTTGTATCTCTCTAACAGTAGGTTCATGTTTTGGTTGCATATTCCTAGGGATAAAATTTTGCATGTAAGGTCTGGCTGTTGCTGTTCTTTCAGGCTGATTGTTATTTACTGAACGATCATCCCTACCACCTTCGTTTTGATTTTGATTTAGATTTTGAGCCATGAATTGAGTCATCATATTGGTCATCGTATTTATATTATTTTGCATGTCTTGTTGACTTCTCATCAATGCAAAGATTAAATCCCTATTATTTTCTGGTTCCCCCATGTTATTGTCTTGTTCAAAAACTATTTCCTCTTTTGACTCAATATGACTATCCTCAATTTCAAATTGTGGGATTGAACTAGATAGACTGGTTGGATTTTTGTTTTGATGTTCCGTGGTATTCCGGAAGTTATAATGGCCTGATTGCATATTCAACAGAACATTTTTGTCGAAACAAAACACCCTACAGGCTAGCAAGAAAGAAAGCTCTTATATCAATGTAAAATCCCTTACTCAACTTTGAATTTCGCTCAAATAATTCTGACAACAGATTGCTTTTAGTTGTTTTGTCAACGTTTAATATTCAGTGTCTGGGGATTGGTGGGTACTTTATTTATTGTTATTTCTTCAGATAACCATTTAAACTCATGTCGATAATACAATAATAATAGCTTTACACAAACTCGTTTGTGCCATTCCTTAATTCAAATGAATAACATTGTTCAATTACACGGAGTCTTAAATATAAATCACAGGAATTGTGCACCTATTATATGATATGGACGATAGTAAGTTGATGATTGTTGCTGATTCCTGCTTACAGTCGCAACTAGAGGACCTCGACTCACGGTAGAATTGGAATTGCTTGAACAGTTTGCCTAGAGACCATATGCAAACTTCATGAATTCCTGTATACTCCGATGCTTCTCGGCCCAAGTGACAAAGTTACCATACCACCACTGTCAAGTCTTACACGTCACTTCCGCTATGGCTCGACTGTTTTCCCTCCTTCCGCATAGACATTTACTGCACACGTGACTTTTCCATTGACGATTGGAATTTTGTGTTCATGCCAACCTTCACAACAAATATGGTTCCAATAGCGTGCACCTTGCCACCATTTTAATACGGAAAATTTGCGGCTGATGCAATATGCCGTGCTTGGAAGTTCCCTTCTGATTCTATACTTCCCCAAGGGACTCTTGTTTACAGTCTCCCTACAGAAATTCTTTACAACCAATAGGCCAGATGTCTCTTTGGCGAAAGGTAGATCCTACGTTTCTCTCTGAGAGAATTTGGTTTATTCATAAATTCCATTTGCTACCTTTCGACTTTGATGCCTACCAATATAAATTATCAAAGTTCGGTGGTAGTCTCGTGCTGAACTGCTTCCCATTCGATAACTGAATTGCTTACAAAATTGATGCAAAACTTGGCTTATTCGCTCACTTTATTATTACAACATGCAAAGCTTTTGCTTACTTTATTATTAATTATTTTATATTAGCTCAATAGTTAATGGAAACTAATATAGAATAATTTATATATATATATATATATATATATTTTATAAAGAAAGTCCTAGAGGGACATTACAAATCTCCCCTCCCCCATGTTGCTTGCCCACAAGCAACTGTAAATTGGGATGCTGAAGTAACTGTTCGCCTTCCCATGTAGCATCATCCCTGGCCAAGTTCTTCCATTGTATTAGATATTCCTTGATGGACCAATTATGTAAACATCTTTCACGGACATCCAGAACCTTCTCAGGTATAGTCTCCAATTTACCATCAGAATCTAATGGTGGTAAGTTTTCTAAAACTGTGATTTGTTTGTCGATAGCTTCCTTAAGGCAAGAGACATGAAAAACATTATGTATACAACTACCTTTTGGTAAATCCAATTCATAAGCAACTACACCAATTTTCTTGACAATCTGATAAGGTCCATAGAAGCGAGGCTTCAACTTCTCAGCACCACTGTGTTTGAGCGAAGACTGCCGATACCCCTGTAATCGAAGGTACACTAAATCCCTCTCCTTGAAACTGCACTCGGTACACTTTTTGTTGGCATAAGCTTTTTGTTGGTTCTGGGCAGTTTGCAATTTTTCCTTAAGTGCTTTTAAAATGTCTTGACATTCCTGAAGCCAATCCTAAGATTTGGGTACATTACTGTGGTCAAAAGCAAGATCAACAAAAGATAGAGCATCATACCCATATAGGGCCTTGAATGGAGTCATACCAATAGACATATGATATGTCGTATTGTAACAATACTCGCCCATATGTAACCATTGAATCCAAGCTTTTTGGTGCCTAGCAACATACTTGCGTAGATACCCTTCAATCCATTTGTTTACTATTTCCGTCTGACCATCTATTTGTGGATGATAACTGGTGTTGTGGTTTAACTATGTACCTGTTAATTTGAATAATTCCTCCCAGAAGTTGCTCAAGAATTGACTATCTCTAGCACTGATTATATTTTTCGATAAACCATGTAAACAGAAAGCCTCCTTAAAAAATAATTTTGCAATTTGAACAGCTGTATACTCCGTAGTGATAGCAAAGAAATGAGCAAATTTTGTCAGTCTATCAACTACTACAAGAATACAATCTTTACCTTGTGCCTGAGGTAATCCAGTAATGAAGTCCATGGATATACTCTCCCATTTCTGTTCTGGAATAGGTAGCGGTTGGAGTAATCCAACTGGATATGAATGTTCGGCTTTATTCTGTTGACATGTACAACACTCCTTCACATAACGCAACACATCACTCTTGAGCCCTTTCCATGTGAATCGTTCACGTATTTGCCTGTAAGTTTTGAAATAACCTGGATGTCCTGCCAAAGGCAAGTCATGAACTATTTGCATAATTCTCAATTTTAATTTAGAATTAGGTACTAGAAAGATTCTATCCTTGTAGTAGATAACATCATTCATAATCTTGTATCTATCATCCTAAATAATCCCATCCAATAAATCACATGCAAAGGCATTCTTAGAATATTCTACTAATAAAAGAGATTTCTAATCAGCTGTTAGTCTTGATATAGCATTTATTTCAGGTTTCCGGGATAACGCATGAACAACCACATTGTTCTTACCTTTAACATATTCAATTTCAAAATCATAAGCTTGGATCTTACTGATCCATTTCTGCTGCCTGTCATTCAAATCTTTTTGGCTCAAGAAATATTTCAAACTGTTATGATCAGTTCTAACCACAAACCTACCACCCACCAAATATTGTCGAAACTTAGCTAATGCATGCATTATTGCGAACATTTCCTTGTCATATATTGAATACAACCTTTCAGCACTATTAAGTTTCTTGCTTTCATAAGCTATAGGATGTTTGTTTTGCATTAAAACTGCTCCTATTCCTTCACCAGAAGCGTCACATTTTAAGACAAATGGTTGATTAAAATCTGGAAGTGCAAGAACTGGACAAGAACCGGACAAGAACTCATTACCTCCTTGAGTTTATCAAATACCTGTTGTGCTTCTTCAGTACACCTGAATGCTCCCTTTTTGGTGAGATCTGTCAATGGTGCGCCAAGCTATGAAAATCCTTTAACAAATCTCCTATAATAACTGCATAAGCCAAAGAAATCCCTTAAATCTAAAAGATTCCATGGAGGTGGCCAATCCAAAATAGCTCTAATCTTCCCTTGATGTACCTGCACACCATTAGTACTGATCATATTGCCCAGATACAAAATTTATGTCATGCCAAATTCACATTTAGAAGCTTTTGCATAAAGAGACTGAGATTCCATTATGCTCAAAATCTCATCAATATGTCTCAGGTGTTCCTCCCAAGTCTCGTTGATTAATATATCATCAAAGAAAACTAACAAAAATTTTCTCAGCTATTTATTGAAAATATGATTCATACAAGACTAAAATGTTGCTGAAGCATTTGTCAATCCAAAAGGCATGACTAAAAATTCATAGTGACCATAATGACAACAGAAAGCAATTTTATGAATGTCCTGTTCTCTTAACTTTATTTGATGATACCTTGACCTCATATCAATTTTAGAAAATTATACAGCACCATGTAATTCATCTAACAACTCATCAATTCGAAGGATCGGATACCTGTTCTTTATGGTCTTTTTATTGAGGGCACGATAATCTATACACATACGTAGAGTCCCATCTTTCTTTTTGACTGACACCACTGATGAAGCAAATGGACTTGAACTAGTCCTAATATGTTCCATATCCAATAACTCTTTAATAGTTTTTTCTATTTCATCTCTGAATGCCTTGGGATGCCTGTATGGAGTAGTGATGACTGGCTTTGCCCCTTCTTCCAATTCAATATTATGTTCAAAACCTCTATCTGGAGGTACTCCCGGAGGTATGTCACTAAAAACCAGTGTTACCCCAAGTTTCCGGGATGGGGATGATGGGACGCAGGGGGATGGGTTTCCAAGATGACAAATTTTTTTGCTGATTTTGGGGATGGGGGGACGGCAAAGGGGACATCTATATAAATATAGGGAAATTTTAAAAATATAAGGAAATTTGCAAGTATACATTACATTCATTTGAAAATATGGACAATCCATGCCATTTAAACATCATAGTGTAATACCTCAAAAATGGGCTATAAGTTCATTAATCTCCTACATCATCAAATCGAACGAAATCGACATCAAAGTCCTAATCTAAGGCACATCTAAACATCATCAAATCCTAATTGATTATCTTAAATTCTGCATTGGGGAATATTCCTAGCAATATTCCTATTTATCATAATTATCTTTAATTTAATGATTATTTGACGATAAATCTTATTTATCCTAAAGTTTGATTAATTGAATATTCTAAATATTTAATTAATTAGATTTAATTCTGCCACTTAATTATTTAATTGAATTTAATTGTATTTATTCCTAAGTATTATTATTTAATTTTGACAATAAATCCAAATTCTTATCATTAATTGATTAAATTCTTATTTAATTAATTAAAGCAAGTTGTCAATTTTTAATAATATTATTTTTGAATAAAAGTTTGATTAAATGATTGATTAACCCATAAATCAATTGTTTTATTTTTCAAAAATCAGTTAAGTTGGAAATAAATCACTTTATTATTAAATTAATTCATAAATAAAACATGCACAATCATAAAAGCAGACAACTATCAATTATCAATTAAAGCTAAACTCTATTTTGAGTTAAAACTTAACTTTTGCATGTTTTTGCGAGTTAACTATCTTTTATTTAAAAATAACTCAAAAATCAACCTGAGTTATTTGAGTGATTTATGACTTTTTTTCCATGCATCCTCAAAGCTTTGGATTTTTATAAAAACAAGACTTAGCTCTTCATAATTCATCTCTCAAATCCACAGAATCTCATAATTTGGCAAGCTCATGCTGGCACATTGGTATCTAGAGGATCAAAACTTATTGCGAATCAACCACGTTTTGTGAGATCACTTTTGTTTTCATTTTATTGTTAGATCATTTTAGCATATCAATTTTCATATTAGCATAGATTCACATCAGTTTTCATCATATCATTGCATAGAAAATACCAAAAAAATAGATTACTTTGCATTCATATTTCATATCTAGATCAATTGCATTCAAATCCTTCATTTAGGTGTCGTCTAGGTCACTGATCTCGATAGCAATCTTAGAACATCAATCTCGCACCTATTAGAAAGCAGTAAATCGCTTGGTTAGATTAGATTTCAATTTTGCACGATTTCAATTTTTGCTAACCTCTAATTTCATCATATCGATTTTTTCCATGCATCCTCAAAGCCCCGGATTTCTATAAAAACAAAGCTCAGCTCTTCATAATTCATCTCTCAAATCCACAGAATCTCATAATTTGGCAAGCTCATGCTGGCACATTGGTATCTAAAGGATCAAAGCTTATTGCGAATCAACCACGTTTTGTGAGATCACTTTTGCTTTCATTTTATTGTTAGATCATTTTAGCATATCAATTTCCATATTAGCATAGATTCATATCAGTTTTCATCATATCATTGCATAGAAAATACCAAAAAAATAGATTACTTTGCATTCATATTTCATATCTAGATCAATTGCATTCAAATCCTTCATTTAGGTGTCGTCTAGGTTACTGATCTCGATAGCAATCTGAGAACATCAATCTTGCACCTATTAGAAGGCAGTAAATCGTTTGGTTAGATTAGATTTCAATTTTGCACGATTTCGATTTTTGCTAACCTCTAATGTTTTACTGAAGTGTTGTGTCTACAGATCAGGTACAATTTTCACACACACATAGAACCTTAACATACAACATTTCAATGCCATTTAGTAAATACTAAAAGTAAAACTATAGTCTAACTCTATTATGCATTCATAAAATTGGAAATTTGAAATTTCAATTCATTGTCAGATTGTCAATATGCATATGATGGGGTGGGGACGTCCCCAAGCTGTCTCCAAGTCCCGGAAACGTCTTTGTTCCAGAATCTTGGGGATTTAGGCCGTGGACGCATCCCTGGGTAACCCTGCTAAAAACCACACTATGTGAATCTAAAATTTGCAACAAGTCATCTTGATATTGTTTGGATTCAAAACCTATTACCTTAGTGGAGATAAGGCATTGTGCTGACCAAGCAACATTACCATGACGAAAACTGGTCTCCATCTTGTTAGCGGACACGATCTTGGGTCCACCATTTGACATTCCCCTGAGAATTACCTTTTTCCCATCAATTTTGAAAGAGAACTCCATGTGCTTGAAACTCTATGAATATTTATCCAAAGTTTCCAACCATTGAATTCCCAACATAACATTAGAGTTAGCCAAATCAACTACATAAAAAAGTAAGTTACCGATTCGGGTACGGATATGCAGATGCGCGAATTTTTTTTTTAGGGGATGCGGATGCGTTTGGATGTGTGTGTGTTTACAATTAGAATAATGATACTTCACCAATTTAATAATATTAATATTTAATCTATATGTTTATTAAATTTATAATTTGTTTATATTAAATAATATAACATCTAATATATTTTCAAATATTTAGAGTTTTATTAAGTTTATATATTAACCATAGACTAGATATTTTAGAATATTAAAATTAAATTTAACATATGTTAATATTTTTTAAATTTATTAAAATATATGACAAATATAATCATATTAAATTTAAACTAATCTTAATGTTATATATATATATATATAATACTATTATACTACTAATAAACTCTTAATAAAAAATTAAAATGCATATATAAAATTTAATGAATGGACGGAATTTCAAAAAACATCAAAACCAAAAATAAATATATTGTGGAGTTACGAGAAAGCATTGGAATGGAGGATGCAGTACGAAACGGCTCTAGTCTATTTGGTTGCACCATCTATTTGCCAAAGTCTTCTCTAGAAAACAACAGTCGGCTCTGGTCTTTTGTAGGGGCCTTTCTTTTGCTCTGAGTCACCGGTGAAAGAATTTTGATTTTGTGGGAGTGATTCACTGATACTCTCCCAACCTCTCCTCGTCTACAAACTGATTTAGCATATAGACCTATTGAAAACTCCTTACAAAAATGCATTTAAAGAAGATATTTTAGCCGTACGAATTTATTGATGAATATTTGCGATTTTTATAAAAGTGTATTCCGGGTGCCTGTGGTGGCTTTCGGGTGGCACCCATAGGGCATTTGCTCCCGGATCCGCCTCCACAGGCATCCGCACTTGCATTCGGAGGCCCTGAGGACGCATTGGTATCTTAGCATAAAAATCATCTATCATTGTATAATTACCAAGAGCAATACTTAATTGAGGAACCTTATGTGTTCTCACTAACGTAGTAACACCTACTACTTGAACATCAAATCCTTCATGCATCTCTATATGTAAACCATGTTTTTTGACAAGAGCGGTATAAATGAAATTATGGGTAGCACCATTATCAATCATAACAATAACTCGTTGCCCTTGTAAAACCCCTCTTACTCTGAAAATATTATAGTGCGGAGTTCCTATCATAGATGCTATCCCTGGTGAATTTTCCTGACCTGGCTCTGTTGTTTTAGACCCTTGTCCCTGGTTTGGATCTAGGTTTTCCTCATCTTCACTATTTGATACCACTTCAATGTAATGAATTTTCCCTTCACCCAAACATTGATGACCTGGTTGCCATGACTCCTTACAACTGAAACAAAATTTGCGTCTCTCGAGTTCATCCCTTCTTTATCGAATCTGGGTTTTGGAAACGTTTCTTTGTTGAAGGGCTGCTTGTCTTTATCTGGTTTTGGTAGAGAGCCTTTATTCCAAATTTTTCCTTTTGAGGAAGGTTCTAATTCTCTAGCCTTCTTAATGGCCATTTGTAATGTAGTAGGGTTTAAAGACTTCACCCATCCTTTCAAAGAATTAGAAAGCCCATCAATAAAAATAACAATTTTGTGTCTCTCAGATATTTTAGTGACAAACACAACCAACTTTTCAAATTCTGTTATATATTGTTCAACTATCCTTGTTTGTTTCAGTTGTGTTAATTCTTTCAAATGTAATTCAGGATCTTTGGAATCAAACCTATCAATGGGGCATTTAGTGAATTCAAGATATGTGTCTACCTGATTATGACCCAATGTGACTTGCCCATGGTGCTACACCATCTATGTAATGACCCAATGTGACTTGAATCCATTCATGTGCTACACCATCTAGATGTAATGCTACATATTTAATAGCTTCATCCTCCATCATAGGGTTTAATTGGAAATATGTGTCTAACTTTTGGACCCAAGCCCTGGCAGTGGTCTTTCCTGTACCTTCAAAATAAGGTATGGACATCTTCCCTATTTTCCTCTGTAGTTCACTATTGTAGTTTCTGTCCCTATGAGGCCTATGTTTCATCCTGACATCCATGTATTCTCTAAAGGACATGTGAGATTTGAATTCTGCCCCAGCTGATTCCCAATCATTCAAAATTTCATCTTGTACCTCTTTGACAATAGGTTCATGTTCTGGTTGCATATTCCTAGGGATAAAATTTTGCATGTAAGGTCTGGCTGTTGCTGTTCTTTCAGGCTGATTGTTATTTACTGAACAATCATCCCTACCACCTTGGTTTTGATTTTGATTTAGATTTTGAACCATGAATTGAGTCATCAGATTGGTCATCGTATTTATATTATTTTGCATGTCTTGTTGACTTCTCATCAATGCAGCAATTAAATCCCTATTATTTTTTGGTTCCCCCATGTTATTGTCTTGTTTAAAAATTATTTCCTCTTCTGGCTCAGTATGACTATCCTCAATTTCAAATTGTGGGATTGAACTAGATAGACTGGTTGGATTTTTGTTTTGACGTTCCCTGGTATTTCGAAAGTTATAATGGCCTGATTGCATGTTCAGCAGAACATTTTTGGCGAAACAAAACACCCTACAGGCTGGCAAGAAAGAAAGCTCTAATACCAATGTAAAATCCCTTACTCAACTCTGAATTTCGCTCAAATAATTCTGACAATAGATTGCTTGTAGTTGTTTTGTCAATGTTTAATATTCAGTGTCTGGGGATTGGTGGTGCTTTATTTACTATTATTTCTTCAGATAACCATTCAAACTCATACCGATAATACAATAATAATAGATTTACACAAACTCGTTTGTGCCATTCCTTAATTCAAATGAATAACATTGTTCAATTACACGGAGTCTTAAATAGAAATCACAGGAATTGTGCACCTGTTATATGATATAGACGATAGTAAGTTGTTGATGATTGCCATTGATGACTGTCCCTGATTCCTGCTTACAGTCGCAACTGGAGGACCTCGGCTCAAGGTAGAATTGGAATTGCTTGAACAGTTCGCCCATAGACCATATGCAAACTTCATGAATTCCCGTATAGTCGGATGCTTCTTGGCCCAAGTGACAAAGTCACCATACCACCGCTGTCAAGTCTTACACATCACTTCCGCTATGGCTCGACCGTTTTCCCTCCTTCCACATAGACATTTATTGCGCATGTGACTTTTCCATTGACAATTGGAACTCTGTGTTCATGCCAACCTTCACAGCAAATACAGTTCCAGTAGCGTGCACCGTGCCACCTTTTTAATATGGAAAGCTTGCCCAACCTTCACAACACATACAGTTCCAGTAACATGCATCGTGCCACCATTTTAATATGGAAAACTTGCGGTTGCTGCAATATGTCGTGTTTGGAAGTTCCCTTCTGATTCTATACTTCCTCAAGGGACTCTTGTTTACAGTCTCCGTACAGAAATTATTTACAACCAGTAGGTGAGATGTCTCACTAGCAAAAGGCTAAGTTATCGGTTCGAGTTCGGTTCTAAGTTTGGGTACGAAGAACCGGTTCTCAAGTTCGACAAAATTTTGAAAAGGGGTTTGGGTTCAGGTTTGAAAAAACATGTAAATTTTAAAAAAATATATATATACATATTTATGAAGCCTAGAAGCATGAGTTAAAATTAGAATGTCACACAGTATCATAAAAACAACATTTAAACAACAAAAACACCATAAACTTATAATCATAGCATCATGAATCGTGATCATACCATCATATACTTCAAGTTCAGCATCAAAGATTCAAAACATTAAAACTAAATCATAACATCAAGTTCAAGTATCATTGTTTCAAACTTTCAAGTTCAACTAATGAATTAAAAATGTATTAATCTTCATCTTCATCTTCTTCTTCAACATTAGTTGACTTAGCAATAGATCTAAGGCCAATGGGATTAGTAGCAGCAACAATAGTATTGGCGTCAAAATCTTCAAAATCATCAAGTGTAAGCCGAGAAGTGGACGTATCCAAGTCTGCAAGCTCTGCATTTACATCCCACCTTTTCATGTCCCCTTCTTTGTATTGTTTACTCTTGTGTGAGAGAAGACGCAAATTGTAATGCACAAATACCAAATTCTCTACTCTTTTTGATTGCAATCTATTGTGCTTCATTGAGTGGATGAAAGAATATGTGCTCCAATTTCTTTCTGATGCAAATGAACTAGCAACCTATGAAGACAAGACAAGGTAAGCAATTAAAATAAAATTATAAAAATTACTTGCTAGTCATGAAGATAAAGTAAGCTAATTTAAAAAAAAAAAATTAAAAATAAAACTTACTTGTGATATAATTTTTATTGCAAGGGGCTGCAATATTTGGAATCTTTGGCCATGGAGGTACCACCAACTATGAGCATCCTTCCTAAACCGATGACAAAGAGCATCATTACTTAGACCTCTTGCATTTACAAACTCTATGAACTCATCCGTAATCAAATTTCTCATATCATCATCAGGAAAGAGTCTTTCAAATGCTGCCTTGTATCCATCAGACACTTCTAAATCTCTATAGGGTGGTAGCCTTCCTGGTAGATCAAGATATTGGTTGCTATAATATTTGGGTGTCAATGCATAGGCAAGCAAATGTAGAGGAGTGGTCATTTTGTTCCATCATTCTACAATAATTGCTTGCAATTGTTTGAAGAGGGTCTCTTCAGGATCTTGCCCTTTTTCATTTACAATTTGTTTGATCTTCTCAAGTGTTGAGTCTATGCCATCATAGATCTCTCCAAGGCAAGGCCTATCCATGTCAGCGTACCTAAGCATGCTCATAATGGGCTCGGTGAACTTATGATATATTCCACACGTTTCCACCATATGTCATCCAATATCCTTCTCTTTATTTTGGCTGCCCTCTCACTGTTGCTTGCTTCCATATAGCCCAATTGTTGCTGATTACCATATTGCAAAGTGTCTCTTTCACTTGCACAAGTCATCTCAAGAGGATTAAATTTGATGCAAAACAAGTTTCAACAACCTGTAACATAAACTAGAGCAAAAAAATACAACTATTAGATACATACTCTATAAAAGAATACACATTACGTAATAAAAAAATGAAAATAAGAAATTGTAAGATGTCGATTTAAAAAAAAAATTAAATTACTAACTTTAGTTCAAGTTCACTTACCTTCAGTAACTCCAAACGTGAGAACATTCTAAATACTCCTTGAGTTATGTGATGGTTTGTGATGAACATCTGGATGTCCTCAGCCTTTGCATACGCCTCCTTGATCCACTCAAGTGTGTTCCCAATCTTTTGTAGCATAAGATTGAGTGAATGGACTGCACAAGGTGTCCAAAAGATATGCTGATATCGCTATTCAACCAACAAACCAACAGCTCTACAATTCTTTGCGTTGTTTGTTATGACTTGGACAACATTACTAGCACCCACTTGTTCAATGACAGAGATGAGAATATTAGCAATAAATGACCCATCTTTTACTTGTCCCTCACAATCCACCACTTTCAAAAACATTGCCCCTTTAGGGGACACCACTAGGACATTGATCAAGGGACAGTTTCTAGCATCTTTCCACCCATCTGAAACAATTGATACCCCTATCTCATTCCATGAATCCTTTATGGGCTTTAGTTGATCATCAATCCACTTGAGCTCTTGATCCAACAAGGTGGTTTGTACTCTCTCAAAACCGGGGCCCTGATACCCTCTTGGAGCTTCATTGGCACTTTTTGACATCTGTCTCCAATATGGAGAGTGAACAACATTAAAAGATAGTCCATTTGCATACAAGCATCTTCCCACATCAATGTCGGCAATTTCCCGACTTTGATTTTGAAATGCAGTTTCTAGTGGTCCCTTTCTTTTGTGTGTAAGGCCAAGGGGTTCTTTTTCAAGCTCACGGGTAGCTGAGGTAGTAAAAAAGGGGTGGTTTTCTATCACAACATCTATGGGGGGTTGTGTTACCCTTGCTTTTTTTAATTTTTACTTCTATTGCCAATGCCATTAGTTGAATTTTGCCTATATTTTTCTCTCTTTTGCTGCCTCATGCTCTTCAATATACTTTAGCACAGTTTCATTGGGTACAGGCAAAGTTGGAAAACTCTCACTCGCCAACAACTCGCCAAGCCCTGGAAAAGATTATTCAGGAAAACTCGGCCAGTTTTTGGAAAAACTCGGCAACTTAAAAATAGCATAAAATTTAATTAAATTGCATTTTTTTTGCAAAATTCTATGAGAAGATGCATCCAATGAGTTAAATAATGAGAAAACAAAAGAAACAAGCTAAGTTTAGATATATATAAATGCATAGTGGGTACAAAATCACATTCTCATGTGGAATGCTGATGACTGGAAGTCTGGAAGCAAAATAGTAAAGTTATACATCATTACAAATTACAATTTGAATTACATCTTCCTCTTCCCAAGTCTACGACCAAAGAAGGGATTGGGAGAGGAACTAGAAGTAGTGGGCCTAGTCCTAGAAGTAGAAGCCTGCACTGAGTGTGATTGTGCCTCCTCGCTCGGTATCCCTCCTGATGTATCTCCTACCTCTGGCACTGACACTGGTAATGACTACTCGTCTGAATCCTCATCCTCCTCAATGTCATCCAATGTGAAACCAAATGCAACCCCCTCCCCATCCATAGCCTGCCTCTCCAAATCAGCGATGTCATCCTTTGTAAACAATGGAGGCGGTTCCTGTGCCGTCCAATCAGAGTAAGGATCTATATCGTCCAAATCAATTGGACCAGCTAGTTCTTCTGTTGCCCTCTTCATGCGCAACTTAAGATTGTATTGCACATAGACAAGGTCATTGAGGCGTTTTTGAGCTAACTTGTTTCTCTTCTTTGTGTGGATGAACTCAAATAAGCTCCAATTTCGCTCACAATGGGATGAACTACAAGACTGACATAAGATTCTGAGAGCGAATTTCTTTAGATGTGGAGTATTCCCACCCCAACTTTGCCACCAAGCCTCTGCAAATTAAAATATTGAGAAGTTAGAAAGAAAAGAGAGAAGCAAAACATAATTTACCAAATGGCAAAATTGCAAATGTTCTACTTTTACCTGGGGTTTGAGTGCCTCTTGCTCTCTTTGCCAACTCTGAAGAGAATAATTTACCCTTTGACTCCACATACATTTGTTGTTCGGTCACAACATGGTCTCTCTCAGCAACATCAAGTATCATCCTCTGAATGCATGTAGTGAAGCCCTCCTTGACCTCGCCATTAGGATCTGAAAAGGAATCATCACATCTAAAACAAAAACAAAGTGAAACCATTTCTTAGTACACAACCTACAAAAACAAAGTGAAATCAAGTCTTAGTAAAATCTGAAGAAGAATCTCAATCACCGTACTTGTAACGAGGGTTCAAGTAGTATCCTGCTGCATGAATGGGTTGGTGGAGCTGATTGTTCCACCTCCTATCAACAATCTCCCAAATGGGGTCATAACTGAGTCTATCCCGCTTGTAGTGATTTTTGATAGACTCTTTGGCCCTATCCATGGCCTCATACAGAGACCCCATTGGAGTTTGGTTCCCATCAACCATGCGCAGAACTCTCACCAAGGGCTCAGATACCTGCAATTGAAATTTTAAAAATACAAATTAGTTTACAACAAGATTAATTAATAATGATAGACTTGAATCAAGAATAATTAAAAAGTAAAGTTTTGATTCTTGAAGTTACCTCCACAATGTCTTTAGCCTTTGTCCAAAAAGGTTCATCAAAGACAATCCGCGCAACAAATTGTCCTTCGGGCTTCTTTGAATAAGGTGATTGAATCCATGGTGGACTCACAAACATTTGTTTCAAAGAATTCAAGCCCTCAAGAATACTTTGCAATATCAAGAAAACCGTTGCAAATCTTGTGGTTGCGGGTCTCACCAAATCTTTCCCTTTGCTGAATTGTCTCGTCAAATTTAGAACCCAAGGGTGATTGTAGATATACTTTGTTATCCGCCTTGCATCTTCCACAATTGGAGTCACCCAATCAAGTTTTCCTATGTCCTCCAAAAGAAGGTCAAGGACATGTGCTACGCATGGTGTCCAAAAAAGAGTGGGGTGCTTGTCTTCAAGGATTCTCCTAATGCAATAATTAGTTTCCAATTTCCATATTTTACCTAAAAACTAAATTAAATATCATGTGCAAGCAGCAACATAAATATTAAAATTTAAAATTACCTGCTGCCACATATGCTGCTGCATTATCTGTGATGATTTGCACCACATTCTCTACTCCCACCTCCATGATAACATTCTCCAACATTAAAGCCAAAGTTTGTGCATTTTTTACTTTGCTGGAGGCATCAATCGATTTCCAAAATACATCATCCTTACAAGCAACCAAAAAATTAATGATGGTTCGATTTTTTCCATCTGTCCACCCATCAAAAAGAATGGTGCAGCCATACTTACTCCACTCTTTTTTTTGCTCCTCCACCACTAGTTTTGCCCTATCAACAACATTTAGAAGCAACCTACAAAATCAAAGTCAAATCAAGTCTTAGTACTCAATTTTGATTTAATAAACAAGAAATAACAATTAAAATTTCAAAATGAAACCAAGTAGATTCTGATTATTTACTTACTTCCCACTCAAATCCTTGTGAGAAGGGGTCTCGTACCCTTTTCCAGCAACTGTCATTGCGGTCACCAAATTGAGCCAATAGGGGCTCTCAATCACATTCCATGGGATATTGCTGAAAAACCAAAAATCAGCACATGCAATATCAGTTTTGTCATGTGCCTCCTTGTTCCATCCAGTAGCCTCTAATGATGGTTGTGCACTAGGTGTATTCTTGTGCACAAAAAAATTGTCTATCCCTGATGCTGATGGCGTTGGTGGCACTCTACTAGAGGAAGCAGAAGCGGTAAAAGAGGCCCTATTTTTGCGGATGCGTGGGCCACGAAGAGAGCCCACTATGCTCTCAAGTGCTTCTTCTTCTTCCTCAATGTCTATAGGAGCACCTTGAGTTTCAGCTATGACTGCCCTCACAGCTAATTTTTCCCTCTCCCTTTGTAATTTCTTCTCTTCCCCGGTTGCAAGTAGGGCATTAACAAATTTTTTTATCTCCTCTGTATTTTTTTTGCATGGATTTGTATCATGCTTGCCAATGCCTGCAAGATGGTATTTGAGGCGGTTTATGCCTCCAGAAATTACTTTCTCACACCTTATGCAAATTACTTTCCCGGGCTCATTGGGTGCTTCATAGGCATATCTCCATGCTTTATCTCTAGCATTTGTAGGCCGGGTGCCTATAAATCCAGAAGGGCATGGTGTTAGTGGCCACACTTCCTCTAAATCTGCCATGCTAATTTAATGGTTAATTGCTGCCCTTCACATAGAAATTCAAAACATAAAATAAATTAATAAATATTTTAGAAAATAAAATAAACAAAGTTAAAAAATAGAAAGTTAGAAACTATCTAAATTAGTTTCAATCTTTTTAGACATTATTCAAAGTTGAAAAAAAAATAAAAACAAACTGGTAGGGTTTGATATTTTTAAAAAAAAAATATTGTTAAAAAAAAATGTTGATAGATTCATTATTTTCTTAAAAATTTGTCCAAAACTTGGTTGAATCTTGTTCTAATGATTCAAAATCATTTCTAACTACTTAGAAATGATTTTACATTCATTTAGATTCAACAAAAACAAAATAGAATGTTTGAAAAGAAATAAAAACAATCACAGCAAAACCCTACCTGGAAATGTGTTTTTTCATAAAAAATGGTTGAAATCCACCTTCAATCCACTCAAATCCGCCTTCAATCTACTCAAATACGCCTTACAATGGCTTGGAAAGTCAATCCAACTCTTCCCTAGTCGCCAATGAGACAGCAAAATCAAAATGAAACAATAAAGTGCCGTTTTTTAAAGTTGCGGCTGTATATTCTTAACACGGGTGAGTTTTTGCCAAAAACTTGCCAAGTTTTTGGCGAGTTTTTTCCAAAAACTCGGCAATGGAAAATGGCGAGTTTTTTGGTGATTTAATCACCGAGTTGGAAAACTCGGTGAGTTTTTCCAACTCGGCGATTAATCAGCGAGTCTTCCAACCTTGGGTACAGGTACACCTCTTTTTCTAGGGCATTTCTTGACTCCTCTACCAGGGTATCCACACAAATGGCCTACCACACGAAAATATGAGCTATTTCTTTTTACATCACAACCAATACATTTCCAACGGAATGCACCACCTCCTAAAAGGGCTCTTATAATATCAACATGTTTTCACAAAGGAGAATTAGAGTGGGGTTCTATTCTTTGTTCGGTATTGCCTACTGAGGAAGAGGTAGATGCCATTGTAGTTTCTTTTCTTATGGGAAGAAATTTCAAATTGTATACATATTCATTATTCAAAATAAAGCTCACAAACCATTGTAAGCTTGCAAAGGTGTATGTATTAGGCATAGACACTTGAAGAAAGCTCACAAACCAATCTTCCAACTCTTCCTTGTACAACCAAGAACTTTCTCTTTTGCTCTTGCTCAAGTCAAAATAACTTACTTGCACACCACAAATGGGAACGAGAAGCAAAAAATAGCCTTTCATAACCACTTAGGGTTCCAGATGTCAAAAAATATAAAATTTTGCAAAATTTGTCACTTAAGTGATCACGGCCCGAAGTTTGTCCAAGTTCGCCTGGGGTTGGCAATTTTTGGACCTGGTCTACCCGGGTTTGATTGTCTGGGCCAGCAGTTCAAATTGGGTCCAATTTTTTGAACCCTTCCCGGACCCATAGGCAAACCGGACCTGGACCATGAACCAGTTCGTACTCGGGCCGGTCTGGAGGGGTCCAAAGGCAAACCCGGTAACTTAGGTGAAAGGTAGATCCTACGTCTCTCTCTGAGAGAATTTGGTTTATTCATAAATTCCATTCGCTGCCTTTTGACTTCGATGCTTCCCAATATAAATTATCAAAGTTCAGTGGTAGTCCCGTGCTGAACTGCTTCCCATTCGATAACTGAATTGCTTACAAAATTGATGCAAAACTTGGCTTATTTGCTCACTTTATTATTAAAACACGCAAAGCTTTTGCTTATTATTTGCTTACTTTATTATTAATTATTTTATATTAGTTTAATAGTTAATGGAAACTAATATAGAATAATTAATATGTATATATATTTTATAAAGAAAGTCCTGGAGGGACATTACAGTTCTCCTAGCCTGTGCCAAAATGGGAGCTCTGGAACAGGGTATGGATAGAGGAATTTCATCAGATATTGTAGTTGTGACTTCTCTGGTAGACCCTGTATACAAAATGTGGAAGCATAAACAAGGCACACCGTTTGACAAAATGCCTCAAAGAAATGTAGTTGCATGAAATGCTATGATTGCAGGATATGCGCAAAGTGGATTTTTGGAAAAAGGCTTTGGAAACTTTCAAGCAATTGCAATCACATTTGCCAGTGTCTTCCCTGCCTGTTCCAAAACAGAATTTTTCAAACAGGGTATGGATATCCATCGAAGCACAACAGAAGGGGGACTTTTGTCAGATTTATTGTTGGAAAAGCTCTGATTGATATATATGCAAAGTGTGGAAGCATGCATAAGGCAAGTGAATTGTTTGACAAAATACCACAAAGAGATGTCATCTCATGGACTGCAATGATTGCATGATATGCACAAAATGGATGTTCAAAAAAGGCTTCAGAAACTTCCAACCAAATGCAATTAGCAGATGTAAAGCCAAATTCCACACCCAATGGGAACTTTGGAACGAGGTATGGACATCCATGAAGGCATTGCAGAAGGGGGATTTTTGTGTAGTTGCAACTGCCTTGGAGGACATGTATGTAAAGTGGAGGTTCTTATTTTTTCTTTGCATTTTTTATCATTGGGAAAAAAATAAAGTTGTTGAATCAAAATAAAATAGGATGTAATTAAATAAGTTGTGAAGTCAGTGATCTTCTCAACATGTCTGTTAATCAAAATGGCTGGTATGCTGATTAACAAAAGTTGTGCTTGATAAATACTTACTGACATGTTCTCTTTGGATTTTTGAGAAGATGTGGGCATTTGGCATGTGTTTAGAGAATGATCACCCAAGATAATCTTGTCTTTTTACATTTTTGAATGCAAACTATTTTTGAGCCTTATGATCGTGCTGATCACTATGAAGGGCACCTTAGTGTGCTCTGTTTTTGTTGATTGCTAGGGGCATATCATGGCTGTACTTTTACTAATATATCCTTCCTCATGAATACACATTTTCAAGGTCATCTGCATGTTTTACTTGTGACAGATTTATCATGTATAAACCTCTGGTCAATTTATTAAGAGGATTCTGGATTTCATTACATCTTATTTTTCCTTGCCTTTCTTTCTCAACTTGTTTTGCAACATTTTTTATTCATTTCCTTCCATCTCTTAAGCAGAAAATTTGCTGCTCCTCCTTCCACTGATTTGTTGTTTGGCCTAGCTTTTACATGGTTTGTGGGTCTCTCTGACCTGTGCTAATTGTGAATGTATCAATCCTCAACAATTTAAGCTTGTTCTAAATGAATGAGATGACATTAATGAGATTGAGCAGTTTATGGAACCCAAGTTGAGCTGTTCAGAAACAAATAAAAGTTCGACCCAACAAACCATAACCCCTACTTCTCAGTTGCCCCTTTGTCGAAGATTTAGACCCACTTTCATATCTACATATTTATGACATACATTGAAAACTATTATTTATGGCTATAAAAGCTGTTTTAACTTCCGCCAAGAATACTAGACTCCTTGAATAATTTTCATGTACTAAGCAACATTGATCTTTTTGGTTTGTGTCTACAATCATTAATTATTGTTAACATCTCTAACAACAACCTTTCAACTGAGAAAATAAAAATTGACACGAACATTTATGCAAAATAATTATAAAGAGAAGACTGCTTAAGATACCAAATATAGTCAGTTTTGATGAATTTCAAGCGAAGGAAGATAAGCAAGCTCAAGATAAACAAATAAAAAAATAGTATACTTCTGATATTACAAATACAATTTTAAGGCATTAAATATCAGCAATCTATGAATCCAAATTTTTATAGTTCCATGGGATGGATATATAAAAATCCTTTCAACTCTGTAGTGCTTATTGTATTTTGTAGTTAACATGAGTAATCCTCTTTAGATGATCTGCATGTGCAAACATTTCTGTCTCTTCAATCTCTGCACCTCTGGACACATGAGAATGTCCAAATTTATAAGATTTGCCACATTAAAGTCTCGTGATATAGATTTCTTTTTAACAAGATCTCAACTAAAAATTCAATGTTGTTACGAGTTCTAAAAACAGTTCAGTTACATTTTCCATTTGCTCAAGGTGGGTGGTTAGATTCAAGGTTGGGACAATGCTCTATAATAATTGGCACCTTATTTGCAAGGTTCACATCATCTTTGTGGTCTCAACTGTGTTGCAGACTCAAAACAATCTCTCCACCATTGACAAAGGTTCTCAGGCTGATTAGTTTTTCACTCCAATTAATTGACAAGCAAATGCATACTTCTTTTGGTATGGGATTTTCGAACACTTCAATATTTGTAATAATTTTATAACTTCTTGCAATGACATTTCATGAACCACTAGCTTTCAACTGGAACAAAGCTTGAAATTCAAAGTTAAATGTCTCATTTTTGTTATTTTACAATGGTAAATATTCTTAATCAAAGTCATACCAAATGCATAATCTAACATCCTTTATGTCAAGGGATGCAAATTTTTATAAAGAACATTTTTTCAAAAGATCCATCCAAATTCTTGAATATTGCAAATTTTAAGATTTTATGAAGGGATATTTACCTATTGACAACCATTCATGTCAAGCTCCTTAAGCAACAAATCTATTCATTGTAATCTATTTTATAAATTAATTATTTTCTTATATTGCGCGATCGAGTATTCCCTAATGTGGTGTTTTGTCTCCTAAGGGACTTATGAGGGGATCTCGATTGTTAATTTATGTTTATTATGGCAATACTATGAATTATTATCACTACTTTTTCAATTTGTATCCCGCAATATATTATGTAACATATATCTTATTATTGACATAACCTTTGCATCTCCTTTTGGGGCAAGTACTAGTTTAATCGAAGCAAAAGTAAATCTGAAATAAAGAATCATATTATTTGAGAATTTTTTCATCTCATAATTGTGACAAGAGTTCTTAATGCTTTCCCTGCATTCGTAATTTTGTAATCTACAAGAATGTCTTAATGAGGCAATCATTCCTTTATTTGGCAATCTGAAATCAGCTCTTACCAATGATGATTTTGTTAATTTTTTCCTTGTCTTCTCAACCTTAAGGCAATTTAAAGCAGATACTTACCATTTAATACAATTGGTAGGAATATCTCCCATTTCAATAGTTAATTTTGGGGACCTTGTATATTTCCAATAACTGCATGTCTCCTTTTATCTATCATTTGGTGCTTTTGATGATTGTGGTGATGGAGCTAATTGTGGTTAAATTTACGAAGTTACTACACTAAACACAAGATCTCTTGACAAGCTTCAATTATTTTTTAAATCAAACTTCACATGAGAACCTAAGTTATCAATTTGGGTGTGGATGCAAATGCGGGTATGAGAATCGGGTGCGTGGATGCGTGATTTTTTTAGAGGGGTTTGGATGTGTGTGTGTGTGTGTGTATAGACACACACACACAAAATTTTTTTTTGCAAGAAATATGCAGAATTAAATCATTTGATAGTATGATACTTCATCATTGATCAATAAAAATATTAAATGCCAATTGATAGTTCACAAATATTCAAATAAGCCATATAATATACGTCTATGTTCATGATTCGAATGAAAATTAGAAAATCACAAAATCATTACAATTACAAAATCAAAATGTAGTTCATGATTCAATGTTCATCAATCGGGTTTCACTAATCAGAATCATAAGGATTCTTAAAAAAATCTTCATCTTTAGGCTCAGTTGGTACAAGTTTAAGATCATTTGAACCCAAATCACTTCCACTTGTACTAGCTGGTACAAGTTTAAGATCATTTGAACCCAAAGTAGTTCCACTTGTACTAGATGCACCATGTGTTGGGATGCACTAGTTAGATCCTCAATGGTTGCATCCAAGTTGGTACACTCAGGGGCTACATCCCAAGGCTTTGTTGCCACATCCTTGTAGTGTTCCTCCTTACATGACAAAAGCCGCAAGTTGGAATGAATATAAACCGAGTCTTTAGCTTTTTTTGAGCCGAATCAGTTATGTTTCACTGAGTGGATAAAAGAGTATGTACTCCAATTCTGTTCAATAGTAGAACTTGCAACCTAGACAATGTTCACAAAAATAAAAATGTAAAACAAATTAAAGAATGTTAAGTACTAAATTGTAGAATACAAGTGGTAAAAAAAAGTGATTGGAGAGGATCTTGATTGTAAGAGGTTGTAGTTACTTAAATGGTTGACCATAGAGGTACCACCATCTAATAGCTTCCATGTCATATTGGTCCTTAATTGATGTTGGACTATAATTGCTTCCTAAGGCAAACAAGCCAAATTTTGTCCTAACTTTTTTTTGCACTTCTTCGTCTAAAGAAGAGTTTTTCAAAAGCTTTCTTGCACCCATTAGCAACTTCTTCATCAGCATATGGTGCTAGTCTCTTTGGCATAATAAGTACTTCAATGCTGTAGTACCTTGGGGATAGGGCATATGCAAGGATGTGCAATGGGGTGGTCATCTTTTTCCAATGATGACGAATAATTGTTTCCACCTTATTGCATAAGGTTTCACATTCTATGAGATTTTTCTCATGTGTTTGTATGGCAATTTTTAGCTTCTCTACCATTGTGTCTATGCCATCATAGACATCCCCAAACAAGGTGCATCTATATCAACAAATTGGAGCATAGTCATGATAGACTCAGTGAAGTCCAATACATATTGCACACGAGTCCACCACTATCATCCAAGATCAATGTCTTGACCTTTTGGGCCCTCTATGAATGTGAAGCCTTTCGCTATTGGTTGCGAATAACCATTGGGCTCAATGCCTCTTGTACCTTGAGATTCATCTCATAACAATAGTATGAGATGCAAATCGGGTCTCAACAACCTAAGTAAGTTAATAACAATATGTCAATAAAAATTAAGAAAATTTATATACAATTTGATAATTGAACATGATATAAAATTTATTAAAAATAAATAAATAAATTAAATTTATTAATTACAATTTACCTTTAACAACTCCAATTTTGAGAAAGATCTAAATATTGATTGTGACATTTGGTTGTTCATCACAAACATCTAGATCCCCCCGCCCTCTTGGTATATCTATTTCACCCAATCTATTTGAGTGCCAATTTGTTGCATCATCAAGTGAGTGTACGGTGCATGGTGTCCAAAAAATGTGGTCATATTAGCCCTAAAGCACTTGCACCCCTACAATTTTTTGTATTGTTTGTGATTACTTGGACCACATTTTCACCATCTTTATGGCCTCAATGAGAATTCTAGAAATGAACTGTGCATCTTTCACTTCTCCTTCACAATCAACTAACCTAAAAAAGATTGCCCCTTTGGGGAACACTACAATAACATTAATCAATGAATGGTTTTTGGTATCTTTCTATCCATCAGAAATAGTAGAAACACCCAAAGTTTTCCAAGAATCTCTAATTGGTTGAAGAGATCTCTTTATAAAAGTCCTCTCTTTTTGCAATATGGTAGTATGCACCTTTTCATACCCAGGACTTGTGTAACCAACTGGTGCACTATTGATGGCCACCACCGTCTCCTTCCAATATTGTGATCTCACCAAGTTGAAAGGAAGACCATTGACATAGAGACAATGTCCAATAGCTTGATCAGCAAGCTCTCTTCCCTCCATTTTAAATGCCATGTCTAATGGACCTCTTTTGCGGGCGATAATTTTTACTTCTTCATCTTCCTCTTTCGGTATAGGCAAGAATGGATGTTTGGAGGATAGAACTGATTTAGTGGGTAACTACATTTGTTTCTTTCTGGATGGACCAACATAAGAAGTTTCTTTTGATCTTTTACCCAATCTATCAACCTCTTCTTGTTCTTTTACAAATCCTTCTATTTGTGCAGGGGTCATCCCCTTCTTATCTTTGTGTTTGTACATTTTCATCCCTTTACTTGAAGGGCCCATAAAGTGAAGCTTAACTCAAGAATATGAGATATTAAATGGTTTACTATCACAATAATTACACTTCCAAATATATGACCCATCTCTTGCAACCCGTGACATTCTTGTAGTATGTCTCCATAAAGGAGATCCTACATCAATTTTGAATTTACCAACTCCTTGCCCTCACACAAAACTTTCACTACTAGCCATTATTGCACAATGCAATTTGATTTCTTGCTATTATAAGAAATTTTAAAAAAATAAGAAAAAAAACTAAAAAATTCAAGCATGCAAGTGCGAAAAAGGATACAAAAACATTAAAAAAAAGAGCTAAACTTGTTTCTTTATTTCTTAAAAAAGAAAATCTAGGAAAAAAAATTGAAAAATTTCTTCCCAAACCTGAGAAAAAAATCATCAAAATCTCAAAAACATTCATTAAAAGGCTCAAGAATAGGGTCGAATGCTTACCTTAGACGCTTATATCTCCTTTGTGGAAGCTATTTGGCACCCCACGAACAATCTTCTTTGAAAATAATCACCTACCCTTCAAAATGCCAAAATGGAGACCAAATGATAAGAGAGAAAAATAGCAAACAAAATGAGATGCAAAAATAATGAATGACCTCTATTATGGCTGTTTTAGTGTTTAGTGGTAAAAAAATTAAAATTATTGGCACATGATTTAAGTGAATTTTTTTCACTTTATAAATTTTTATTTTTTTTCTCGACGTATGCATCTAGGTGCCAGTGGATGCTCTCAAGTGTGCTCGAAAGTGCATAAGGAGCCTAAAATCTCCTTGTGGCTGCCTTTCAATGTGCAAAGATGCGCATTCAAAGGCATACACAAGGAGATTTTACACTCCCTGTGGGCTTCCGGGCACCTCTGCCTCTGCCTTCACTTTGACAAGCATTCGCCTCCGCCTTGACAAGATGAACTTGCACATTTGGTAATGTAGCTGAGAACCATAGATGAAAAATTGAAACTTTGTAATGATTATTATTTTTTCCTAAGTTGATAATCCGAATATCCCTTTTTTGCAATTTTAGGGTAGGTCCCCATCTAGTTGCTAAGCTTATTTTAGCAAGCAATCACCGCCCAACATTTATAGGAGCAATTTGGGAAGTTGGTAGCCCCATGTATAGCAAACTTTGATGCTTACATGTTTTAGTGGTCCTTAAATGCTATGTTTAAATGACACTTTTAATATATTTCTTGCAGAAGCAAAAATTTAGGCAAAGAAAAAGGGACAAAAAAATAATGAAGACGTGTTCATTATTTCAATAAGTAGCTACTTATTTCCAATCCCCCTTTTTTTCAAAACTTATTTTTAGTTTTCAAGTAGTTGTTGGTCCACTAAAATAGGAAAAGATTCTAATATATCCTTTCCCTTTAATTTAAAATTTACATGGGAACACTCCAGCTGTTTAAATTTAAGTAGAAATTGTGCACAAGAAGCCACATAGAGACATGGCATAAGATAACCAAGAATTATTTAAGTGTCGTGGATAAACATTTAAAAGTGCATCCCCCCAAAAATCTACATCTTGTCTTTGTTACGGCCTTTATGTTCACACATTCAACTTTCCTGCTTACTTACTCATATTTATATTTATATTTATTTATTTCTATAATTCAAATGTTTTATAGCTATAATCTTCACTAATGGCAAGGACGTCTTTTGTTAAGGCAGTTTTCATAAATGTGAGTTGGAATAAGAGTCAATGAATTTGTATAGTTATAATTTAAATCTGTGAACACAAAATAATCAAATCTTCATTGAAATAGATTTATTCTTGCAAAAAAATGTGGATTATAGTACAAATTAGGTCTTAAGTGATTGATTTGTTTAAATAAAGATCATGAATATTATGGCATTTGATTTGATATTCAAGAATTCGTTGCATGTAATACATAAATCTTAAGTTATTTGTGACTCATTATATCATAACTCTAAGTAGCATTTTCATGGCTACTCTTTGGTAATCACATTTTTACACATTAAAGAAAAAATCTACCATAGCAAAACCGTCAAATGAGTTGCACCTTTTTGAAATAACACGGTCACTTAGAAATTTGGGCTCAAGGAGGGGTTGTCTACTTTTATGGACTTATGTTTTGGCAATAAACATTTTACACAATTTTAAAAATTTTATTATTTTTAGTTGATTTTATCTTAACTAAGTTAAAACATTTTAAAAATAATGTACACATTACTATACATAATCTTAAGGTGCAATTAGCAAGGGACAGGGGGATGAAACCAACTAAACAAATTCTAAAGAGCTCAAGTATTCTCAATGCCTTCAATTGCCCAAGTTGAGGTGAAATTGTCTCAATAGTAAATAAAGTGTTCCTATGGAGGAAGAAATCGTAACCCCCAATTCCAAATTAGAGAGCACAATGTGATACTCCTAAAGAGTTATTTTGTTGTCATTAGTTTTGTCAAAGTTAGTCAGTGGAAGGAGTCATAAGACTTAGTTGGTAAAGCAAACAGAGAAGTCGGTAAAGGAAGAGACAATTTCGGTAAAGGCAAATGAGTGATAGGCACCGAGCAGAGCAAGACAAGCACTTGGCAGTGCATAGTAGTTACCGAGCTGAGAGCACATGCTACCGAGCTAGAACAAAACATGTTACCGAGTAACATAGGTCGACATAATAGATCATAGCATATACATTGAATATGGACACCGAGCATAAAATGTTTTACTGATTTCAATATGATCTTTTGGTAAAACATTGGAAATATAAGCAAATATAATTACACTTGATTATGAGGTAAGATCCACCAATGGAAAATGAAAGGAATAAATACATTGGAAATGTAACTGAAGCTACCACCGTTTAAGGAGAAGAATCTAGAACATTTCCACCGCTTCTAAATCAAGTATATAAAGAATCGAGTATGAAGATCAGAGAGAGAGGATGATGCAGATGATGAGAAGAATGCAAGACTGACGTGATGGTGATGAAAAACTAATAAGTTACCAAGTACAGAGTAGTTAGAGTAGAACTGTGAAGGTAAATAAGATTGAGGTCACCGAGTACTGAAGAATAGAATGAGGTAAAATGTTATTGAGCACACTGAGTCTAAACAATATTTGTTGATGCATTACTACAAATAGATTTAGTACTGAATTATATTGTAAATAGAGTTGTAAAATCTCACCATTGGGTAGGCCCTAATAGGTCTTATTTTGTAAATCCTTTAATTTGGTACATCTCTTAGATTAGAGATTATAAAATCCTTTAGCAAGGTAGACTATATAAGTCTTTTTGTACTCCTAATAGGGTAAGCTATCAGAACTAGCTAAAGATTGTAGCTCTAATTGAGCACCTTTTTTACTGTAGTAGTGAAGGATTGTGGGTACCATCCCCATCGTAGTTTTGCCCTCTAACCAAGGGTTTTTGGGAGACAAAAAATCATTAAGTTATATGTTATCTTTTAATGTTTTAATCTTTATGTTTTATGGTATTACATGCAAAAATTACAATTTGGTAAATGATAAGAATATATGATTAGAAGGTTGATAACACCTACATGCAAACACCTGTCATAGAAAGAGAGAGAAGCAAGAAGCTAGAGAGGCCTTAATGCATGGATCCATGAAAGATGAGACATTCTTGATGTGCAAAAATAAAAGTTTGCAATTCAATAAAAATGAATGTTCTCAATTATATTACAAGAGAGATCAATCCTTATAAAAGGAGATCAAAACCCTAAAAGGGTGAACAAACCTAGGGTACATGATAATAATTAATAAAGTAATTAATTATTATATGCCTAAAGTTTAGCTTAAGTAGAAAGAGATAATAAGTGACTTAGTAATTAAATCAAACATGATTTAATTAATAAGCAAACAACTTATTACTCTAACACCCCCCTTAAGATAAACTTTGGGAGAAGCTAAAAACCTAAAAAAAAAATTGAAAGCAAATGGGTCCTGGCAACAAAAGGCTTGATCAAGTACCCAAGTACAAAAGAGAGTCTCTGTAGAAGAGGAGAAATAGAGAAAACCACATGGTAAAAACTCTACTCCAAAAAGAGACAAAGACTAGTTAGAAGGACTGAAGAAGCCTCCAAAATTAGGAATGTTCTAGAAAATAGGAACAAGGATGAACATGTAGAACATCACTGAAGAAAGAAGCTGCAAACTCTGTCAAGAAGTAACTGCTAATATGAAGATCCTCCACTGAAATATGACCAGGTAGAGAAGACTCTAATCTGCATGAGTGCCCTTAAATGACACTACTCGAATCGGGAGGCAAACAAAGGCAAACAACTGAAGTCGAAGATACAAAATATTGTAATTTGCACGAGTGTCCTCAAATGACACTACTTGAATCAGGAGGCAAACTAAGGAAAACACCTAAACTCAAAAATATAGATGACATAAAAACACCAAAAGTCTGAAGAGTTGATCAATCAAAGTTGCTGGAAGAGTGCATCCAAAAATAGGAAAGAAAGAGTGTCCATATGGTAAATGATCCATCTCACCAAAATGCATAGGTACCCAGCCACTACATCTGCCTAGTACATAGAATCAAATACTGAATACATAGCTCACATTATCAAACCAAGGAAGTAGTAGAACCAATAGTAGAACCCCCCCCATAATGCTGACAAGGGTGTAATGATAGGTACACTGAAAAAATCATCCAATATGAGCTGCATGATGCAGAAGAATCTGAAACATTGAAGGTCCAGAGAGAGTACAAACACATATAGAGATACCTGATCAAGCCTTTTGTTGCCAGGACCCATTTGCTTTCAGTAGTTCTTTCTAGGTTTTTAGCTTCTCCCAAAGTTTATCTTAAGGGGGGGGTGTTAAAAGCAATAAAGTGTTTTCTTATTAATTAAATCATGTTTGATTTAATTACTAAGTTACTTATTATCTCATTTTTCTTAACTTAAACTTTAGACATATAATAATTAATTATTTTATTAATTATTATCATGCAACCTAGATTTGTTCACCCTTTTAGGGTTTTGATCTCCTTTTATAAGGATTGATCTCCCTTGTAATCTTATTGAGAAACATTCATTTTATTGAATTACAACTTTTTATTTTTTGCACATCAAGAATGTCTCCTCTTTCATGGATCCATGCGTTTAGGCCTCTCTAGCTTCTTGCTTCTCTCTCTTTATGTGACAGGTGTTTGCATGCTCTACTAGCTAAACTTGTAGATAAGAAAGCCAATAGATATGGAACATATGAGGAAGACAAGAAGAAGATAAAACTAGGTATCCTAATATACCAAAGGCTCAAAGGAAAACAAGAAGAATGATCAATGATTTATCAAAAAGCCTTGGAGTTAGTATTGAAGAAGACGTGGCAGGTCCATCTCTAGATAAGGGCAAAAAATCAAAACTAAAAAAGGAATCATCGAGCCCAAAGGAACAAGACCACTAACAAGGTCTACATCTACACCGAGGGAGCAGAGGAAACCTAAGTCTGAGCAACTGAAACCTAACACTTATGTGAGGGAAAAGAAAAAATTACCAAACCAAGGAGAAAACTAAAATTGTAGGAGGATAGTGAAACAAAGTTTGAAGATTTCAGTAAACTTAAAGTTGTGCAGAACCAGCCCCCAATACCGAAAAAGTTTAGATGCATTTATTGAAGATCTTAAGAATTATGGAGGGTTTGGAGCAATGCAATATGCTAAATATGACAAGCACAATGATGAAGACAAGGTAAGGATAGAGGATGCAATTGTTTTCACATTGCACAAATTTAGGACTATACCGGTTGAAGTTGCCAACTAACTACTTGAAAGTCTCTACAAGAAAATTGATACAACATGGAAGTATGCATTGACATTTGGAAAAAATGCAGGAAAGATCCCTAGCAATAACTGTACCCAAGTTGTCATTGTTTGAGATCAAGGAAGCCCTGGAAAAATACTCTAATAGATTTCTTGTCAAAGGGAGATCATTAAGGATAATGGTTAGAGAGCTAGAAGAAGTACAAAAAGAAATTGATGTAATATGGAGAAAAATCTTCTTTCCAGATTAGTCAACTGAGATTGAGGTACAAAAAAGTAAATTAGATTCTATTGATTTAACACAAGAAAAAGATGAGGTAATAATTGAAGATATCACAGATAAAGACCCAGCTGAAGAAATTAGACATGATGAAGATGTCATGAACACCGAGGACAAGGACACCAAATACATGGAAACAAATGATACTGCTATAGAAGAGTTGATGGATAAGAACCCAGTTTTACAACATGTTGATGAACTACAACTGATTAATGAACTACAAAGTGATTAGAGATCACCGAGCACTGAATGGATATGTAAGATAATTAAATCAATCTTTATGTTGTCATTGATGTCAACTAGTTTTGACAGTACTTGTCATGTTAGTTGCAAATATCTAAACATCTGTAAAGAGGAGAGAAAAGATGAAGAACCGAGATATCTACATGGAGGAAGATGGATATGATAGATGAGGATAAGGAATACTCATGGTAACTTATTGATGAGTCTATGACTTCATATTGTTGACTTGATTATGTTGCATTAATCTATTATGAAGTTGGAAGCAAAATGTTACAAAGCAGTGTGGTTGGTTAATGAAGCATTTCAGTATACACCGAGCCAGTGTAGTGTATACCGAGCGACAATATCAACCGAGCTTGTGTTCGCTGACACATTTCTTTGTTAACCGAGTATGGACAAAAGAACTAAATGATTAGTTTAGCCGACAGAAATTGATGAGCTGTAAAGTGTATGATTTTGAGGTGGAAGATAAAGTTTGTTACAAGATCAATGACTAACAAAATTCAAAGAAGATCTAAAGGATGGAAATGAAACGAGTTACTAACACATCAGCCAAGGAAAGTTTAAGCGAAAAAACCAACAAAAGAGATTAAGTGACAAAATCTGATGGATGAAAAGAAAACGGTTTACTTGTCTATTTAAGAGACATTGATTTCATTGTGTAAAGGATGTCGAAAGAAGGAGACTATAGAGATATCGCGTGAACATTGCTTCATGCATGCCTGGTTAAACTAGTTGAAGAAGAACCAAATTGCAGAGTTAACCGAGCGTCAGAAAGCTTTTACCGGGGGACAGTAAGTTATTGAATATTGAAGAAATGAATTGAAATATTGATCAGAGGATTTTTATGGACTTAGAATAGATCTGAACATCTACAAAGTCAAGTTGTATTGTAATCAGATCACCTACTATTTCAGTTTAACCATTGTAAACAGATAAAATCTCTTAACTAAGTGGACTTGAAATTCTTATATGTCATTCATGGAATGTACATTGTTATCTTGTCAATCCCATAGTGAATGCTGGTTGGACGATAACTATTAGTGTTAAATCCTCTAACAAGGTCACACCTTACAGTGTGTTTTGTAAGCTTTAATAGGGTTGGCTCTTCACCGAGCTCACTTCAGAAGAGTGAAAATATTTTGGGTTACCGGTCCCAAGTGGTTTTTCTCTTTACAGGGTTTCCATGTTAAATCTTTTGTGTTATGTGTTTATGTGGTGATTGTTTGGCTATCATACTTTACATGTTGCATATTTGATTTGGTCGATAATATTTATGAGCAATTAACTGGTAATCGGTAAAGACAAAGACAATTTAGTTTTTATTGTTTACCGAGCTGCAGAATTAGCTGAATTTGTTTTAAGTGATACATTTTATAATTGGAGACTGTGGATAACTGATTCACCCCCCTCTCAGTTATTCTAACACATGTAAATGATTATTCTGTGATTCATGAAGTCATTTATGAAGTTGCTAAAGATATTCCTCCAAATATTGAGGATAAGACTACCGAACAAGGAAAGGAGACATAACATAAAGCAACCAAGGAACCTAAAGAAACTGAGACAACCACATAATAGAATACCGAGTAGGTTATCTCCAGCAAGACTACAGTGCAACAACAACAACCAATGCAAGAGAAGGAGAAGCAAAAAGAGCAAGAAGAAGAGAAGAAAGAAGACAAGTAAGAAGAGAAAATAGAAGAAAGAGTAGAAGAAACTACAACTGCTACTACATCTGATCGTGTGTACTAGAAAAAGTACCTTCATATGGTTAGTATCATTAATAATTCAAAATAACAACTAAATTACCACAAATAGCAATCTAATTAAGTAAAGAATTGACAATTAAGCACTCTATGGATCTCTATTTAGGGATGCTAATGCAAAGCTCTCAGCAAGCTTCCATTAGTGGCAGTCCTAAAATGAGAATGAATGATAAACACAACTAATAGTTCAATTCCAAATTGAAATTAAGGCTAGTTAACTCTAAATTTGCCTTTCTAGCTCTAATAAACAAGAGGTTTGATGCTATTCTCAGATTTGTGGATGATTAATGAGTGAATTATGCCTCGCTTTTATAGATTTTGGCAAGGGTAGGGGGTGTAGTTGAGTTGATCAAGGTTAGGTGAGAGTTGAGTCCATGGTTTCACCTTTGGAGACCATTTAAATATTTTGTCCTCAAAGCTTGGGACACGAAGACAAAATGAGTGGACAAGATGCATCCTCCAAGTTAGTGATTGAGATTCAATTTAGGCTTGATCCATGTGAGTTTGTCCTCAATTTCTATTGGTTGATTCATTTACCTCCCATTTGGTGGTTGAGAGAAAATAGGAATTAATTAATTGAATTTATTTAATTTCTTTAGCCATGTGTACTCCTTGAATGGGTTAATTTGATTTAAATAAACTATGTAATTAATTAGATTAATTACACAATTGATTGATTTATCATGCTTTATTTGATTTAAGTTGATTTAATGGCTTTTGATTTTCAATTAAATTTGGATTAAAATTCAATTGCAATTTATCTTTGATTTTGACTTGATTTGATTTAATTGTATTACTTTCTCACTTAAATGATCTTGTCCGATTTTCGGTGATTACAAATGCCCCTCTTTGAGTTGACATGCGAAGTGTGTAAATTCAAAGAATGTCTTGATTTGTCGATGCAAAGTCCTGATTCATTGATGGTCGATTTTGACGTTTGATATAAGATGCAGATTTTGATGACGTTTGATTGAATTTGATGTCCCGATGGTCATTTTGATGATAGTTCGCTGATATGATATTTGATTTGATCTGATTCGATGTTTGATGCTTCTTTCGATTGATAAGTGAATTTTTTTTTGATAAAAGATTATGCTTTGATTTGATGGTCGTGCCCCTGATTCGATGATACTACTGTTGTTCCTGATTATCCGAGTGTATGCCCCCTCGGTAATGAAATGAAATTTGATTGTTGTTTGAAAAAGTTGATGGTTTAGGTCATTTTGCGTTAATTAGGTCAAATTAAAAATGAATTTTGATTTCATTTTCGATAATGATTTTGTATTCGTTTGATGACAAATGCCCCTGATTTGGCCGATTTGGTGACAAATTTGGGTCCCTGGTCATTTTCTGGTCAAAGATGTCCTTTTTAGGTCAAAATGGCCTATATATAGGGGTAAAAGTCAATTTTACTATTCATTTTCGCTTTTCTATTTTGACTTTTCTCTCTGACTCCTTTGAGCTGATTGTGATAGTTACCCTGATTTGAGAGTACAAATTTGAGTGTGGGTGCCAATATCATCGACCATTGACCTATGGACCTCTGGTAAGTACCTGATCAACTTTGTCAATTTATTGCATTTAAATTGAGCAAAATTGAAATTTTCATGCTAAAACCCTCATTTTTTTCATTCTTTAATTTAAACAATGCTTTTAATCATTTCTCTAGCGCTTTTACAGTTCTTTTTGCGCTTCCGCACTTTCAAATAGCGCTTTCATAATTTGTAATAGCGTGTATACACATCTAGTTTAGGGCTTTTTTCACATGCACCATTTTCTCTAGCGCTTTTAAATGCAATTGCGCTTTTGACATTTTAATTAGCACATTCAACATTTCTTTTAGTGCTTTCACCTTAGAACAACGCTTTCACCAAATTTACTAGAGCTTTTAATAATTTGAGTTGCGCTTTTGCCTTTTAGCGCGTTTAATCATTAAAATAGCACTTTTACCCTGTTAGGAAAAAAAAATAAAAATGACTTAGTCAGTTTTATGAACCGTTCAATGTCGTCAATCAGTTGATTGGCTTAGGTAATAAACCTGATTTGGTAGCAAGTGGTAGGATGTCAGTTTGAATCAATTTAGTTTGAATTTTTTATTGTCAATCTAGATTTAGATGATGGGTGATGATAAATTTTCTGTCTTCTTTGAATAGAATCAGGAAAATTGATTGTGGTTTGATATTTTGTAAATGTTTGACTGACTTAGGATGATTCAAAAGATAACTGATTTCAAAACTGATGTGATTTAACTTGCTTTTTGTAGGCCGTGCTTAAGTCACCAGCCGTTCGAGGTCTATATCCTCTTCCCTTTAGCATGATCGATAATATGAGCACTCCAGATCGCCAACATATTGGTAGATGTGGTTTGTCCTTCATGCTTGTCCTACCTCGATTCTGAGTGAATCGAGGATTGATCACAGCTATGGCAGAGAGGTGGTACTCTGACCATAACACTTTTCACTTGCCCATGGGAGAGATGACCATCACTCCCAAGGATGTGTACCAAATCCTGCGCATTCCTACCCATGGACAACTTGTATACTATGATCAGGTTTAGGACATTACAGCTTGTCAGTGGGTGTTTCAGGACCTAACGATTGGTGATGACCACATTCAGTGGGCTCAGTTCCCTTCGTTTCCGATTCTTCTAGCTATTTTGGGTGCTTTGTTTGGAGGCTTCCTCATGCCTCATTGCTGAGGGCATGGATTTGTGGTCAATTGGGGACACATCTTAGAGGATCTGATGGATCAACCCCAATGGTTTGATTGGGGTTCTTGTGTTTTAGCGCAGCTATACCATGAGCTGCATTCAGTTGTTTATCGATGTTCTTTGACTCTATCTATTGGAGTCATTCTATTGTAGTTATGGACATGGGAGCATATCCCAGTTACGAGGCTGATTGTAGTTCGTCACCATGATCCTAGATGACCGTTTGCTTGGATGTATGAGGGCACGGTGGTGTAGGTCCATCTGGATAAGTTAGATTACTAGTGTAGCGTGATAGATGACATGGATTAGGTTGTCTCGCGACCATACATTGGATGTGAGGCATGGCCCGAGGATGCTTCAGAGCTTCCTTTTATGTGCTGCCCATGATGGATGATAGGGCGGTCTCCGCACATTTTTGAGAGATTTTCTTTTCGGTGAATGCTACAACAGTATGGTCGTGCACATGGTATGTCGTAGGGTGTAGCTATGTATGCCCGTGTTCAGGCTAAGCGATCACTATAGGGGCCGTAGGTCAATTATAGGACAACGTGCCAGAAAATAAAGCATATTGGTTACCCGCCATAGGAGATGAGGGATCATGTGATAGATGCAGGCATGATTGATGAGTATGCAGATTGGTTCGCTCAGAACCCTTTTCTGAGGTTTACTAATCTAGTAGAGCGGATACTTGCGATCGAGGAGGAGTCAGATGATGACGATGGGGATGCAAATGGTGGTAGGGGTGGTAGGAGACGGGCTCGTCAGGGATGACCTGGTCATCGGGAAGCTAGAGCAGGCAGAGTTTTGATACTAGTTATTGTTGTTGCTCCTATTCCTCCTAGGGGTGGTGGTGGTGTTCAGATGAGGGGTGGTCCTGCTGGGGGTTGAGGTGTGGATAGGGTTTTGCATCGAGTTGCTGTGGATCTTGTAGCCAAATAGGGCCATCGTAGGGCTAGATGTTAGAGATAGGTGGATGCACAAGTAACTGCTGATATTGATGCTCGGGCCACACAGATTTTGTTAGATCAAGAACATAGTAGACCAACACAGGCTCCTCTTCCACAAGCTCCTCCACAGGTTATCCCACAAGTTATCCCATAGGCTCCTCCAGTACAGGCTCCTGCTTCTTCTTTTATGCCATCTTCTTCATCTTGTCCATCTTCTTCATCTTTCATTCTTTCTTTATCTGTTCCATGCCATCTTCTTTCATGCCTCCACCACAGACTCCTCTGGCACAAGCTCCTAGTTTAGAGGCTCCAACAACTGCATCAAATGTTTGGGCCTTACAGTCATATGTGTTTGAGATTAGATAACTTAGCAGTATGATGCAGGCTTTTATGGCTGCTATAAGTCAGCATGGGCTACAGGCTAGTTCGAGCAGACCTCCTGATAGTGATCCTGGTCATGATGGTGCTGACGGTGCTGGTGGCTCAACTTGTTGATTGATATTGATCTGACACATATTCTTTTATTTATTGATGTATATGATCTCATTTTTTATATCGAGACATTGGAATCTATTGTATCTTCTGATTAGTTGATGTACTTTATATGTTTGTGCGTTGATACTTGTTTATACTTTGATGGACTTTGATTACCAAATGTTTCATGATGATATCATAGACTTTGATACTCAGTTGATTTATGATGATGATACCATAGAATTTGATTCTCAATTTGATAGATTTACTTTATGTGATGTCATTATGTGTTGAACTTTATTCTTCAGGTGTTTTGCTATGATATGTAGATCTATATGATTCTATCTCCTCTATGCTTTATTTTATGGTTTTTAGAATGCAATTTTATGATATGGATGCACATGTTCTATTTATGCTTAAATGGTTGTCTTGTGTATGACATAGAAATAGGTGAATGGATGTGAAATGAGTTTAATGATATGATTTATGATATTTGATGCTTTATGGATGCAAATGATACCTAAATGCGTTAGATGATGATGTAATGATTTAATGAATAATGTGATGTAATGATGTATATGGATATATTTATTTGGATAATATGGATATATGTAATAGATACAAATGTAAGAGATTTATGGTATGCAAATGTGATGTAAAATGTGATGGACCTATATGATGTAATGAATAATGATTATGGATATTTAATGCTTAATGATTCTAAATGTTTATATAGATGAATGATGTTAATGAACGTAATGCCATGATAGTGCAATGATATATAATGTAGGATGAAAATAAATGTATGGATTTAAATGAATAATGCAATGTGCAATATTTTTGAATGAACTAAATGATATGCACCTAATGATGAATTTATGTCTATTTGAATGAAATGACTTAATGGATGCAATGAACACTAATTAATGAATGCAATGGTAAATGCACTTAATGGATTTATATGAATGATTTAAAGAATGCATACTAAATGAGATGAATCTTTAAAATGAATGCAACCTAATGCAATGTTATTTTATGAAAGTTTGATGCTTAAAATGAATGCAACCTAATGTAATGTCACTTAATGAATTGGATCTAAATGATGAATGCAACCTAATGCAATTAACTTAATTGAATTAGATTTTTAAATGAATGTAACCTAATGCAATTAAATTTATGTAAGTTTGATGCAAGCTAAATGTAATGAACTTAGGTTAAAATGAATGCAAAATAATGCAAAGAATATAATTGGTACTTTAGGGTGGAAAGTCCTAAATGAATGCAATATAATATGGATCTAACAAATGCTCATGAACTAATGTAATGCACCCTTATTTTATTTTTTTGATTTCCAACACATTCGATCACATATAGTTTTTGATGTTCTTTTGATTTTTTATTTGACTACACCCCCTTTCTATTTTCCTTTTGCAAGTTAGTTTTTAGGCTAAGAAAGGTAAATACATTAAATGAATTTAATCTAAGATGTATGCAACTAACTGTCACTTTTGTCACAAATTTGGAGCTTATATTCATCATTGAGCAGTTTTTGGAATCCTGAATTTAGTACAACCATCACTAGTTCAACCATGATGATATGAATACTTCTTTCACCTCCTTCGTTGCTTTCCCATCTTTTTGGTATGAATATCATTGATTGAAGTCAATCATGAGAGTACGAATACCGATTTTTTTAGATTCTATGTTGCAACTGGATTTTGGTATTATGATATTGAACATCAAAATATCCAAGGTATCCTTTTGCGTAAACAAACAAAAATCTTAGTTTCATCATATGTACAAGTCCTCGATGATTCTTTGATGATCACGTCCTTAGACAAATAATACATGCTTTAAAACTTTGATCTTAAGACAGTCATTCAAAAATCAATAAAATATCATGCTTTCATCATAGCTTGTCTAGTTTTAAAAACTTTCATCGATTCACTAGAAAGACGTGATTTCATCAATCAAGTCAACACTTCAGAAATTTTTTTGCAATGTTTTTCAAATCCATATATCAAGTGTAGTTCCATCCATTTCATACTTTTAATCCTAATAAAGATAGGGTTGTATAAGATCTTGGATCAAAATTTTGCATTTGGTTTAAATTGGATTAGAGTTAGGATTTGATTGAGCGTTTTACTTGCATTTTGATGAATTGATTTTATGACTAATTGAAGTTTTCTTTTGATGAATCTTTCCTCCTTTAGAGTAGATTACCCCAATTTGATATGATTTCAATGTTGGACTTAGGACAATTTGCAGATTAGGTGACCAAAATCTTTAGGGTACTTGCAAATGTAATTGTGGGATTTTATTATGCAATATATACAAATGTTGGTGAATGCAATATTTACAAGCATGACGGCTAGGTATGTGATTGACTTGGACTCTCAATGGTGCCTATTTACCAGGTTTTCACCGATTGAATGGATCTTGCTTTTTTTTTCTATTTTTTTAAAAAGTTTTTTTCCTTTTTTTGCTACCAAGGTGCCTATTTGCTAGGTTTTCATCAAGGCACTTTTTCTCTTTTTCAATTTTTTTGTATTTTTTTTTTTTTTTTCATATCATCAAGGCACCTATTTGCTAGGTTTTCACCAAGACAACATCTTTTTGAGGATAATATATGAATGTTTTTGGCTTTCTTCATGCTCAATTTTCCACTTTTTTAAAAAATCTTTTCTGCATTTCTGATTTGTTTGTTCTTTTCTATTTTTCCATGTTTTTGGTATTTTCAAGATCTCTTTTGACTATATACAATAAATAGGATTCTCTCCATCTAATTTTTTGATACTCTTTTTCTTTGTCCCTTTCATCTACTTCATGTGTAGAACCTTTTTAGATGAATGCTATTGATATGTTCTTGCAATTCTTCTCCATCATAATCAACTAACTTATAGGTGCCTATCCCAAAAGACGAAGTGATGACAAAAGGTCCTAACCAGTTTGCTTCCCATTTTCCTTTCTTTTCTCTTTCTGCTTGATTCTTGGGATTTTCTTGCAAAACTAAGTCACCTATTTGGAATGTTCTTGACTTGATATGCTTCTTATAGGTCCTTGACATTCAGTTTTGATATACTTTCAAGTGATCAAAGGCTTAAATGTTGTTGTTTTTCATCTAGTAGTTCTAGTTCATGTAATCTAGCAACTTTATAATCTTCCTCACTTATCAAGCCATGTAGAGATACTCTTAAAGATGGAAGTTCTACCTCCAAAGGTAAAACTACTTCTATTCCAAAGACTAAGGAAAATGGTGTAGCTCCTGTTGGCATTCTGGTGCTTGTCCTATAAGCCCACAAGGTAGGGTTCATTTTCACATGCCAATCTCTACCTGAATCATCCACCATTCTCTTCAATATCTTTAAGATGTTCTTATTTGTTGCTTCTTCTTGTCCATTACCTTGGGGGTAATATATTGAAGATGAGTGACGTATCATTTGAAACTTTGTGCATAGCTCTTTCAAATCCTTGTTTTTGAAGTGTTTGGCATTGTCGGTTATGATGGCATGAGGGACACCATATCTACATATTATGTGGTTTAGAATAAACAAGGATATCTTCTTTCTTTTAGACTTTGATAAGGGTACAACTTCCACCCATTTGGTAAAGTATTTTGTTGCAGTGACGATAAATTTATGACCATTTGAAGATGGTGGATAAATCATCCCTATTAAGTCTAAACCCCATTAATAAAACAACCAAGGTGTCTTCATAGGATGGAGCTCTTGTGTGGGTACATGAATCAAGTTCCCATGATATTGACACTTTCAACAAGTTTTTGCAAAGTGACAAGCGTCTTTCTCCATGGTTGGTCAAAAATATCCTATCCTAAGAAGTTTCTTAGCTAGGGTTAAACCATTCGAATGTGACCCACAAATCCCCTCATGAATTTATCGTAAGTCTATGTTCAATTCCTCTTTCTCTAGACATCTTAGAAGCATTCCATCTAGACTCTTACGATAAAATGTGTCAGATATTAAGGTATAACGAGAGGCTTGTCTGATAAAGCTTTTCTTTTGATTCCTGGTTTGGTCCATAGGTAGGATTTGGTCTTTTAAGTAGGTATAAATGTCCCCATACCAAGGTGATTTATGTCCGGCTAGAAAACAAATGGTATGAGGATGGGTAGGGTTAAATGCGGGTTGCTCAACTTCTTCTACTAGGAATTCATATCTGGCACTTTGATCTGGTATTTGGAGAAGTGATGCCAAAGTTGCCATTGCATCTGCTGCTTTATTCTTCTCTCTTGGGACTTGCTCAAATGTGATGAGAGTGAAGTACTTGAGATTATCAACCATGTTTTTGTAAGGTATCAACTTGTCATCTTTAGTATGATATTCATCATTAATTTGATTGATAACTAATTATGAATCTCCATAAACTTGTAGCTCTGTCACTTTCCATTCTAATGCCAATTTTATCCCAATGACCAATGCCTCATACCCAACTATATTATTTGTGCATGGGAATAGCAATTTGTATGATTTTGGAATTGTAGACCCTTGAGGAGTAATCAAAAGTATGCCTGCTCCTGATCCATGTTGTGTATAGGAACCATCAAAATATAATTTCCATGTTTTTGCTTCAACATTCACAATTTCAGAATCTAGAAATTCCACTTGTATTGGATATTCATCTTGTAATGGTGATTTTTCTAATTGATCAGCTATTACTTGGCCCTTGATAGATTTATGATCCACATATTCTATGTTGAATTCATTTAGCACCATGACCCATTTAGCTAGTCTCCCATTCAATTCTATTTTTCTAAGAAGATATTTCAAGGGATCAATTTTTTCAATGAGTCGAATCTTGTGGGATAACATATAGTGGCATAATTTTTGGGAGGAAAAAACTACATTCAAACATGCTCTTTCAATGAAGGTATAATGCAACTCATATTTTACCGAAGTTCTCCTTATGTAGTATATGGCCTTTTCTTTTCCTGATTCATCTTCTTGTGCCAAGAGTGCCCCTAAAGAATGTTCAGTCACTGAAATGTATAGAATTAAAGGCTCACCTCTTACAGGTGGCATCAAAGTTGGAGGATTCATTAGATATCTCTTCAGCAAATTGAAATTTTCTTCACATTTCTCATCCCATTTGAAAACTATGTCCTTATGAAGGAGTTGAGTGAAATTATGGCACTTTTCTGCTAATTGAGAAATGAATCTTCGAATGGATTGGATCCTACATTGAAGAGATCTCATCTAACTTATGTTTCTAGGTGCTTCCATTTCCATGATGGCTTTTACTTTGGCTGGGTCTACCTCTATTCCTTTTGTTGAAATAATGTACCCTAGTAGCTTTCCTGATTGAAAACCAAATGCACACTTCTTCAAATTTAGCCCTACTTTAAATTGCTCCAATCTTACAAAATTTTTCTCTATGATGGGTAGATGTTCTTCTCTTGAGTGAGATTTAGCAAGTATATCATCTACATAGTTCTCCATGAACTTATGCATCATGTCATGGATTATGGTCATCATGGGTCTTTGATAGGTTGCTCCGGTGTTCTTTAGACCAAAAGGCATAACATTCCAACAAAATGTCCCCCATGTGCATGTGAATGATGTCTTGACTTGATCTTTAGGTGCTATCTTTATTTGATTATAACTACTAAACCCATCCATAAGTGAGAACATTGAATGTACTGCTGTCAGATCCAC
Organism: Chamaecyparis obtusa; assembly: GCA_027943335.1. Lineage (NCBI taxonomy): Eukaryota > Viridiplantae > Streptophyta > Pinopsida > Cupressales > Cupressaceae > Chamaecyparis > Chamaecyparis obtusa. Next base: position 274,309 of record BSBK01010781.1, on the reverse strand, counting down.
GATGGTGTCTATGCTTGGTAACGAAAAGTTATCTTTAGGACATGCAAGATTGAGATCCCTAAAGTCCGTGCAAACTTTGATGGACTTGTCTTCTTTTGAAACTGGCACAATGTTTGAAATCCATTGGGCATAATCAATGGCTCTTATAAACCCAACTGTCAACAATTTTTCCAACTCCCCTTTTACAAGCAAAGCTATGCGAGGATGCATCTTTCTTAATTTTTTCTTTACCGATCTTACTCCTTATTTTATGTTCAAATGATGCATGATTAAATTTGGATCCAATCCTGGCATATCATCATATGACCATGCAAAATTGATTTGTTTTTCTTTGAAAATTTTGATGAAGTCCTTTCTTTCTTCACTAGATAGAGATGTTGCTAAGTGTATGATCCTTGGTTTTGATTCTGATCTAATATTCACTTTCTCTGTTGGTTCAATTAAGATAGGATATCTTTATTCATAGTGCTTAGGTAAAGTATCCAAAATCCCTTACTTAGGTGCCTCTATTGGATTTTCACATTTAGAATCATTCTTTATTTCTTTCTCTTTTTTATCTAATGTTGCCACAAGGTGGTTTTCAACATTAGATTCTTTCCATTTTTATTTTTTTTTGTATTTTTCATTTTGAATTGAATTGAGAGTTTGGATACTTTCCTTTGTCACTCCTTCTTGATATTCCATGGTAGAAGAAATTTCAATTGCATTTAGGTATTGGGACACCAAGTTATCATTCAAAAATGTAGGGAGTATGGTAGATTCAATGAAATCCAATTCGATTGATTCCGAATAGATAAGTGTCAAAGGATCAATTATTTGGTTTATTACAATGGGGTTTAGGGACAATACTTCATTTGAAGGTTCAAACATTGTATCACTTAAATCTATAATATGTGCTTCTTCTAGATTCTCTAGAGAACTAGGGTCAAAATATTCCTCATTAGAATCCTCTAAGGTTTTTGTTGGGTAAAAATCTCATGGATTAAACCTAATGTTAGATTCTTCCATAGTAGGTCTCCATGATGGTACGTAGGGTTCTCCTACCCATTGATTTATTTCAATTTCTTGAATTGGGACATTATCTAGGATCACTTGACTCGAACTTGAGGCTTGATTTGATTCGGAGGCTTGTTCCTTTCATTTGCTAGGAGTGTAGGTGTGAATGATATCTATCTCCTAATCTTGACACGACTCACTTGACAAAGAGTCCCATTCCCAATTGTTGGAATCCTCATCACTTTGAGAACCTAATTGTAAAATTTGGTCATAAACCTTAGGATAGTTCTTTTGAGTGTATCCTTGTTTTAGGTACGCTAATCTTGTCTTTTCTTTGCTGTCTCTCCATGTTATTTCAATGGGTTCAATGAGTCCTTCGTTTCTTGTTTCTAAAGGCCCTTGTCCTTTGTATCCCATTTTCTGCATGATTTGAAATCCTTTTCCATATTGATGTGTGGGAATGCTTACATTTTGGATGCACTTTTCATGTGCACTTGATTCCTCATCCTTATATAGCCAATTTAGGATTTCATTGTATTTTTCCTCCATGAATGAAGATGTATTCGCCCTCACAAAGTGATCATTTTATTTATGAGGTAAATTAGATGGCTTTCCATATGATTGGGAGATAAGGGTAGGTCCATCATGGATAAGGAGTATTCACCTACTCCTTTTTGTTTAATTTGACATTGCTTTTCAAAGTTTTTCATCATATGATCCATTTTTTGGTAATGAGCATCTTTGGTGTAGATTTGAATAGATCTAGCTTGGTCTTCTTTCTGCTTCTCAGGAATACTCTCCTCACTAACCTTCTCTTTTCCTTTTGTCGATGTAGCTAGGTTAGTAGGACTTTGAATGTTTTCAACAACAATTTCTTTTTCTTCTTTTTCTTTTCCCTTCAAAGATGTAAGATCCTTTGAACTTTGACCTCGCTCTATTCTTTGAGGAATAGACCCTTCTGTATTATGCGGGACTAAGGAATCATTGATAGGCTTCATGTTATTAAAATATTGAAAAGGGTTTGAGTCCCCGCTTACCATGATTTCTTGTCCTAGATAGGGGAATTTGAGACATTGGTGGTAAGTTGAAGGCACGGATTGCATTTCATGGAGTCTCCCTAACAAAATATTGTAAGTCAACCTTAGGTCTAGGACCTGGCAAATGGTTTCTTTCTGTATTGGACCAAATCTGATAGGAAGTATTATGACACCCTTAGAAGCTCTCTCTTCATCATCATAGGCTTTTATGGTTATCTTTTTCTTTGGGTCAATAGCCTCCTTAGAAAATCCTAAGGCTTTTACCAAGTTTAGGGTACAAATATTCAAGCTGGCTCCTCCATCAATAAGTACTCTTTTTACCCTATACTTATGAATTAAAACCTCTATATGAAAAGGAAAATTTTGTGGGTGATTCAATGACATGTCATCTTTCTCTGAAAAGATAGGAAATGAGGTGCGATAAGATGTCCTACCATGTTTTGAAATTTGTCTGCATCTAAATTTAGAGGCACATTAGTGATACAGGAGCATCCTGGGTGTAAGAGCAATCTTGCATCACCCAAAAATATTTCTATTTTTGAATTCAATAAGGGCTATCCTGTGCAGAGCTGCTATTTATGGAACGTTACTATTTTTGGTAATTTTTGTCTGTGCTCAGAATGATCTAATTTCTTTCTTGAAGGTTCATTTTGGTCATATAAGTCTGCCAGTAAAGTTTCATTTCCAGATCAAGTGTATGTTGGAAGATATTGAAGATTTTCGGTATTGGCAGCAGGGTACAAAAACTTTGAACTCAGTTTTGAAGGCTTTAGAGGCCCCGAATGAGGTCAAAAATTTGGGTGACAGGTGCTTGCGCCAGTCAAGCCTGTAGAGCGCTTCGTGGCGTTTCTGAAATGGGGTTATAATAGCCGAGCGGGTCAACGGGTGATGACTTATGGTCTTCGGAAGTTGGGCCACCTGAAATGGCGAAAAATAATTTTCTTCAAAATTTCCGTTCGGGTTTCAAAGGTTATCTTGAGCCGACTATGATGTAATAAAATGTAAAATAAAATAATTCTAAGTTGGTCAGCCTTATTGGCTAAAATTCTGGAACCTTCCCAGGCGGTGGAAAATTGCCTATATAAGGAAGGCTGTATTATTGTCTTAGGCAGTTCAGAATAGTTCTGGGTAATAGTTCGAGGCTTTGTCCTACAGAATATTGTAAGGGAATGCCCATGTGGCTTGCATGTTGTAATTCTGAAAGTTTGTAATTCCACATTTGTGGAGATAATAAGAAGCCAATTTTTTGTTCTTGCATATTGTTGTTGTTTCTTTATTTCTATTATGTGTTTGTGGTATTAAGGGGAGCACCCTTCATCAAGTGGTATCAGAGCAGGAGTTCTTGAGTGTGTAAATAGATCACCGACTATGAGGCAGTTTGCACTAGGACCGTGGCTAGGGTTTCAGCGCGCATCGTGAAAATGCCTCCACGATGAGAACGTGGCGGAAGAGTTGGTGCTGTGACACCTGAGGTTAGAGAGCTGCAGAGACAAGTGCGAACATTGCAAGAAGAGATTCGTAGAGGAATGAATCTCAATGTCAGAGATGAAAGCGAGGATGAAGCCGAAGAAGAATATCAAGAAGGAGAAGCCGAAATTGTGAACCAGGAGGAAGAAAGACTTTTTCGGGCCATTTCCAAGATTGGGAAAAGACCTAAGATTGAGGTTCCTACATTTTTTGGAAATCTTAACCCAGAGGAATTGATTGAATGGATCAATGAATGTGAGGAATATTTTGAGTACGAAGATGTTGACGATCCTGATAGGGTCAAATTTGTGAAGGCCAGATTGAAAGGTCATGCGAAGATCTGGTGGCAAGAAATTCAGTTGGAGCGAAATAGAAGAGGGAAAGATAAAATCACAAGATGGGATCGGATGGTGGATAAATTGAAGCGACAGTTCATTCCTGTTGATTATGAGCTTGACCTACTGAAGAAAATGCAGAGTTTGAAGCAAGCAGGAAGATCTGTTCAGGAGTATACAGAGGAGTTCTATCGACTTCTCATCAGAACAGGCCATGCAGAAGCTGATAAGGAGAAAGTTGCCCGATACCTTAATGGGTTAAGGCCAAGCATTCAGGAGGAGCTGAATCTAGTTCGAATGAACAGTATTGAAGAGGCATACCAGTTTTCCCTAAAAGTAGAGGAAAAGCTGAACAAGAAGTTTGAGAGTAGACAAAATGGAAGAGGTCGCGGTGGATGATCTGGTGGACGGTCATACGGTGGCCGAAATGAAGATCCGAAAAAGAAGGATGAGGCCAGTAGCAGTCAAAATCAGCGAGGAAATAATTCCAATCGCTTCCAGGATCAGAATAATAGAGATCAGAGAGGAAGAGGAAGGGGACAAGGATCTGGAAGAGGTGGCTTCCGTGGAACATGTTTTCACTATGGAGAAGAAGGTCATAGGGCATTTGAATGTCCTCAGCGCCAAGGCAGAATAGACAGGAGAAATGAAGGCCAGGCCAGAGTTGCACATGTAGATGAAGATGCGAGATCATCAAATTTTGAAGATGCTGAAAGAGGAGAAACATTGATTAACAGAAGAGTCTTGTTGAGTGGTGAGAATGAACCGGAGCAAAGGAGGAGCCTGTTTCGCACCAGGTGCAAGTGTGAAGGTAAATGTTGTGATGTGATTATTGATAGTGGAAGCACTGACAATTTAGTGTCAGAAGAGATGGTGACAAAGTTGAAGCTCAAGAGACAGAAACACCCACATCCATATCGGATTGCCTGGGTACAGGATGACCACAAGGTCATGGTCAATGAACAATGCCTGGTGAAGTTCAAGATTGGTGGATACCAAGATGAGGTATTGTGTGATATCATATCTATGGATGCATGTCATATGTTGTTGGGTAGACCATGGCAGTTTGACAGATGTGCTGTACATGATGGTCGTGCGAATACCTATTCCCTGACAAAGGATGGAGTGCGGCATAAGCTAAAACCATTGAAGGAGACTGAAGAAAAGGTATGTGGTAATGCAAGGATAACTTTTGTTGATGGAAGAAATTTCCTAGATGGTATGAGGCATGAGCATGTATGTTTTGCTTTAATTCCAAAAGCTGGTAAAGAGGAAGTAGAAGATGTTCCTGTAGAAGTTGCAGATTTGTTGAATGAGTTTCAGGATATTGTATCCGATAACGTGCCTGATGGATTACCACCAGTCAGGAAGATCAGTCATCAGATGGACTTGATCCCAGGAGCGAGTTTGCCGAATAAGGTAGCACACAGAATGACACCTGCAGAAAGTGAGGAGTTGAACAGACAAGTACATGAACTGTTACAGAAAGGATTGATCCGAGAGAGTCTGAGTCCCTGTGCTGTACCAACGGTATTAGCACCAAAGAAGAATGGAGAGTGGAGGATGTGTACAGATTCTAGGGCAATAAATAAGATCACAATCAAGTACAGGTTTCCATTGCCACGAATGGATGATATTATGGACTGTTTGAGTGGAGCTGTGTATTTCTCAAAGATAGATCTGAAAAGTGGATATCATCAGATTCGGATCAGAGAAGGAGATGAATGGAAGACTGCCTTCAAGACAAAGGAAGGACTATATGAGTGGTTAGTCATGCCTTTTGGGCTAACCAATGCACCGAGCACTTTCATGCGGCTCATGAACGAGGTTCTGAAAGAATTTCTGGGTAAGTTTGTCATTGTTTACCTAGATGATATTTTGATCTTTAGTAAGACATTGGATGAGCATATGATGCATATTCCTATGGTATTTGAGAAGTTGAGAGAAGAGAAATTGTTGATTAATTTGAAGAAGTGCAGTTTTGTGAAGAAAGAGTTAGTGTATTTGAGATTTGTAGTTTCAGCAGAAGGTCTAAAAATGGACCCAGAGAAGGTACAGGCTATCCTTGAATGGCCTACTCCAAGGAGTGCTACTGAGGTAAGATCTTTTCATGGTTTGGCTAGCTTTTACAGAAATTTTATCCAAAATTTTAGCAGTATTTGTGGACACTTGACTGAAACAATGAGAGGGGATAGAAAAGAGTTTAAGTGGACTAATGGGGCAGAAAAGAGTTTTCAATTATTGAAACAAAAAGTTACAGAACAACCTGTTTTAGCACTTCCAGATTTTAATAAGGTGTTTCAAGTAGATTGTGATGCTAGTGGTACTGCAATAGGAGCTGTTATGAGCCAAGAAGGTAAACCTGTTGCTTATTTCAGTGAGAAGTTAAATGATGCCAAGAGGAAATATTCTGTTTATGATCAAGAATTTTATGCTATAGTTCAGGCATTAAAGAAGTGGAGACATTACCTGCTTCCTAAGGAGTTTGTTTTGTACACTGATCATCAAGCTTTGCAATATTTGAATAGTCAAGGAAAGTTGAATCAGAGGCATTTGAAATGGGTTGAGTTTTTGCAGAGTTATACATTTGTTTTGAAACACAGGAGTGGAAAGTCTAATAGGGTTGCAGATGCTCTTAGCCGAAGGCAACTATTGCTGATAGAAATGCAGATTGAAGTGGTTGGGTTCAAGGAACTCAAGAATTTGTATCCAGAGGATCCTGATTTTGGTGAAGCTTGGAAAGCTTGTACAGAACCTGTTACTCTAGACAGGATGAAATGGTTGGATTTCATCATCCAGGATGATATGCTATTCAGAGGGAGTCAGTTGTGCATTCCATGAAGTTCTATGAGGGAGAATCTCATCAAGGAGAAGCATAGTGGAGGATTGGCTAGACATTTTGGTCATGATAAAACCCTTGGTTTGGTTAGTGAGAATTATTATTGGCCACAGTTGCAGCAAGATGTGAAGAATTTTGTACAGAGTTGCAGAGTATGTTAGATGGCAAAAGGAGTGAAGCAGAATACAGGGTTGTATCAGCCATTATTTGTACCAGAGAAGCCTTGGGAGGATATCAGCATGGACTTTGTTCTTGGTTTACCGAGGACTCAGCGGGGACATGATTCAATTTTTGTAGTGGTTGACAGATTTTCAAAGATGGCACATTTCACTCCCTGCAAGAAGACTAATGATGCTGTTCATGTAGCAGAATTGTTTTTCAGAGAAGTAGTGAGACTTCATGGTTTTCCAAAGACCATAGTTTCAGATCGGGACACTAAGTTTGTTGGGTATTTCTGGCGTACATTGTGGAAGAAGTTGAAGACAGATTTGAAGTTCAGTTCATCACATCATCCACAGATTGATGGACAGATAGAGGTGGTGAATAGGAGTTTGGGAAATTTGCTGAGATGTTTGGTTGGAGATAAGCCAACAGGATGGGATTTGATTTTACCATAGGCAGAATTTGCATACAATAATTCTGTCAATAGGAGCATTGGTAAATCACCATTCCAGATTGTATATGGAAGTAGTCCAAGAAATGCATCTGAATTGAGAAAGATAGATAAAGGAGAAATAAGTAGTGCTGAAGTTGAGGATTTTGCAGACCACTTGAAGAACATCCATGAGGAGGTGAGGAAGCATATTACTAAGATGAATGCACAGTATAAGGCTAAGGCAGATGAGAAAAGGAGGTATAAGGAATTTCAGGTTGGTGATGAAGTCATGGTTCATTTGCGGAAGGAGCGGTTTCCAGTTGGTACATATAACAAGCTGAAAATGAAGAAGTTTGGGCCATGTAAGATACAGAAGAAGCATGATTCAAGAAATGCATATGAGGTAGAATTGCCTAGTGAGCTGAATATTTCACCAGTATTTAACATTTCAGATTTGACAGAGTATCACGAAGGAGGTGTTGAAGATGAGGTTGCAGCAGCACAGTGGAGTATTCCAGCAACTAGTTCAGACACTAAGGAGATCGAAGATATACTAGACAGTCATGTTGGCAGAAGCACAAGGAACAGGACATATGAAGAATATCTGGTCAAGTGGAAAGGATGACCTGTTGAAGATTCATCATGGCTGACAAAGGAGGAGGTTAGCCATCTTGGTTTTCCTCTGCACACCTGAGTCGTGACAGGGTCACTTCTCAAATTACTCTGGGTGTCTGATGCAGGAGCATCCTGGGTGTAAGAGCAATCTTGCATCACCCAAAAATATTTTTGTTTTTGAATTCAATAAGGGCTATCCTGTGCAGAGCTGCTATTTATGGAAAGTTACTATTTTTGGTAATTTTTGTCTGTGCTCAGAATGATCTAATTTCTTTCTTGAAGGTTGATTTTGGTCATATAAGTCTGCCAGTAAAGTTTCATTTCCAGATCAAGTGTATGTTGGAAGATATTGAAGATTTTCGGTATTGGCAGCAGGGTACAGAAACTTTGAACTCAGTTTTGAAGGCTTTAGATAAGGGGAGCACCCTTCATCAATTAGTCTCTACCAAGGCTTTTTCTAGAATCTCCTTGTGAGTTGGTGAGAGCTTGACCAATTATAAAATAGAGATTTGAGCAGGGGTTCGTTGCAATTGGTCTACCAAATTATATTGTTTTGATGATTAAGATGAAGTTTGATTTGGTAGAATAGTTCTTGGGGCATTTCCAGGTAGAGTAATTTTTTATGCTTGCCCCTAGTTACAACATTAGATGTTGCTTCCCTTGGCTTCTCTTTTACCACAATAAAATTTATGGTATCACTATCTAAAGTATTAATGATGTAAGAATTTTGATATCGCTTTGATACCATGTACGAATTTTGATATCGCTCTGATACCATGTAAGAATTTGCCTAAGGCAAAGAGTAGAAACCAAGATCTAGAAGCTCAAGAAATAGCACAAACAAGAGAGACAAAACAATATGATCAAATGAAGAATTCAATAATGATCAAATGATAATGGATAATTGATTATAGCCAATTGAATTGAATTGATTACAAAGTAGGAGTGCCTAAATATATAGGAAATATAATAAGACTACATGATAAGGAGATGATACGATATCATCCATACAAGGTGGAATCACATGTACACCAAAGGTGGATCATCCTCCATTGTACATGAAAGTATGAGAAACATGTGCAACAATGAGAGGATGATAATGTGATAAGAGCACTAAAGGTGGATCTCACACACAAAGAGGTATGTGATGACAACTATCACACCTAAAGTGGAGATTCTCCTAACCATGTGCTAAAAATAAATGCAAACTCCTAGGTGTCTCAAAGACAATTAATATGCAAATGCATTATCCTAAGTAAACTTAAGTAAAGTGTAATTAGTAAATACTTAATTACACCAACAAATGATGTTATCATAGGTATGGGCAAAATTGACCTTCTCATTACCTCTTTTATTATTTTGATTGGTGTTTGATGACTCAACCTTTTCATGATTTAGAAAAGGATTTTTGAAGGCCATATGATCTTCATTGTTTTGGGGCCCTTCAACCTTTATCATCCCATCATCAATTAGGTCTTGCACAAGGTGTTTCAATTTCATGCATTCATTAGTTTTATGGCCCTTATTACAATGGTATTCAAAATGGTGAGAATCATTCCACCAATTTGGCTTAAGTTGGGGTTCATATGGCCTTAACTCAGGTAAGGTAATGATTTTGTTGGCCACAAAATTCCTTAACACATTTTCCAATGGTTCACCTAAAAAGGTGAATTTTCTCTTTTGATATGTGGAAAAGAAAGGCTTAGGTTTGTTGACATTAGAATTATTGAAGGGATTATTATTAGCATTGTTGGAATTGGTATTATTGAAAGGAGCTTTGTTCGTTTGATTCACATTATATGTCTAATTTACTCCACTTGATAAATTAAAGGGGGTAGCGTTTAAGTTGTGTGCTTCCACAACTCCATCATTCACAAGATTTTTATTATTATTTTTCAACCATAGTTTAGGTTTATCATTGTGATTGTTGGCTCCCTTATTATTATTATAGTTAGATACATAATGATTATTATTATTAGTGTTGGTATAGGGTTTATTATCTTTGAACAATTTGATCTCTCCCCTCTTAACCAACACATCTTCAATTTTGATCCCATTCTCAATAATTTTTTTGAATGTAGGGGGACATTGAAGTTGGAGCCTATAGTCCATCTCTAGATTTAAGTTGTTCATAAATATTTCCATTTTCTCCTTTTCAGGGATACTTCATGGATATCTTGCAAAAACTGTTCTCCACCTTTGAAGGAACCCTAGGAAAGATTCACCATCCCTTTGTTTCATATCACATAGTTTGAGCATAGTAATCTCCTGTTCGATGTTGTAAGAATAATGGGTTAAAAATTTGGAGGCTAATTCCTCAAAAGTAATTATCCATTGCAGAAGTTTGGAGAACCATTCCATGGCTTGACCTCCTAAACTTCTTAGAAAAAGTCTCATTAGATATGTGGCATCATGCATAAATTCAATGCTTAGAGCGCAAAAATCTCTAAGATGATCCCGTGGGTCTGATTTACCCATGTATTTTTCATACTTAGGAAAGACTACATTGATCGAAAAAGGTGTCATAACTAAGCTTTTGTCAAAAGAGAATGTGCACAAGGCCTCAATAGAGAATGGCTTAGGTTCAACAACCTTTTTTATTAGGTCAATCTATGCTTGGAACATTTTTAATTGTTTAGTCGTAGCACTTATTGGATTATCCTCTTCTTGGTTTTTCTTAAGTTGGTCCACATCATAGTCATGTGGAAGCTTTACCCTTGCTTGGGCTAGGTTTAGGAGAAATTTCTCTCTATCTCTATCTATTAGTTTATCCATGACTTCAAGAAATTCATTATCTTGAGCCACTCGATTAGCTCTTTGTTCAAGTGTCTCCTTAGGCCCTTGGTTAGCGTTATTGATATTGTCAATTTTTCCTCCATGATGATAATTGTGAAATGTGGAGTTTCTATCCATTGATTCAACTCTCTTTTCAAATAGATTTGGGAGAATATCCCCTTGGTTGTGATTGTTGAAAGAGCTTTTGTATTCAAATTTGGGGATCTCTTTGGCAATGCAAGTGTCGTCTTCTTGTAAAGATAGTTTAAGTCTATGAGAGCGTGTAGAAATCGGAATACAACAAGGTTTTCTTTCGAATCATTTTCCCCAATTTGGTAATTGTTTATTTTTATGAAGAGATTTAAAAATATAAGATGAATTTTCAAATGGATGTCTCTTACATTTTCTATGTATTTTTCAAATAAAACAACCACAAGTACACTTGTTCTTTTTAACCCTCTACACAAAATTGTTTGAATTTGTAAGGACGTTATCACGGGTTTTTGCACAAAAAGACACTTCAAGCAATCTACCTAGTTCACAATTTGGTTCGTAAACATGGCTCTATAAGGTAGTCTTTGCTAAGTTAATAGGGTATTTAATCAAGATTCCATTCAAAATGGATATTAAACTTTCATCCTCCAAGTATATTAAGAGGCTTCCCACTACCAGTATGTCAGAATTTTGTGCAATCCCAAAGGACTACTCGAGGAAGTTTAAAATTTTAACACCCTTTTGTCACACACCCCATTAAGGATGCATGCATTTCATTTTATAGTGGGTTGGATGATTACGACAAAGGAAATTGTACCCACTTTGGGTTGTCCCTCTCACCGGCCTTGTTAAGGCAAATCTTGGGAGACGAGCCCACCATAGATCTAGCATGTTCATTTTGAAAGCAACAAAGTGGAATAAAGAGATAGGTTTTGGGAGTTTGATTCACCAAAAGGTGAAGAGCATATCCCTATCTATTTATCAATTCCCAAACACTTTTAACAAGGTTCAATTACCAAACCCACTAACTAATGGGAATCAAGTATTTCTACTCTTTTCCACAAATAAGGGGTTGTTCAAATTTAGTGCTTGATTTACTTAGCCTTTCCTTTAATCAAGGAACTTGATATTTTTGGCATTGTGATTCACTTAGAAAGTGAAGAGCATATGCCTAGTATCAAATCCCTCAAACAATAATAGGCTACTTTACTTACTAGATTTTGAAATTGACAAGGCCACAATTTAAGCAAAAATTGACCAAGTTTTAGGCTTACCTTATTTTGAAGCTAGCTAAGGCTAGGGGCATTTTTGATGAATTTTCTATTTTTATGCTCACCTAGTGGTGATCATTCCTTTCCATTCACTTCTCCTCCAACAAGTTAGTCAACACAACTAGTCAAAATGAAGAAAATAAGAATAACTTTGAATTTAAGCCTTATTTATTGAATTTTGACAAAAAATGACTAAGGCAAGTAAATCCAATTTAATGATATGAACTTTGATTTATATGCTTCTACAAATTTCAAGTATTGTTCATATACCTCATTTTCTTGCTAAGAATTCTCCAAAACCAACTTGATATGTGCAATATTCTCCTCCTTAATCCGTTTTGTGAAAGCATTCCCTTCGCTGTTAAATCTAGTCTCTAGATTTTTTATTTTTTTATGACCAGTCATCCTGCAGACACAGAGAAATCATTTTTCGCAAGTTAAATTCTATTAATTCTCAACTTAATTGAAAGCGTAACAAAATCTATTAAAAGAGTTGTTAAAAAGCTTAAGTGCACTGCTAATCAAATTAAACGTGCTGCAAAAATATTTAAACGTGCTGGTACATAAATTAAAAGTGCTAACAAACTGAGCAAAGGCATTAAGAAAATCTTAAAAGCACTGGAGAATGATTTAAAAGTGCTGGAGAGTCAGGGTAAATGCACTGAAAGAAATAAGACAGAAGCTAGAATAAATTAAAAGCGTTGAAAATCCATGTAAAGGTGTAAGACTTTGTCGTAGAAGCATTGTTTCAGACCTCAAATGCACTAGACAATCAATCAAACGCGCTGGAGAAAGTATCAAACACACTGTTTAACCTGTAAAACAAAGAAGAAAATAAGATTTGCAAAAAAAAAAAATTACTTTTCCGAATTTATAAATTTATGAGGCCTAATGCCCCATGATGGGTGCCATTTTGTGTACTATAAAAAGTACCTTCATAGGGTTAGTATCATCAATAATTCAAAATAACAACTAAATTACCACAAATAGCAATCTAATTAAGCAAAGAATTGACAATTAAGCACTCGATGGATCTCTATTTAGGGATGCTAATGCAAAGCTCTCAGCAAGCTTCCATTAGTGACAGTCCTAAAATGAGAATGAATGCTAAAAAAAGCTAATAGTTCAATTCCAAATTGAAATTAAGCCTAGTTAACTCTAAATTTGGTTTTCTAGCTCTAATTTGCAAGAGGTTTGATGCTATTCTCAGATTTGTGGATGATTAATGAGTGAATTATGCCTTTCTTTTATAGATTTTGGCAAGGGTAGGGGGTGTAGTTGAGTTGATCAAGGTTAGGTGAGAGTTGAGTCGATGGTTCCATCTTTGGACACCATTTAAATATTTTGTCCTCAAAACTTGGGACAAGAAGACAAAATGAGTGGACAAGATGCATCCTCCAAGTGAGTGATTGAGATTCATTTTAGGCTTGATCCATGTGAGCTTGGTCCTCAATTCTTATTGGTTGATTCATTTTCCTCCCATTTGGTGGTTGAGATTAAATAGGAATTAATTAATTGAATTTATTTAATTTATTTAGCCATGTGTACCCCTTGAATGGGTTAATTTGATTTAAATGAACTATGTAATTAATTAGATTAATTACACAATTGATTGATTTATCATGCTTTATTTGATTTAAGTTGATTTAATGGCTTTTGATTTTCAAGTAAATTAGGATTAAAGTTCAATTGCAATTTATCTTTGATTTTGACTTGATTTGATTTAATTGTATTGATTTCTCACTTAAATGATCTTGTCCAATTTTCAGTGATTACAGATGCAATGAAGGCATCATGTTCCCCAAAATTTTCTACTGGTGAAAGCATTATGGTTGAAAAGTAGAAGACAAAGAAAAGAAAATATGAGAAAACTAAAGTTAAGTTGAGCCAACCAATAAAAATACCTAAGGTAGACATCTCTTCACTTAGTCCAAAAGAATTATCTAAATTTGGAGATCTACTAAAGATGAAAGAAGCCCAAGATAAAATGTTGGCAAAGAAACAAAAGGTTGATGTATTAGAAAGTGTCAAGGATATACTACAGGAAATTGTTCCTGATGTAAATGTTAATGAGAAGGGCATTTTACTTAGTTAATTGGAGGAATTGGTCAAGAAAATCAAAGAAGCTGGTACAAAGACCACTGAGTATCTAATGAAAGTTTGTGAGAAGAAAATGAAACATAAAATAATTGAAAATATATTGAAGAATATTGAATTGGACAATGTAACACTTTCTGAGTTGTTCACTGATTTGGAAAATAAGTTGCATGATATTCTTTCATTATTTCATAAGATTTGTTTAATATCAAATTTCACTAAGGAGATTAGAAAGAAGGATGATTCTATAGAGAAAGAGCTGACCAAGAAACTAAAGCATGTTTCAACCAAGCCTGGATCACTTCAAGTTTACTACCAGAGGCTGAAACATCTAATGGGAATGAGACATGAACTTAAGAGAGAAGAGAACAAGATAAGAATGAAACTTCTTGAGCTGCAAGCAATTTTGATTCCCCAAGTTGAATCATTGCAAAAACATTTACACAAGGCCAGGAATTAGTCAATACCCTTGATATTAGTGCAATGGATAAGATGATTGGATTAGCAACAGATATTGGTGAAGAAATTATTGTACTAAAAACATTGAAGGAAACCTGGGAGACACCACTGAAAGATGCCAAGAAGAGGTATAAACATATTTTTGATAAGCTACATCCATCTGATCAAATTAAGTAATTTGTTTTTGACATATTTGTCAAAAAGAGGGGTATGTAGGTATGTAGGTATGTATGTGTGTGTGTGTGTGTATTGTACAATATTTAAGTATGAAATAAATAGGAAGTATTATCACATGGGGAGTTTATGAGTTATAAGTGTCAAGTTCATACTAAATTTACAACTTATACATGGTCACAATTTTGAGAATTTTTTGATTAAGGACAAAATTTTGTATAACTTTGAGTTTCTAAAAAAGATGCCAAACTAATTCCAAAGGGGGAGATTGATATTCCTAAAGATTTATTTTGTTGTCATTAGTTTTGTCAAAGTCAGTCAGTGAAAGGAGTCATAGGACTCAGTTGGTAAAGCAAAAATAGAATGCAGTAAAGGAAGAGACAATTTCGGTAAAGGCAAATGAGTGATAGGCACCAAGAAGAGCAAAAAAGGTACTGAGTAGTGCATAGTAGTTACCGAGTCAAGAGCTCATGTTACCGAGCTAGAACAAAATGTGTTATCGAGTAACATAGGTCGACATAATAGATCATGATAGATACATTGAATCTGGACATTGAGTATAAAATGTTTTACTGATTTCAAGATGATCATTTGGTAAAACATTGGAAATATAAACAAATAAGATTACACCTGATTGTAAGGTAAGATCCACCAATGGAAAATGAAATGAATAAATACATTGGAAATATAACCAAGGCTACCACCATTTAAGGAGAAGAATCTAGAACATTTCCACCGCTTCTAGATCAAGTATATAAAGAACAGAGTATGAAGATTAGAGAGAGATGATGATACAAATGATGAGAAGAATGAAAAAATGATGTGATGGTGATGCAAAGATGATAAACTTTACCAAGTGCAGAGAAGTTAGAGAAGAACTGTGAAGGTAAATTATATTGAGGTTACCGAGTACTGAAGAATAGAATGATGTAAAATTTTATTGAGCACACTGAGTTTGAACAACATTTGTTGATGCATTACTACATACATATTTAGTATTGAATTATATTGTAATCAGAGTTATAAAATTCTACTATTGGGTAGACCCTAATAGGTCTTATTTTGTAAATCCTTTCACAAGGTACATCTCTTAGATTAGAGATTGTAAAATCCTTTAGCAAGGTAAACTGTATAAGTCTTTTTGTACTCCTAACAGAGTAAGCTATCAAAAGTAGCTAAACATTGTAGCTCTAATTGAGCACCCTTTTTATTGCAGTAGTGAAGGATTGTGGGTACCATCTCCAGCATAGTTTTTCTCTCTGACCAAGGGTTTCTAGGAGACCAAAAATTATTGAGTTATGTGTTATGTTTTTGTAAGAATTTTGATATTGCGCTGATACCATGTAAGAATTTTGATATCTCTCTAATATCATGTAAGAATTTTCGTAATGCAAAGAATGAAATGCCAAGATCTAGAAACTCAATTAATAGCACAAGAGAGACAAATATGATATGATCAATTAATTGATTCAATAATATGGTCAAATGATAATGAAATAGATACAAAATCAATTGAATTGAATACAAAGTAGATGTTACTGAATATATAGGCAATGCATGATAACTAAGAGAGATGCAAATGATAACCTATCAACTAGACAAGGTGTAATCAGATATCCACCAAAGGTGGATCATTCTTCATTGTACATCAAAGTATGTGCAACAATGAGAGGATGATAATGTGATAAGAGCACTAAAAGTGGATCTCACACCTAAAGTGAAAATTTTCCTACACCATGTGCTAAAATGAAATACAAACTCCTAGGTGTCTCAATGACAACTAATATGAAAATGCATTATCCTAAGTAAACTTAAGTAAAGTGTAATTAGTGAATAATTAATTACACCAATAGTTTTCATCTTTTAATCTCTATGTTTTATGGTGTTACATGCAAAGTTTACAATTCGGTAAATGATCAAAATATATGATCAGAAGGTTGATAAAAGTTTTTGGGGTATTGATTCACCCCTCCCCTCTTAGTACCTAACTTTCTATTATAAATCCAACACAATGGCCACCACCGTGTGGTGATGTACTCTACAAGAGACAATGTACTAGGAGAAAATATTTTCTAAATTAGCATAAGTCCAATTGGAGAGAGCTTTCTTAGCGTCAGCTATGATGATATTCTTTAAAAGTAATAGAGCTTCCAAGTCTTAACATTATGAACATAGTAGGTGGTGGGACTGGCTAGTTTGAATTTTATAGTTAGGCATAACCATAGAATTTGGATCAACTCTCTATCTATCTCCATCAATACCTGTCTCCATCAATAGAATGGATTGTTGGTGTCAATTATTAAGACTTAATGGGTGAAGATGATCCATCCCATTGTTCTTTCTCTAACTATATTAGGATGTACGATAGTAGTGGAAATGTGAGGAGGAGACAATGAATAGAGGCCTAATGTAGAGGTATCTAGAATTGTGTCGGGCATGAACACATGAACAACCCAATTACCTTTTAGATCACCCAAACCTGCATGCATGAGAGGGTAAAGTTGTCCCTCAAGTAGACCTTGTCGATGAATCAACTGTTCGATTCATAAATTGCATGACACATTTATTCATTCCTCGGTCACTCGATGGGTGAATCAAAGCCCTCTCTTGAATAGGGATATCTATCTTATTTGAAGCTTAACTAGAACAAACATTATTCCCCTCTTTGTGGTACTATTCATCAGATGTGGCAGTAATTATGTCCCCCTAGATGCAATATTATTGAAGCAAGGTATCACTATATTAATGCCCAACTGAACATAATAGATGTGTGTGAGGTGAAAGAAAATTCTCTAGAGGGGAAAATATATGCACTAACATTTAAGCTTACCTAGCTCTGTTGTTTCCTTTAGGTATAGTTGTTAAAGGCTTTGTTAACTCATTTCTCTAGGAATTTGTTGGCTTATTATTACGATGTAGAAATTACTTATTTGAATTGATTTAGCCCAACCTTTAATTACAATTAGATTCACTAAATTCACATCAAATTGATTATTATTAACAAATATAACATTTATTTATTACATTATTCATTTAATGTTACTATCAATTTATAAATAATTATGTCTTCAAACCTCACTAATGTAGAAAATAAATTCTTAATTAGATCATATAGTCCAAACTAAAAATCTTATTTAGATATTGAAATACATTCATTTTAGATGAGATGCCAAATGAAGACTAGTTGTGAGAATTCTAATGATTATTATTTTTAACATTATAGGTTGATTTCACATAGATATTTTTCATTAATTCATTATACCTCACGTTTAAACTAAAATTAGATTATAACAAATACTGTACTTTGTTTCTGGCATGTCCATTCTATGGATTTGACAAAACTAGAATTGATTTAGGCCTTGTTTGTTTGCAGAATTGGAATTTGATTCAAAACCTGATTATCTCAAAATAAGGTTTTGAAATTCTGGTTTTGTGTATTCGGAAGATAGTTTGGACCGTTGGTTGACCCGGAAGATGACTGAGACAATCCATCTTCTACGTTTGGTTGCCATTTTCGAAATTGGAATTGGAAATGAGAAATTCCCATTTCTGTGTTTGGTTCTGCAATTTCAAATTGGAATTGGAATTACATTATCCATTTTTATGTTTGGTTTTACATTTTGAATTGGAATTAGAATTTGACAAGAAAAAATTTAAGTTTTTTAAATTATTATATAATGTTTTCATTTAATATTTTATCTATTTCATCCATTTTTTTATTTATATTTTTTATTAATTTATATTTTTATATAGTAAATCATAAACAAAATTTAATATTTTTTTATAATATTGTGAATAGTAAACGTAACTTTTTTTAATAATTTTATACATTATCATAAACAGTATTATAACAAGAAAATAATGATTACATTGCTCGATATCACATCAAAATATAAATAAGTCTTATAGTCCACATATATATCTATTTCTACGTAATGACCCAACAAAGTAGTGCGATTGTTGCACAAAGAAAACATTGTAAAAACATGACATTGGCTTTATAGGTAACCTCCACTTTTGCAATAGCTATCACAAGCACCTTGCAAGACTTGCACTCATCATCCACAATGGGTATATTTATAGAAGGTGCAAATGATGTAGAAAAAGATGGGGTGTCATCGACCCACCAAAAGTAGTCACATCCACCACCATCCTACAATATAAATCTAACTTAGTATTGCTATAATGACTAATATTTATTCTTTGTAAATATTTAAATATTCTGTAATTAACAACCTTTTTGTTATTTATGCAAGTCCAAAATTTACGCTCTGGATTAGTGTTTGTGTGTGACGTCCTCAACACACAGTGCACTCCATCACCACAATCACACATAGGGACATTTATCATAGCCATCACCACTGTATCAAACAAATTTTTGTTCATTCATACTATTCAAGCAAGAAAACTTAGTTTTGGAGACAGATAACAACATTCATATAACAACATGACTATTTTCTATTAGTACAAAATGAAAAAGTTTCACTTATGTTGATATTACAAATTTATAAAAAAATACAATGAAACATCTATAGCATCAGATAGAAGATGGGGAAGAAAAATATCCGTGAACTAAATGGTGGTGTGAAAACACACCGTTAAATTATGCCCGTATGCCCCACATTCGGCGAGCAACCATCTCATACCCTACTCATTCTTCCCATTACTGTTCGTATTGTTAGATGGTCAATCCTGCATCTACAAACTAAACATGATCGAAAAACTAAAACTTGTTTATTTTTAAATGGAATACACCAAGGAGTACCATCAGAAATATTGACCGTTTACAAACATGAATAGTAAACAATCATCAAATAGCTCATTTTTTTATCAGCATATGTGGAGTCTCACATGTTTGTGTACATTACATTTTTTTATCGGATGGTTCATTGCATTTGATTGTGTACATTTTTTTTCCATCAACGTTTTGGATCACACTCTATGATCCATCATCAAGATGAAAGAGAGCAAAATGATTGCAATAGAGAAAAATTATGGACTTTTCTTTCAATCATTTTGCTCTCTTTCATCCTGATGAAGGATCACAGAGTTTTATCCGAAATGTTGATGCCAAAAATATCTACACAATCGAATCCATAAGCTATTTCAAACATTTTTAATATCAGCATATGTGTACTCTCACAATATCATCATATGTGTAGTCTCAGAACTATCCATTTCTATTTCTGTACCTATCATGTGGTTTTCAAAAAATGAATGAAAAATGAAAAGAAATTCAAGATGAAATAGAGCATTGAACAAAGTAGAATTATTCCACTTAATTTCGTAATGCAACAGTAATAACAAGATGGTTAGGGTATATACATACATAATCATGAACAATACAGTCATCTACCAAAACACATTTATAAAACCATGTTTGAAGAACTAGAAATGGATAGTTCTGAGAGTACACCTTAACAATACATTAAATTAAGCATTCATCATGTGGTACTCCTTCATGTATTCCACTTAAATATGTTAAAAGCAACAAGACTAAAAAATGCAAGAATATGTCTATAAACTTTCACAGTCATACTGAATCACAAGAGCTGAAAGAGAGAATACGTAATTTCCAAATTTCAAGAATAAATAATTAATGCATATAACAAAATTTAATTTAATGTAACATCATACTACATTAGAAGCAGATTGTAATGCAGTATGATGTTCATCAAGATTGACCTCAGATTGATCATTATTCCATACATGGCTACTGTTGCTATTTGTAATCTTGATGAACATCATACTACATTACCAGAAGATTGTAATGTAGTATGATGTTCATCAAGATTGACCTCAGATTGATCATTATTCCATACATGGTTACTGTTATTCCAGTAGTAGCCATGTATAAAATAACTATTATAAATTGCAATAATAGCCATGTATGGAATAACTATCATGATGTTCATCAAGATTGAGCTCAAATTGATCATTATTCCATACATGGCTACTGTTATTCCATACATGATTATTCTAGCTTAAGATCTATTACAACAAAAAATAGATACTAGGAAATGTTATTGTAAATTTGTAACATAACAATTACTTCAAGAAATTGCAGATTTCATATAAAGCCCTGTTTTGCTAGATGAATGTCATCTTGTCAGAGATAACAAAATAAAATGTACACATTAAAAAGATGCTACGATGGTAATTTTAAAAATTCAATTGAGATTTTGCAACCAAAGGATCAGAAGAAACATGGACATTATTTCTTGGCCCCCAACTAATTTAGTTGAATACCCATTATATGTTTTGCAAAAATTGAACAAAGAATACATATTGATTTTATAACTTACTAACTTCAACTACTAGGTAGCTAGACCATAAGTTGACTAACAACTATAAAAGCCCTGTTGGTAGCCTGTTTGATTGTGTAAATAGCCCATCTTAATTCTAGTTGAGTTACCTAACAATATAGTTTCCTCTATAGATGTTAGGGTTGCAGGGATTTCAATTTATTTTAGGGTGTCATTATAAACGGTACCAAGAAATGGACTATGATAACTATAGAGAGCGTGCAAAATCAGTTTATAAGCTTGCAAACATTCATCAAAGTATATAGGTTACATATGAGCAATTTGATCGAATTCCTAGAGGAAATGTGGTCTCATGGTCAAGCTTGCAAACCCGAGTCAAAATTCATTGAACTTATTGAGAAGAACAACAAAATACAATCAAATTGTGTCCTTTGATATTATAAAGAGGTGACATTTGATGAGATGAATATGACTACTTATGGAAAACAAAATGGTGAATGAGAGCTTGTTTACTGGTAGTTTATCCATACAATTGATGTAATTACTAGTTTATTTAGTTGCCTATGGCACAGGATAAGGATACCTTGAAATACAATTTATACAAGATTTCTGCACTTCTATGTGTCATTTACATAATTGGTATAAGCAAATACAATTGTCATAACATTCTGCAACTTGTATAAGATTTATATACTAGCTAGATGATTGGGAGCTTACCCTTATTCCTTAATGCTTATTTGACTTATATGCCAAGACATTTTTAAAGTTATTATCACTTATTTCTTAGATTGGTTTTCAAATTGTATATTTAAGTTGTTCACCTGGTCACATTAACAATATTTGAGTCCATATTCATCACCATAGCCAGGTACCATGTAAAATTTTAGACATTTTTATGACGTTTAGTCCTCTGTAGAAAGTTTGTTCATAATACATCAATTTATTCTTTGCCTAAGTTGTCTGGTCTATTGTCATGAAGCTTTCCAAATGCATGGACTTGCCAAGTCCTGATGCAAGGCAGTTAAACAAGGCCCACAAATTTGCTAGCAGGTCTCAACGAGTTTTTGATGGAGTCACTGAGTATGCTAGACTTACTAGGACTAGCAAGTTCCACCAGTCAGACTTAGTTGGCCAATAGGCCCTCAAAAAATAAAGATAAAATAAGACCTTCTATACCCTAAAAAGAAAAATCAAGGACAATACAAGAAAATAAACATCACTTGCAATGAACAAAAAAGAAAAAAAGATAATAGCGAGAAAAAAGATAACTTAGCAAAACATGGCCAACAGTTTTGGGCAACAAATGGCAATTAAAGTATCTATTGCCAGATTTAGAGAGAAAATTGTAGAGGGTTTTCGTACAGTTGGAAGCAGAGCCTCAAACTAATAATGGGTATTGCCAAGGGACTTGAATTCTTACACCTGAATAAAATCATTCATCCTACTATGTAATTCATACCAGTATGTAATTCTTACCAAAAATGGATTACCAGTATGTATTTCTAGTTACATACTGTAATGGGTGCCATGATTAGATTACCATGGGTCTATCTTCTAATCCAAGCAATTACATACTGCATTACAAGCATCAACTAGTGTTCTTTCTTTATTGAACATCATATTGCATTACAAGCAGACATTTAAATCACTATGAAAAAGAAGTTCAAACATTATGAAAAAGAACTTCAAACATTCATAGAGCAGGCATCCATGGAGACCCTGATGCAATAAATACCATGCACATCTCCCACATTTGGAAATAATTTATCATATGACAAAAGAGAATGATAGACAATAGCCAAGAATCATAGACTAATCTAACCATATCAATTTATCAATTCATACTTACTATTAATTTAATAATTAAAGTTAAATAAACAAAGATCTCCCTAGAGAGTAACAAAAACTAAGTATAAGCATAAAAATCATCAACCAAAACACAGTTGTATTAGTGTACGTGAACGAACTATGATAGAAAATAACTACAATCCACCATATGTGGTTGTAATCTAGTCCACTCTCTCATCCTCACTCATCAACAAGAACCCTTTGGCTCTTTCACATTGAACGACGAAGGTGTTGTATACCTTCAGGAAAACACCTTGACTCAATTTAGGGATGGATTTGAGAGCGGTATATGCGCCTGTCAAAGCATTATCATCATCAAATTTATCAATTTTGTGAAGGTGAACATTGTTGAGGCCATCTTTTATTTTGTTCATTGTTTCACAGATGGCATCCAAGGAAGCTACCATACTTGCCTTCCTCCTCTTTCCCCTCCTTGATGATGATGATGTGGGAGTTCCTTTACCACTTGCAGTTGCAGTGGACTAATTGGAAGGATAAGGGTCTTCATCAAAATCAACAGCACTATCAAGATCTATACTGAAACCAATATCCTCTTCCTCACGCATATTGAATGCCTCTTCCATAGGGTTCCCTTCTTCAGTCTCATGGGCTATCATAGCTGCATTACCTTTAGCAATGTCATTACCCACAATTGCACCCAATTCATTGAAGTATTGGAAGGGCTGCCTCTTATACACTTTGGCATTTTTGAATTCTCTTCTCTGCATGTTTGCGTAAATAAATGGATTAGGTTCTTTTTATTTCATTATTAACTTTATAATAAAGCAATATTATTCAATCAAAATAGTAGAGAGACCACCCTACCTTCAGAAGCTCATCCCACATGCTATCCTTAGCATCCATGCATTGACTTTTCTCATTCCAAGCGAATTCGCTTGTATGTCTCAGCACTTTCATCATTCTATATGCAAGCTTCCATGTTTTTAGCTTGTTTTTGAAATTGTCCTTTGTTAGATTTAGGTGCATATCTACGTTGAACCTCCTCTCAATGGCGGTCCATGCTTCTTTTTTGAAGCCCCCATCACCTTTTCTTCCAAGTTGTACTTGCTCGAGGAGCAAGTCTAGAAACTTCCGTTCCATCTCTTTGGTCCATATTATCTTCTTTGAGGAAGAAGATATTTGAGGCATGTTACTAGGTTCTTCCATGCTCATCATTAGTTCTGTGTATGACATGGTGTAGATCATCTGATCACAATGTACATATTGTTGTTAATGGTAAAACTAACATGTCCAATACTTGCAAATACAAATAGAAGAAAAAGGAAACCATCA
The DNA here is from genome assembly GCA_027943335.1 of Chamaecyparis obtusa. Classification (NCBI taxonomy): domain Eukaryota; kingdom Viridiplantae; phylum Streptophyta; class Pinopsida; order Cupressales; family Cupressaceae; genus Chamaecyparis; species Chamaecyparis obtusa. The sequence continues at coordinate 250,248 of BSBK01010781.1, read as the reverse complement.
TGTATATGAAAGTATCTTCATACATCAGTTTAGTCAAATAAAACACATTGACCCATAAAAGTCCAATACTTCTAGATATGAACAAAAGAAAAAGGAAACCATCATGTATATCAAAGTATCTTCATTCATCAGTTTAGTCAAATAAAACACATTGACCCATAAAAGTTCAATACTTGCAGATACAAACAAAAGAAAAAGGAAACCATCATGTATATCAAAGTATCTTCATACATCAGTTTAGTCAAATAAAACACATTGACCCATAAAAGTCCAATACTTCTAGATAAAAATAGAAGAAAAAGGAAACCATCATGTATATCAAAGTATCTTCATACATTGACCCATAAAAGAACAACTATTGTCGAGATCTGTAGTCTTCCCACATTCTACTTGCTATATCATCTCGAAATTGTGCCCACTGGTCTCTATCACAATGAGACAACCTATATGTCTCAAGCACTAGTACATCTATCCTAGTACAATCATCTTCATCTTCGGTACCAATTTCTGATGGAATGTTGTCCTCTATCGTAATGAAGTTGTGTAGTATGCAACATGCTAATACAATATGGGCTTGTGTCATGATAGAATAAGACATGGCATGCCTCAGGATTGGAAAATGCTACTTGAGAATACCAGATGTACGCTCTATTACATTTCTAAGAGAGGAGTGTCAGTGGTTGATCAATTCTTGTTGAGAGTTTATTGGATTCTCTCTTAAAAACTCCTTCAGGTGGTAGTGTGTACACCGATATGGAGTAAGAAATCTAGGTGCATTGGGATATCCACCATCCACTAGAAAATATTTTCCTACATAAATAAAGTAGATTGATAAAACTTGAAACATTGATTGTACCCTTGAGTATATTAAACTATGATTTGGCTTACCGAGGGGAAAAACAAGAGGATCTGCTCTTGACAGAGCTAAACCTAGAACATGACTATCCATAGCAGACCCTTCCCAACTAGTAAGGTAGTACTGAAACTTATAATCGAAGGAACACACACCCATAACATTTTGCGACAAGTTGCCTTTTCTATCATGATATTTACCCTGCATGTTGACATCGATGGTGACTAGTATATGGGTTCCATCGATAGATCCAACACAATCCTATACAATATGATACAATCATCAATTGTACGCTCCACCAATAATATGATAAGGATCAAAATCCATACAAGAAATTTGTAACAACACAAGAATTGCCTTGAAGAACGGATCAAAACGTTCCTTCCCACTAATTTTAGGAGGAGTGTTTGGACTTGGTGGTATAAAGAGATCCTCATGGAGTGCTAAGACAACCCTCAACACCCTATGGAAGTATCGGCTGACTGTCTCTCCTGAGTGCCCAAAGTTGTGGGCAATCTTGCGGTTCCTCAAATTATGGCCAAGGGTGTGGAGGAACATCACAAGTTGTTCTTCTAATGTCAAGTGTATCGTATCTTTCAAGCTTCCTTTTAGCCTTAGGATAGTAGCTAGATGAAAGAAGGTTCCCCTACTCATGTGAATCTGATCATGACAATCCACATCGTTGGAATGAATAACCATTCTATAAAAAGAATTTCCTTTTCTTAATTGTTTACCCATTTGTCCACTCCCTTCTCAGGCTACCAGTACTTTGGCTATGGCAAGAAAAGAAAAATAAGTTGTGAGAAGATGAGAATATGTGGTCTCCCTAGCTACGCATCCTAGAACATCAATATTCTCAATAGGATATATCAATGGCCTGAAATGTGGACAAACACAACGATTTGAGTGAGGAGATATCCAGTATGAACCACAAAGATAAAGCGTAGAGTAGTACATAATCACGATTTGAGCGAGGAGATATCCAGTATGAACCTACTGTTCCTTATAAGTATATCTTCTCCACAATTTAAAATTTTCTATTTTTTCATTAAGAATGATTTATTACTCCCCTTTATGAATTAAATTAATTTAATGGAATGATTTATTACTCCACCTTATACTATCTTATTTATTAACAACTTTAATTTGCAGGTTGTGCAAAAGTGCAAAATTAATGAATTAAATTAATTTAATGGATTGATACCTAGTCCTATCACTAAATAGCTGAACCAAAATAAAGACACACTAGTATAGAAGAAAAACTCAAGAAACAAATAAAATGACCATACAACTCAATCTTTGCGATTTATTAAGCAGACCATTTTCAGAAGAGAAAAGATTCAATATTACACACATTCCTAATTCAAGTAGAGGTGGAATGACATAACTTTTGTTTCAAAATATCAATGCAAACACAATAGTATATGCTACTCCTTTACCACAATTGTGCATCTTTTTAGTAAACGATACAGAATTGTGCATCTTTTTAGTAAGTTTCTAATAAGTTTCTAAAAAGATGCACAATTCTATATCATTTACCACTTAAATAGTAGGTGAATAAGGAACACAAAATAGAAACTAGAGCCAAATGAGGGTAATATTTTAGATAAATTCAGTTCAGAGCTAATATATTTCTAGGAATAGTCATATATCAGTATTAGACACACACAAGATAGAGACAACATAGAGTTGTAAATTCACAAAGACATGAAGTACAATTGATATCTAAATTTTGGGCTTAGTTTGGATAAATAGAAAATACTGAAGGTTAAGTTATCCATGCAAACACAATAGTACATGCTGCTCCTTTACCACAATTGTGCATCTTTTTAGTAAGTTTCAAATAAGTTTCTAAAAAGATGCACAATTCTGTATCGTTTACCACTGAAATAGTAGGTGAATAAGGAACACAAAATAGAAACTAGAGCCAAACGAGGGTAATATGTTAGATAAATTCAGTTCAGAGCTAATATATTTCTAGGAATAGTCATATATCAGTATCAGACACACACAAGATAGAGACAACATAGAGTTGTAAATTCACAAAGACATGAAGTACAATTGATATCTAAATTTTGGACTTAGTTTGGATAAATAGTAAATAATGAAGGTTAAGATATCCATGCAAACGCAATAGTACATGCTGCTCCTTTAACACAATTGTGCATCTTTTTAGTAAACGATACAGAATTGTGCATCTTTTTAGTAAGTTTCTAAAAAGATGCACAATTATGTATTGTTTACCACTGAAATAGTAGGTGAATAAGGAACACAAAATAGAAACTAGAGCCAAACGAGGGTAATATGTCAGATAAATTCAATACAGAGCTAATATATTTCTACCATTGTAAACTAATATTTAAAATGAATGAATTTTAGGGGGGCATCATGTAGATCTTAGATTTGCAACAACGAAGGATCCAAAATGGCTTGTGCAAGTTTGAAAGAAAGAGATTCACATAATTAAAAGATGGCTAATGCAATATTACAAGGACCTTCATGCAGCAAAGATTTTGTTGAGTCAAAATAAAACAAAATATAGTGTTCATTTCTAATCTCGATTTATTCAAAGCAATTGCATTGCTTAATGTAGAGTAAATAGATATTAATTATGTGTAATGTATCACTCTAGAACTATGAAAATATTTTATTGTATTTGGTGCTGATAATTGTATTGTTGCTATATATTTGCCTTTAAAACTGATAATTGTATTGTTATAGTGGTTTTCTCTTTCCAAACCCAACTCTTCTATCAACTATTATTCTTTTTACTGTTATTAGCCATGTTCAATATAAAATCAATTGTTGTCTTAATTTGTGTGGGCTAGCAATCAATCTCTTAGCAATTCAAAATCATATGCCTTGCCAACTAAGGATATTTGTGAAGTTCATGTAACCCAAAACTTGGAGCTATAGAATTTGGAGTGGCCATTTCTTTCAAAGGAATTTTTAAGTACCCTAGTCTACCAGTCCTGCCAAAGGAGTAGCAGATGATTTAAAATGCAATTCTTGTACTTGGAGCAAAATATTTAAATGCAATAGTACATGCTACTCCTTTACCACAATTGTGCTCCTTTACCACAATTGTGCATCTTTTTACTAAATGATACAGAATTGTGCATCTTTTTAGTAACTTTCCAATAAGTTTCTAAAAAGATGCACAATTATGTATCGTTTACCACTGAAATAGTAGGTGAATAAGGAAAAAAAAATAGAAACTAGAGCCAAACGAGGGTAATATGTTAGATAAATTCAGTACAGAGCTAATATATTTCTAGGAATAGTCATATATCAATATCAGACACACACAAGATAGAGACAACATAGAGTTGTAAATTCACAAAGACATGAAGTACAATTGATATCTAAATTTTGGGCTTTGTTTGGATAAATAGAAAATACTAAAGGTTAAGATATCCATATCTCTTGCCACCAAATGCTAACTAACATTTGGTGCTGACTGATTGCTAAGTGTCTTGATCTTGAGGGGAGTGCATGATCTCATGTCTATTTTTTTATAAGTCAATGTTTCTATACCTTACATAGATCTACATAGATTTCCTATAGTCACATTGAAGAAAGCAGCAAGGGGATTGAACAATCCTTGGCCTCCACTTACCCAAGCTCATCATGGAGATACTCTTCTTTATTCATAAAAATCATCATTCCACTATTAAATGCACATAGGGATCAAGACACGACTCTGAATAAAGAGGATTATTTAATAATCTGTGCAGTGACATCAACATGCAAGTTTCTGAGTTTTCCCAAGCTCGTCATGGAGATACTCTTCTCTATTCATAAAAATCATCATTCCACTATTAAATGCACATAGGGATCAAGATACAACTCTGAATAAAGAGGATTATTTAATAATCTGCGCAGTGACATCAACGTGCAAGTTTCTGACACCGACAATAAATAGGCTTGGTAACTCAGTCCCATAGTTGGAAGATGCATGCAATGTTGGTTGTAATCTTTTTACTATCATCAATGCCATGAATTGCTTGTTGCGAGGCAGACAAAAATGTATCCATAAAGATCAAAAGAAGCTTTATTTATTAAGGATATATTTTACTGTTCCAAGGATAGAATAGAGTACCGTGAGGGTATTTTTACAAAGAGACAGAGATACAAAACTTATTGAATGATTCAAATTCCACAAAAGGATGATGGTCCTCTTTCTTAGAAATGTGATAGAGGGAAGGATGATCTTATTAGAAACTTACTAAAAAGATGCACAATTCTGTATCGTTTACCACTGAAATAGTAGGTGAACAAGGAACACTAAATCATCTATCCATCACGATCATCTTCATTAGACCATTGATCTCTATCACTGTTCCTTTTCATTTAGAAGCATTGCTCATTGCTATGAAACCATTGTTTATATGAAAATATCAATATTTTCTTTGTCATTGCATTTTATAAGGATAGACTAAATTCAATCAGATGCTATGGGTGGATTTTCAATCCGTATGGATAGACATAGGAAATGAGGAGGAAAATAGCAAAAACAAATTAAGATCGGGGATGAATGATTACAAGGAAAAAACCCTCATACAATCAAAATCCATTTCTTAACCCTATTTAGACAGTCTAAACCCAAACATGATGCAATAGGAGATACAAAACCCTACCAAAGGAGGGTTTTCCTAAAATGAGATGAATGAAAACCCATCTCCCTACAGCCACTACTTCATTCTGTTTGTAGCAAAGGCGGTAAAAAAAAAAATCATGGTAAAAATCCAATACCAAACACGATGCCTATTTGTTGCCGGCGTCAGAAACTTGTATGAAAAATACCACAAGGTTTTCATCTCATTTTAGGAGATATAAATACCACAAGGACTGTAAAAATAGATCATGGTAAAACCCATCTCCCTGCAACCGCTACTTCATTCTGTTTGCAACAAATGCGGTAAAAAAAAATCATGGTAAAAATCCAATACCAAACACAATCCCTATTTGTTTGCGGTGTCATAAAATTTTATGAAAAATACCACAAGGTTTTCATCTCATTTTAGGAGACATAAATACCACAAGGACTATAAAAACAGATCATGGTAAAAACAAATAGCAATGGGTTTAGGGTTACCTCAAGAACACTGTGAAAACCCTGCGAAGACGAAGACACTGTGAGAACCCTCAAAGACACTGCAAAGACACGGTGACCACAAACACACTGCGAAAACCCTCAAAGACACTATGACCATGAACACACTTTGAAAACTGTCAGTCGAAGACACTGCGAAAAAAGTGGAAGACACACTGCCGAAATGGACACTGCTGAGTTTGGAATGGGGAAGTCACCGGACCATATAAAATGCAATGTATAAAAGACAAAAATGGATTTTATAAATTGAATTCCATCTATTTGAGTGGAAATGGAACTTCCAAAAATTCACCAAAAATGAGGATTTGAAAATAAAAACCCAGTTTTCAATTTTGAAATCCAAACGGCAGATTCAACTCGAAACCAGAAAACCCACTGCCAATTCCAATCATATTCCCGCAACCAAACGGAGCCTGAGCCTTAGCGTGATGCTACAAACTCACTCTTAAGTCACTCCAATAATTCATTGACTTTTATATCTTTTCGTATGCATCCACCGCATGAGTAACTTGTTTCGTAGTTAACTTGGTTAAAAGTAGAGACACATTATAGTCAAATCTCCATATCACAGTGCAGCCCTGAGACCACTTCATTTTTCTGTGTTTTCATTTTAAAAATATTTAGTTTTGTGTGACGAGAATCGTTATTAAAAAGTCACACAGAATTTACTTTACTTGTTTTCTCCACTTCAATGATTTTGGTCACGATATAGATGGCTGAAGAGGAACAGTGAGTTGATTTAATAATTTTTATATACATAAATTCATTAATTCAGACTATGAAATGAATGTGTGGTTAGGAAAGGGGATAGTAATTCTTGAACGTAATGGGATTTTTACACAGAGCTAGGAGTGACAAGAGTTTGGAATGGCCAGAAACAACCACTCCTAACCAAGTAAGTATTTCTTACCTTATAATAATTCCTTGTTGATCACTTGCAAAAATAAAGAAATTAAACAAGAGATTCTCTCTGGAGATCAGGCTTGGAATTTGACAGTCAACTCTGTCTGTCATATGAATTTCTTATGACGATTTGGTCATTTTAGTGCATTTCATTTTTAGGATCGGTTGTCAAATTTTTAAATTTATGAATAATTTAATAAATTATTTAAAATTTAAATATCTTATCAATTCAAATAATCTAATTACTATTTTAAAACATGTATTATTATAGATAATTGAAACTAACTAATTTTTAAATTGAAATTGTAATTTAAAAAAAAATCATTCAAAAGTATAACATATAATAATCTAATTTAGAAGAAAATTTTGCTTTATTTCATCCATTTAAAATTGGGATACAACATTTGGTGGTCTCCTCTCTTTGCTCAGCAGGGGACTTCTCTTGCCAAAGTGCAAGGGGTTAGTGCTCTTCGGTTTCACAGGTGTGGCATTCGAACCCCCAAGGATATTTTTTGTAGACCACTATGAGTCTCCGATCCTGGGATGATCTTCGGGTTCAATTTTGGCTCATCCACCCAGATCGTCAGACTTTTGACTTATTGGTTTTTGCCATCTCGCCTCACCTCTTGCATAAGCTAGGAATTTAATCGGTCAGACTATGGTGGAAAGACTGGAAGTGGTATCCTGCCACTCCTTTCACCAACTACAAGCCTAAGCTTGGGTATTCTTGGCTTATGCCTCATTTGCCCATGATTGATTCTCTCAACCAACATTGGCATCTTTCTTCTTCTCAGAAGATTTGGGACTGAAGATTTCGTACTCTTTGGGATTCTGTTACTGAGCCTAAAATTGCTCATTTTTCCTGCTGTTTATTATACCAAGGCTTACCTTTGGGAGCTAGGCTCCGGCATATGGGGGTTCCTGACCCTAAATGCCCTTTTGGTGGTCACTCAAAGACGCTCATGCATATTTTCTAGTTCTGTCATCATGCCTAGAACTATTGGGGTTGGATTCATGACTTTTTCGCGCCCTTTAGGCCAGAGCCTTTTTCTTGGCACATGGCTCTTCTTGGTGACTCTCCCAGAATGTCTTCCCAGTGCACCCAGATATGGCATACTTTCAGGCTGGAAATTTTGTTTACTCCGTGGAAAGATAGAAACACTGTGCTTTTCTCTCATAGTTTTCTGGATAATTATGTTTCTCTTTTTGCTAAGGCTTGTATTTATAATAATGTAATGATGTAGATCCAGGTGCAAGTAGATAAAGTGGCCCTGGAGGTTGCTCACTTGCAGGAGTTGCTCCAGCACTAGGGCAATGGCCCTTGTACTGTGGCTTGGGTGCCTCCAGATTCTCTCTTAGCTAACCGTACACCACCCAGGGGCCGACGTTGTAGCTGGAGCTCCTCTGCCAGACACTCTAGGACTCCATGACAATGGCATTGCCACTCCGCTTCCCCTCCTCGGAGGGATGTAGGTTCTGGTTGGCCTCCTGTGATTGCCTCCACTGCTGCTACTTTTACTTGGCCTTTAGCCTCTGCTCCTGATAATCAAGGAAAGTTCCCTCACTTGGTGCTAGCTATCTCGCCCAGGTGAGAGGAAGGAGAAGTTGAAAAAGATGATCCAGATGATGGCTAGGCCATCCCTGATCAGACTCCTAGGCCCAATGTCTGGGGCAATCCTGATGATAAAGATCCTCCTCCCTCTTCTGCTATTGCTCTTGCAGCTTGAGGGTTTTTTGGTTATATAGTTTTTTTGATGAATAGTTGTTTGTTTCCGGCCTAAGTGCCATGTGAACTTGCGGGGTGATTCTTTCCCCTGGCTCTTTTTTTGTGAATATTGTACTTTAATATTTGTATTAATAGAAAAGGCCTCTATTCATCAAAAAAATTGTGATACAAAACATTAAAAAAAAATAAATCAAAATTCAAGAACTCTTCTTGACTTTGTGTTCTCCCATATCATATCAATTTACATCATTCATTTCAGATCAATTTAAAGATACTCTCATTAATGCATCTAGTGTATCCAAACTAATCTTTGATGATATTTTGTTTTAAAATCTCCTTTCACAATCAACGATACTTGCAGGAATAATAAGTACAACTTGGGAATAGTAAGTACAACCTACCATAACTTCATCATATGAGGATCTAACTTCTATGCCAATATTTTGTGTTAGGAAAAACTCTCCATGCATCTGTCATTTTGAAACCCTCACAACTCAAATGTAGAGAATTAACAAAAGAGTTTATCTCCCTTTTGCATCTTTCATTTTGAAACCGTCACAACTCAAATGCAATGAACTAACAAATATTGGAGAAGAGCAAAAAGAGACTGAATAAGCATAAAGAAATTGAAGCAGCAATAAAATTTAGATGTGACTGTCAGTTGATAATAAATGAAAATTCCTGGTAATATGAATTTTTTATATAGATACAAAGAATGTAAAATTAGAAAATAAGTATAAATTAGTAACACATGCAAAAATTTCAAATTAATAGGAGCAAGTTTCTAAATTCATATATTTTATTTAATTTTTTTTTATAAATGTAATAATAAAAAATAATTATAAATTAGTCACATATTAAAAAATCTCAAATTAACTATAGATGTTTCTAAAAAAATATAAAATTAAAAAATAATTAGTAATTAGTAATATATACACAAAAATATCAAATTAACTAGGTAAGTTTCTAAGTTCATATATTTTATTTCAAAAGAATTCTAAATTAATGTAATATAAGTAATTTTTTAAAATCATTTGTTTTATTTGAAATAAATTCTAAAATAATAATAATATACAACTATTATTTGTGATAAAAATAATATAAATATATATACAAATATATAATAAATAATATAAAATATTAGATTTTTCAAAGGTTATACTTTTCATTATACCAAATGGAAGCCAAACTTTAATTTTAGATTATATATACCAAAAACATTATCAAAATGGGTTAATATTAGATTGATGCCTGCTGAATATCACTTTCCTACAATAATCAAAATGATAGGCAATAAGATGGGTTCATTCCTAGGTTGTGAAGGAATTCAAGGTAGGAATCTAGTTAAAGAAGTTAAAATACTTATTGAAATAGATACAAAAAATAAGAATTATAACCTATTGAAATTATTAATAAAGAAGAAACCTGGTTCCCTCAACCCTCTTTGTACAATGAGAAAATAGATGAAATCGATATTCTCTTGAAGACAAGGCATGTACCTGAGAGGTCAAGTCAAAATAAGGAAATGCCAACATTAGAAGTCTCCATCAAACTTAACAAGGAGATTAGAGGATTTACTATAGAAACTAATGTAATAAATAACGAGTCTTAATTAGGAGAGAATAATTCTATAAGTAGTAATACTAAAAGTAACATAGGAGAAAATGCATAAAGAGTTTCAACTAGTAAAGAGACTCTACAATAGTTACTAAGAGATGTAGAAGATTTGAAGGCAAATGTGATCAAATCGATGGAGCTTTTGGACTAAGAAGAAGTTAAATAGATGCAAGTTTTACCAACTAAAGAATGTGAGAAGAGACACGGTAATATCATAGAGGTGGATATGCCATTAGAGTTAAAGGCTTCTTACAAGATTATATAAGATGGCTTTGTAGAAGAACAGTTAAAAGATTAAGATAATAATACTAGGAATCAACAATTAATAGATCAAATCATGGAGGTAATGGAGGAAGAAGAAGAAGAGGGCAAAATTGATAAGATTATAGAGGACAAAGAATTGGGCATGCCATCAGAAGCTACAAAAGGATTGTTAGGCATATTCCATATTAGCCTAGGCAAGTCAAGACCAAACTATGCAAAAACCCCCAACAAAAGAGGAAGAAAATCTCTTTCAAAATTAAGGACTAAAGATTGGGAAGCAACCGATCAAGCTAAAAAAATATCTTTGTTGAATGTAGGGAAGGGGAAGTTCCTTCAAGTGTCGTCATGAAAATAATTACGTGGAATGTTAGGGGTGTCAATGCCTCTAATAAACAACATATAATATTTAACGTTGCATTTTTTCAGCCAAAGCATAAATACTATTGATCCAAGAAATGGAATTGAATGACAATGAATCAAAGAAATTTAGGATGAGGATAGGATGTTGGAAATGGGAAGCTATTTTAAAAAAAAGAGCACCAGGAGGATAAGGAATAATATGGGACCCGCGGAAAGTCTCAATAGGAGTAATTGAAAAAAATAAAAACTGGCATTATTCCTTAGTAAAATGTTTATATAGCAATCTTAAGTTCACTTCATTCAACATCTATGGACGTACCCCCAATCTTAAGTAAAGAGAAGTTTTGGACAAAATAGGGAAGCAATTGATCTTAAATCCTAGCTAGAATATCATATTAGGAGGTGATTTTAACACCATATTAGATCTATTAAAGAAAGTTGGGGGTTTAAAGGAAGAACCCCAATCCTTAATTGATTTTAGGTAATGGACTAATCATCATAATATAATGGATATATAAAAATAGAAAATGGAGTTTATACTTGGAATAATAGGAGATCATGTTTCAGTCAAATCGAAGAAAAAATGGATAGATTTTTTTTCAAAGGTAATTTGGCAGACTTTCATCATACTCTTAAATCAATGAGCCTTCCAAATTTAGGATCAGGCCATAACCCAATCCAACTAACAATTTTAGAAGGAATTAAGCCTCTAAGATGTCCCTTTAAAATTTACAAGATGTGGATGAAAATTGATTTTTTTTAGATGGTAGAATAGTGGTGGAAGGAGGAAAAGATTATAGGATCTAAACTTTATTGTTTCATTGCCAAACTAAAAGTAATCAAAAGGAAATTGCTACAATGGAATAAGGAATAGTTTGGGAATATATTTGAAATCAAAGAATAATTAGAGGAAGAAATTGAAAAATTAAACGGGCAAGTCATTAAGGATGGGATGGATCAAATAATCAATCTCAAAGATAAAGAATTGTTAGAAAGATAGGAAGATATATTGTCCAACAAGAAAATATTCTAGAGACAAAAGCCAAGAGAAACCTAGCTCTTGGAGGGAGACAAAAGCACCAAGTTCTTCCACAATAGAACCAAGATAAATAAATAATATAAATCAAATTACCAAGTTAAAAGATGCAACATGAAGATTAATAGAAGATCCAGAGGACATCTCCAAAGAAGCAGCAATATTCTTTCAAAGTATTTTAAATGACTATGAAATTTAGAACTTAGAATATTAGTCTAGTTTACTAAATAATATTTCCAAGTTGATAAGAAAAGATAAGAATAGAAAACTAATGGAAAAATATACCAAACTTGAGTTAGAATTAGCCCTGAAACAACTCCACCCGGACAAGGCCAAGGTCTGGATGGATTTCTAGCATGTTTCTTCCAAAAATGGTGGTACTTTTTGGGAGATGAGAAGGTAGATGCATTGGAAAATGTAAGAAATTTAGGTAGATTTTTAAAATAAATTAATAACACTTTCATAACACTAGTACCTTAAAAATAAAATTTAGAAAGTCTAGATGAGTATAGACCTATATCGCTATGTAATATAGTATATAGGGTAATGACTAAGGACCTTGCAAATAGAATGAAGGTATTATTACCTACTATAATAGCAAAAGAACAGATAGGATTTGTACCTAGAAGGTTAATCTATGATAGGGTAATAATAGCTCAAGAAGAAGTACATTTTATACAATAGAATAATAACTCTAGTATTCTAGTAAAATTAGATATAAAAAAGGCTTACAGAAAGGTGGATTGGAGATTCCTATATAAATGCTTGGAAGCCTTCAGATTTTCTAGACAATGGATTAATTTAATCTTTGAATGCATTTCAAGTCCAACGATATCTATCTTAGTAAATAGAACCCGAGAAAGATTCTTTGATATATCTAGAGGATTAAGACAAGGGTATCCAATTTCTCCTTTTCTATTCATCATCATGACAAAATAATTCGATAAAGCTATATAAAAATCACAAGAATTGGGAAACTCAGTAGGTATTAAGATTGCCAACAATCTTCCTGTGTAACACATTAGTAGTTAATTGATGACACATTGCTATTTGGGGAAAGTAGTAAGTAGGAAGAAATAAATATTAAACTCATATTAGATTGGTACTCAAAGGCCTCTAGGTAAGAAGTGAACACAAAAAATAAGATATTTTATTCTTTAATACAAACAAAATAATAGAAAGAGAAATTAAAAATATATTAGGATTTAGAAAATGTGAACTCCTCTATAAATAGTTAGGATGTCTCCCCTTTGAGAGTGGCACTGGATCCACTAAACTTTGGGATGAGGTGTTGTCCAGATTAGACCAAAGACTTCAGTTATGGAAAGGTAGATAGTTGTCAATGGAAAGGAGAGTAATTATGTAAAATTAATGTTATTTGCAATACCTCAATATCACATGTCACACCTTACGTTAACAACAAGAGAACTAGAGACAAACTGGACAAGAAATTCAGATCCTTCTACTGGCAAGGTACGACTAAGAAGAAGTTTGCATTGATTGGATGGAACACAATATATAAACCAAAGATATAAGGAGGCATTGGATTAAGAAATCAAGAAAAACAAAAAAAAGCATTAGACACAAAATTTATATGGAAAATGTATAAGGAACCTCATTTGAAGTGGGTACGGATATTAAGTCATAAATATCTCAATACTAATGATCCAATTGAAGTATAATCTAAATAGCATCCCCTCCAAAAGGATCCAAAATATGGAATTTTCTAATGGACTACATAACAATTAAATTGGAACATAACAAAGGGTAAGAAAGCACTCTTTTGGAGTGACTCGTGAGGGGGACATCCACCTATTCACAACCTTCTAAATAATCAAGGACTAAAAGAGGTCTTGGAAACAAGAATAGGTAAGTATGTAAAAGATTACTTAATTCTAAATAGTAATGATCAGGCTCTAGAGTTGAATTGGAAGCCTCTAGAAAAGTTGACTTTACTAGAAAATGACATCAAATTACTCAAATATATATTATAGAATAGGAAAATAACTACAAGTAGAGGAGAAGATAGAATTATATGGAATAAGGCTAATTCTAGAGAGTATAATTTTAAGGAGGGATATAATTACCTTAACAACAAATGACAATATCCTAAAACAAATTTACCAATTAATCTTTGTTGGGATGAGGTGTGTTTTCCCAAAGAAGGAATATTCTTGTGGGCAACATTGCCAAACAAAATTTTAACAATGGATTGGTTTAGAAAGTATGGATATGAAGGACCAAATATGTGTCCCCTTTGTGGAAAGGATGAAGAAACTTTGAACCACTTGTTATTGAATTGTGAACTCACAAATGAGTGTTGGTTATGGCTGTTAAACAAATTGGATTGGTGCATAGTATTACCAAAGGATATGCTAAGCCTCTTGTAAGAATGGCCCACCCATCTTAAATATAGTCATTATGGTATATTATGGATAAACACACCCTCAATATTTATATGGGAAGTATGGAAGGAAAGAAACAAGAGGATCTTCAAAGGAAAATAGTTATCATCAAGATAAATCTCATAAATAAGATAGAAGCCTCAATCATTGAAGTAGAAAATAAAAGATTAATTATCACTCAACATAAATATAAACCATTCAAAATAAGAGATGAGAGGATAAAAAAGAAGTGGGCGGGGCCCAAAATCCCCTAATTTAGTGGAAAAGATGGACAAGCATCAACAGATAAAAAGAAATAATGAAAATGTTTTCCTTCGGGAAGAGGTTGGTACAAACTGAATTTTAATGGGGCTTCTAGACGTAATCCTTGGAAAGCAGGGATAGCTTGTGTGATACATCATTGGGATCATAAGGAGGTTACAATCTTGGCAAGAAAAATATGGGAAGAGATTAATAATGTAGAAAAAATAAGTTTTATCATAGAAGGACTATTGCTATGTAAAGATCTCAAAATAAGTAAATTATTAGATCTAGAAAAACATAGAATTGGCAACTAACTAACCTTGTAGGAAGAACCTCTGAGCTATTAAAATATTTTAATTTAGTTATAGTAAATCATATTTACAGGGAAGGAAAAGAAGAAGAAGATGTAGTAGCTAATCTAGGAGCTGATGAGATATAGCGGGAGAAAGTAGGTATTGGGTAAAATTGATCTCATGAATTATGATATAAAACTTAGGTCAATAACAACATAGATTTTGTTGAGTGAATTCTATAGAAACGATATAAATAAGGATAGTATTATAAAAATTTTTCCTCTAGAGTGAGTAGATTTCTACTCAGATGAATGAGGAAGGACTTAAGATTTTCTTTTACAATCAAGGACTTATATCTTCCTTACATAGGAATTAGGTTCAAATCAGAAGCTAATAACTTAACTGAATATATGAAGAGATTTAAAGTGTAATTTATAAAGATACATTAATAGTGGCTATGGGATAAAATCTTCTTACATCTATGATGATAAATATCCAAACTAGTATCTTATCTTTACATTTACTAGGTCCGTATTGTCATGATTGGTGTATTATGTCGAATTGAGGTCAAACTTGATAAGTTAAGCTATAACATCATGGAAATATATTCATGTCCAAAAACAACATGAGAAAGATATTATGACATATACAAGGAAGACACATTAATATATGATTAATGATTACTAGTGAAGTTAGAGTTTAATCCAGGATTAGGCCTTCAGAGTAAGGTTAACTAACCAACTAGAGTATTCTAGTAATCATAGATATGTTGGAATTGGTTATGTAATATGTGTTGACTCTCATTGTTTGTCATTACTGTCAACATATGTTTTAGATGAAGGCAGGCAAATTGGTTAACAAGTGATATATGGATGACTGACATAAGTGTACGACTACTATATGATTATTTCAAAGCATGTGAAGATAGGAATATATACAGGGATGAGTTGTGACCTTATGTCTAAGGTCTCTTGGCTTAATATTGCAGATGGAGTGAGTTAAAGTTATTTTAGTGAAGACTGGTTACTGAACTGTGATAGTGGAAAGTGACTTAGTTAGTCTCAATTTATGCGAGAATGATTTTTGACTTGCGAGCTTAAGGCATAATAGAAGATATATTGAAGATGTTAGAGTAAAGTGTTAATTATATTAATTAACTTTACTCCCTTCTTAAGATGTCAACTCATTTTGCTTTAGTTAAACACACATGCACTAGTTGTTTTAAATATAAACTTGCATACATTAGTCATGTAATAGTTAAACTAATTATTACATGCACTAGGGTTTTCCTTTCAAGGCTTTCGATCTCCTTTATAAGGATGATCCATTGTATATTTTATTCATTCATTATTTGAGGATATTTTCTTCTTCATATTTTTGAGTCAAACCCTTGCCCTCTTCTTGTCTCTACTTGTAACAGGTTTTTGTATGCAGGTGATCTTCAGGTTTTGTGGATTTGTATTGCTCAAATCCTACATGGTATTAGAGCCTAATCTGCTATAGCTTGTTCACATTTGAAGGATTCAAATTAGGGATTTTTTGGCTGATTTGAGAGGTTTTGTTGCACTTTGAGCTCAAACGGATCTCACTATTAAGCTCGTAGCACCCAAAAACTCCTATTTCAATATAAAACATGTCCAATTTGGACAACGTTGCAGGAAGAGGCAAAAATTTTTTTGCCCCAGGGCCGTATGGCTGTGCATGCACCCCGAGGCAAGCTTCCGTATGAATTTTCAAAAAAAAAAATAAATTTTTTTTTTTTTACCACACCACCCGCGTGCCACCACCACGCCACCCGCGCTCAGCCACCACTCTCCCAACACCGGCGACACTGCCAGCGTTGATGGCACCACTAATCGCCATAGCAGCAGTTAACCGCTAGTGGCTATGGCTAGTCACCAGCACCCAGTGGTTGACCGCCAATGCCCAACTCCCACATGACCAGCTGCTAGGCTAGGGGCTAGCACTGGTCCTTTAAAAAAAAATGTTTTTGGGGAGGATTTTTTCTCTCTTGGAGCATCTTTCATTGAAATTGACATTTTGGGAGCTCCAGGTATCATTTTTCAACAAATGAGATATCACTGAAAAGCTGGTTTTGAGCCTGACACTATCATGGAGGTTAATATGGTATTTTTTGTCATCTATCTTTCGATTTTTTCTATCAATGCTAGATTATCTTTTTTTGCATTTCGAGGGGGCTAATTTGCTCAAATTAGCTCCATTTTTTTATTCGGAAGAAGTGTCGAAAAGCTCTTCTTGAGCACCATTCAGATTTCTACCTATTTTCATCAAAAAAATTTCAAGGTACACAAGATTAAGATCTAAATCTTTTTTGCTCTTCTCTTGATAAAGCATATCATTCTAGGCTTAGGGGTTTGATATTTGGATTGTGGGGGGGTGTTATTTTCTTATTTCTATCAATTAAACCAAATATTTATCAAAACAAAAACCCCTTCTAAAAAATATGGCTGAGACCTCTTCTTGTCTAGAACTTCTAACCCCACATAATTATCACACATGGAAAACCCTGATGACACAGCTTCTCCGTTCAAAAGGGCTCTGGTCTTGTCTAAATGCAGTGCAACCAGTATTACAGAGGCCCTTTGAGATCATGCGGCATCGAAACAAGATGGATGAGGCTATGGGGTTGATTTCTTTACAGGTATTAGATAGCTTGCAGTTTCATCTTGATGGGTGCAATACACCTCTATCTATGTGGACCAAGCTAAACACCTTGTTTGGTACAGTGAATGAGTTTAGAGCACTTTAGATTGAGGCAAAGCTTACCTCTCTTGTACCTGATTCTTTTCCCTCTATTGAGGACTTTTTGATGAAGTTCAAATAGCAAAGATCTTTGTTACAAAGATGTGGAAAGAAAAAGACTGATAAAGAGTGCATTTATCTGATTTTGTCTAATCTTAGGGAAAACTTTCAGATCTTCTCTTCTACCTTTCATTCTACCATGGATGCATTGAGACCTACATTCACCATGCCCACTTTTGAGGTTTTTTGTGATCGTTTGACTAGAGAGCAGACCAAACTTACTTAGTTGGACTCTCTAATAGGATCAAAGAACCAAGCATTGGTTGCCCAGCCATCCAACGAAAAGAAGAAGAAAAAGTCGAAGCAGATATCAGATTCCTCTTCTTAGCACTCTACTGGCCCACCATCTTCTTCTAAGAAGGAGAAATAGAAGACTGAGAGACCTACATGTTCCTATTGTCAGAAGGGACCTCATGATGATTCACATTGTTTTTAGAAGAGATTTGATGGCTATGAGAAATAGATAGCCGATTTGCAAGCTCTTCTTTGGAAGAGCACTGTTTCCTCTCTATCCTCTTCTACCTCACAAGGGTCTGCTTTTCAGTCTTCTTCCACATCTTCGACATCTGGACATGATTTTGGACAGGGTCATGCATCACAAGCATCCATTGCATCCCCTTCATAGGTCCCTTGGATACTAGATTCAAGTGCTTCTCACCATATGGAATCTTCTCAAGGGGTCTTCTCTACTATTGAGGCTTCTCCCATTCCTCATATTATCATGGGGAATAACACTATCCTGATAGTCTACGAGAAAGGTTCAATAGGCATTTAGGATGGCACATTCAATGATGTATTGTATGCTCCATCTCTGTCTATAAACCTTCTCTCGATTTATCAGATTACACATAGTGGATCAGAGAAGACAATTGAGTTCACTGGAGATTCAGTCTTCATTTGGGATAGTGCGACATGAGGCATTGTTGCTAAAGGGATAGTTGATCATTCCACCCATCTCTACACCTTCTCACACTTTGGTCCACCATCTCCATTGTTGGAGCACAACTCTCCTCTTTTGTGAGAGCATCATGTGGTGCAATCAGGTTGCTTGAACCTTTGTATTGTTCTTGAGATCACTAATATGCCTGACACACCACATCCTGTTGAGGTCTTTTCTCTTCTATAGGATTCTTCTTCAACATTGCCTGACCCTCCAGCTCCATTCTTCAAACCACTAGGTGCACTTGTTGAGGATTCTACAGAGGACGTTCATCTCTGACTTAGGAGCATCTTGTGTCCTTGGCAATCCTATGTCACCAAAAATATGTTTGAATTTTTCTATGTTGCTCGGTTTCTTCTTTGGCCGTTGGTTTCCTTTGGTTACCGAGTGTGGTCAGTCATCTCTTGGGCAGTCAGTTGTTTCATTGGTGCTTGGCATTGCTTGTCTGTTGCTCGGTCATCCTTATTTTCTGAGTAGTTTAATTTGCATTTATTTTGGGTCATGGATTTAATGATGAAATCTTTTATTGGGAGGCGTGTGGTCCTAGATCTGACCATTCCTTCCATTGATTGTGGATCTGAAGGCTGACTCAGTTCGGTAGACTCTTGTATAAATGTAGTTGTTTGGTTGCAGTTTAGGGTAGTAGTTTTTGGATAGAAGATAGAGATAAAAAAGATTAGAATTGAGAATGTAACAGATCCTCGCATGTTTGAGGAATTTTGAGATTCATTGTAATATCTGGCCAAAACCAGGAAGGCCTTACAGCCTAGCATGTTTGATTCTATTTGATCAATATATGAAAGATTCTGCATTCTCTCTTTCCTTGTTGTGTTTTTTGGTTTTTTGCATTGTGTTGAGCAGGCTTGGATCATTAGGGTGTGCCATTGTTTGGCCCCTCTTGACCTTTGCCTTGCATTAGGTAGTATCAGAGCAAGATGAGATCTTGATCTAGGTCTGTGGATCTAGGTTTGATGGTTCCTCTTGAAGCCCTAGTTGATTGTTGTGGGGTGGCAGATTGCGATCTGACCTACAATTACAGAGGGTTGTCAAGATGGTTCATGGGAGGTGAGATGCAAATCTAGGATTGACAGATATGCTAAGACAAATTACTGCTAGATTGGAAGTAGTGGAGATAGCCCAAAGAAGAGGCAGACATTTTGAAGATGTTAGTGATGATGAAGTTGAAGAAGAATAGGTGAATGCAGAACCTACACCTATTATGGATGAAGGTGAAGAAAGATTTTTGAAGGCCTTGACAAATTTGAAGTCTACACCACATTTCAATCCTCCTGAATATGGTGGAAAATTAGATTCTGATGAATTGGTGGATTGGATCACTGAGATGGAAAAGTATTTTGAATATGAGAACATTCCTGAGGATAAGAAGGTAAAGATTGCAAGCACTAAGTTGAAAATTCATGCATCCCTATGGTGGGAACATCTGCAGCTAGATAGAAAAAGGAAGGGCAAAGACAAAATCAAGGTATGGAATAAGATGGTAAATAAATTGAAAGAAAATTTCTTATTGTGTGATTATCAAATTAACCTAGTTCGGCAAATGTAAAGCTTGAAACAAAAAGATAGCTCGGTAAAAGAGTATACTGAGGAATTCTATAGATTGGATATCAGATCTAGACATGATGAAGATGATGTGGAAAGGATTGGTAGATACCTGAATGGTTTGAGAGTTTCCATCCAAGAAGAGATCAGCTTGGTTAAGTTGGAAATCATTAAAGAGGCTTATCAATTTTCTTTGAAAGTCGAAGAGAAATTGAACAAGAGACATGAGCAAAGACAGAGAGGTCGAGGTGGTAGATTCCCTAGAGGAAGAGGTAGATCCAATGGTGAAAATGGTAGATCTGAACCTGAAAAGACAAATTTGGACAAAGGCAAGACCGAGTGGAAAGGTGAAAGTTCATCTAGAGGTAGAGGCAATAGCTACTGAGGTGGTTATAGAAGAGGAAGTTTCCGAGGAACTTGTTATAACTGTGGTGAAGAAGGACATAGATCATTTGAATGTACACAAGTAACTAAGAAGGCTGGTAGTAGTAGAAATGCATTGGTGCAAGAAGAGCCATTGAATGAACCTGAAAAGGAAAGTAACCTAATGGTAAGGAGAGCACTGTGGAATGAAAGCAAAAAGGAAGATCCGGTAAGGAAAAGTTTGTTCAAGACTAGATGTAGAGTTTTTGATAAAGTTTGGAAGGTAATCATTGACAGTGGTAGCTCAGAGAATTTGGCATCTGAAGAGATGGTCACCAAACTGCAATTGGAAAGACTGGAACATCCAAAACCCTATCAGATTTCATGGATCAAATATGAGCACACACTCCTGGTAAGTGAACAATGTTATGTGAATTTGAAGATTGGAAAATACTATGATAAGGTGTTGTGTGATATCATGCCTATGGATTGTTGTCATATTTTGTTGGGTAGACCTTGGCAATATGATAGACATGCTATATATGATGGGAGATTGCATAAGTATATTATTGTGGCTGATGAAAAGAAACAAATTTTGTTACCATTGATGGAAGAACCTGTTAATAATGTTTGCACATCTATGAAAATTTGCTTGATGGAAGGAAGGAAGTTTGTGAAAGATTTGAAAAAGAATGATGTATGTTTTGCTATAATTCCTAATAAGCCGAGTAAGAAAATAGAAGATAGTGTTCCTGAGGAGATTGACAAGTTACTCACCGAGTATAGTGAAATCATTTCTGATAATGTACCTGATGGTTTGCCACCAAAAATAAGTATTGATTATTATATGGATCTAATCCCTAGAGCTATTTTACTGAATAAGGCACCTCATTGGTTAACACCTACCGAGAATTAGGAATTGAACTGACAAATTCAAGAGTTACTGGAGAAAGGTTTGATCAAAGAAAGTTTGATTCCTTGTGCAATACCTATTGTATTAGCACCAAAGAAGAATGGGGAATGGAGAATGTGCACTGATTATAGAGCAATCAACAAGATAACAATGAAGTATAGGTTTCCTATACCAAGAATGGATGACATAATGGATAGTTTGACTGGAGCAAAGTATTTCACCAAGATTGACTTGAAAAGTGGTTATCATTAGATCAAAATTAGAGAAGGTGATGAGTGGAAGACTGCTTTCAAGACAAAAGAAGGTTTGTATGAGTGGTTGGTTATGCCTTTTGGTTTAACTAATGCACCGAGTGCTTTTATGAGGCTGATGAATGAAGTTTTGAAGCAATTCTTGGGTAAATTTGTGATTGTATATATTGATGACATTCTGATATTTAGTAAGACCAAAGAAGAACATTTATGCATGTTAGACAAGATTTGTAGAGATTGAAAGAGGAAAAGGTGCTGATAAATCTGAAAAAGTGTTCATTTATGAAAGAAGAGATTGTGTATTTGGGATTTTTTATTTCTGCTAATGGATTGAAAATAGATCCTGAAAAGGTTGAGGCTATTTTGAATTGGCCTACACCTAAAAATTCTAGTGAGGTAAGTTCATTTCATGGATTGGCAAGTTTTTACAAGAAGTTCATTAGAAATTTTAGTGCAATTTGTAATGCTATGACTAAGACTATGAGAGGAGACAAAAGAGTATTCAAGTGGACACATGGAGCTAATCAAACTTTTGAGACTCTAAAGCAGAAAGTTGTTGAATTACCTGTTTTAGCATTACTTGATTTCAGTAAAGTATTTCAAGTAGAATGTGATGCAAGTGGAAATGCAATTGGAGCTGTGTTGAGTCAAGAAGGTAAACCTGTTGCTTTCTTTAGTGAAAAGTTGAATGATGCTAGAAGGAAATATTCTGTGTATGATCAAGAGTTCTATGCTATTGTTTAAGCACTGAAGAAATGGAGACATTATTTGATACCGAGTGAATTTGTGTTGTATAATGATCATAAGGCTTTATAGTATTTGGGTAGTCAGAATAAGTTGAATCAGAGACATATGAAATGGGTTGAATATCTACAGAGTTATACATTTGTGATAAAGCATAAGAGTGGAGTCACTAACTGAGTTGCTGATACATTGTGTAGAAGAAGATCTTTGATGACCGAGATGAAAATTCAAGTTCTTGGTTTTGATGAGATGAAGGATTCTTATGAAAATGACCCTAATTTTTTTGAGCCATGGAGAAAGTGCAAAGCACCTATACAAGATCAACATGATACCAAATGGGATGAATATTTTATTCAGGAAGGTATGTTGTTCAAAGGTATTCAGTTATGTATACCAAGAGGAGTAATGAGAAATAATTTGATAAAAGAGAAACATAGTAGTGGTTTGGCTAGACATTTTGGCATTGACAAAACATGGAATTTGTTGAAGGAAAAGTACTTTTGGCCACAGTTGTATAAAGATGTTCAGAAATTTGTGAAAAGTTGTGGAATTTGTCAAGTTGCAAAAGGAGTAAGTCAGAATACTGGTTTGTATGTACCGATTGCTGTACCTGAGAAACCTTGGATTGACATCAGTATGGATTTTGTTCTTGGCTTACCAAAGATAGTAAGAGTTAATGATTCTATATTTGTTGTTGTGGATAGATTTTCTAAGACGACACATTTTATACCTTGTAGAAAGACATCAGATGTAGTACATGTAGCAGATCTATTCTTCAAAGAAATTATGAGATTTCATGGGTTACGAAGGAGTATTATCTCTAACCGAGACAATAAATTTGTTGGATACTTTTGGAAGACCCTTTGGAAAAAGTTTGGCATTGAGTTGAAATATAGTTCTACATTTCACCCACAAACTGATGGATAGATAGAGGTTGTAAATAGAAGTTTGGGTAATCTTTTGAGATGCTTAGTTGGAGACACACCGAGTAGTTGGGATTCTGTGTTAGCACAAGCAGAGTTTGCATACAATAATTCAGTGAATAGAAGTACTGGAAAAACACCATTTGAGATTGTGAATGGCACACAACCAAGAGGAATATCTGATTTGAGAGACATTGATGATGAGAATAAAAGAAGTGCTAAAGGAGTGCAATTTGCTGAATACATGAAGACATTGCATGAAGATGTGAAGCTGAAGCTGGAAGAGAGTAATTAGAAATACAAAGGTAGAGCTGATAGATCAAGAAGACATAAGACTTTTGATGTTGGTGATGAAGTGATGGTTCATTTGAAGAAAGGCCAATTTCCTATTGGCACATATGGAAAGCTGAAGATGAAGAAATTTGGACCTTGCAAGATTGTGAAGAAATTTGACAATGGAAATGCTAATGAGATTGAGTTACCTGATGATATGGACATATCACCTATTTTCAATATTGCTGATTTGTACGAGTATTATGAATCTGATGAAGAAATGATAGTACCAACAAAATATCCTAAGAAGTAGAATGAAGAAGAGTAGATTTTGAAAGAAAGAGTTGGTAAGAGCACAAGAGGAAAATAGTATATGGAATATCTGGTAAAGTGGAAGAATAGACCAATAGAAGATAGTTCATGGATTTCTTAGTCTAAGTTGGATGCAGCTCAGATCATACTTGTTAAATGATTCTGAGAATCATTTCAAAATAACCCTAGGTGTCTGATGCAGGATCATCTTGTGTCCTTGGCAATCCTATGTCACCAAAAATATGTTTGAAGTTTTTTGTGTTGCTCGATTTCTTCTTTGGCCGAGTTGATCGGTAGTTGGTTGCTTACTGAGTGTGGTCGGTCATCTCCTGGGTGGTTAGTTGTTTCACTGGCACTCGACGTTGCTTGTTTGTTGCTCGGTCATCCTTGTTTGTCGAGTAGTTTAATTTGAGTTCTTGTTGGGATGACTTGTGCATTTATTATGGGTCACCGATTTAATGATGGAATCTTTCATTGGGAGGTGTGTGGTCCTAGATCTGACCATTCCTTCTATTGATTGTGGATTTGAAGGCCAACTCAGTTTGGTAGACTCTTGTATAAATGTAGTTGTTTGGTTGTAGTTTAGGGCAGTAGTTTTTGGATATAAGATAGAGATAGAAAAGATTAGAATTGAGATTGTAATAGATCCTTGCATGTTTGAGGACTTCTGAGATTCATTGTAATATCTGGCCAAAATCGGGAAGGCCTTACAACCCGACATGTTTGATTCTATTTGATCAATATATGAAAGATTCTACATTCTCTCTCTCCTTGTTGTGTTTGTTGGTTTTTCGCATTGTGTTGAGCAGGCTTGGATCATTAGGGTGTGTCATTCTTTGGCCCCTCTTAACCTTTGCCTTGTGTCAATCTCCTCTTTCATGATAGTGTCGACACACCTGTCACACCACCTACATTGGGGATTCCTTTTCAGGATCCTTGTGTTTTCTCCTTTGAGCATCAGTTAGGCCTTCCAGTTTCACCTCTCATTCAGGGGTTTCCTTGTTCTGTGCCTTTTTTTCTTCCGCATTGGAGTTCCATTAGTTCGATCATTTCCATAGGGGTTCCATCATTTTGGGGGGCCTTTGGTATCTCATCCCTCTCTCATGGGGGGGCTGGTTGTAATTATGGTTTT
Organism: Chamaecyparis obtusa; assembly: GCA_027943335.1. Lineage (NCBI taxonomy): Eukaryota > Viridiplantae > Streptophyta > Pinopsida > Cupressales > Cupressaceae > Chamaecyparis > Chamaecyparis obtusa. The sequence continues at coordinate 225,198 of BSBK01010781.1, read as the reverse complement.
GAGAGAGTCTCTTGAGCCATTTCTTTTTCTGTATTTTTCTATCTCTTTTTGGAGTAGGGTTTTTTCCCATTGGGTTTTCTCTATTTTTCCATTTTATAGAGATTTGGTTGTGTTGGGTACCTCATTAGGCCATGTTGCCGGGACCCATTTTTATGCTTTCAGCATTGTAGTTTCCTTTGCTTTCTTCTTGCATTATTTGTAGCTACATTGTTGCTCATCTTAAGGGGGGTTGTTAGAGTAAAGTATTAATTAACTTTACTCCCTTCTTAAGATGTGAACTCATTTTGCTTTAGTTAAACACACACGCACTAGTTGTTTTAAATATAAACTTGCATGCATTAGTCATGTAATAGTTAAACTAATTATTACATGCACTAGGGTTTGCCTTTCAAGGCTTTCGATCTCCTTTATAAGGATGATCTATTGTATATTTTATTCATTCATTATTTGAGGATATTTTCTTCTTCATATTTTTGAGTCAAACCCTTGCCCTCTTCTTGTCTCTACTTCCTTGTAATAGGTTTTTGTATGCAGGTGATCTTCAGGTTTTTTGGATTTGTATTGCTCAAATCCTACATAAGAATATTATTTGTGATTATGAAGTTGTTGTGTTCGTGGTGACGTCAGATGAAGCATGCGGTCTTGTGAAGACTTATTTGGAGCCGATTGGAGATGTGTAACGTGTTGCAAAGATGGTGAGCATGAATTTCAAATCCTAGAGTGTATTTGATGAATTACAACTATTTTATACTTGGGTAAGGTACTGTGTGTATCTTAGCAAGGGTCTATTTAATTATTTGTTCATTAGGGAAGTCTTAATTGGCTTACCTAATTGCTTATTGGAATAGTGTATAAAGAAGGTTTGTTTTTGGAGAATAGAGGTGTACGTGTAAGATGTGAGCTTGTATTTGTGAAGTCTTTTGGATGTAGAGTAAAGATTGTGATTGAGGAGCTTCATTGGAACTAATCAAGCAAAGATAGTTTCTAGTAGACAGTTCATTAGATTGTATATCTTCTATATAATTATATTTTAGACAGTGAGTCTTGAAGGTGGATTTAACCTTCTCTGGGTAGTAAGCCTACCATTTTTCTCTTGACATCTAACAATGTATGTCCTTTAATAGGGACTATGTACTGTATCCATTAATAAGCTTCTAACAGGGCTAAATCTTTTAGCAGGGATACTATACTTTTAGTACATCATTTGTCGGTGCTAATTGCCATCGAGGTTTTACCTTTAACATGATTTCCACAACAACAAAATATTGTGTTATGGTGTTGCATTCATTGTATTGATATTTTGATTAAGTGTTTTAGATTGTAAATTTTAAAGTTTAATATTATGTCTCACAACTAATTCACCCCCCCTCTCAGTTGTGTGGGTGGACTGCTATTCCTAACAAGATATGTCTAGTTAACCACAATAAAGTGACATTTTGGTACATCTATTTGTTGAAATTAAGCCCATAGTAGTAGCAATCATGGACACTCCTATAAGATTGAGAGGTAAAAAATGGAAGATGACCTTTCAAGGATACATTAATTCTTATAGGATGAAGAAAACAATTGTATTCCCCCACAATTTGGTAGTTGGGGAAGTTCTGAGAGTCTTAGGGGAAGATTATATACACAACGATGATAGAACTAGGGATAATTTTGATACCGTGTCGATGTTTATTTCCATTTCCTTTTGTTTTGAGAGGGACAAAGAGAGGGTGGAAAAATTGTGTCAAAGTATATTCATTAAAGATATTATGGTGGACTAAGATAGAGTTATAGTTAACATTGATGAGGACTTACATATTCCCAAGCCAAGGCAATTTGACTAGTTTATTTAGAAGGAAAAATTGATTCAAAGGTTTCCTATCCTAAAAATGGATGAATGCATACATTTTGAAGTGAGAAAGCTCATCATATGAAAAATATGGAATTCTAATGGAACTTATGCATGTGGAGAGGTTGAATACAAGGAAATAGTTTGAGGATTATCTTGAAGTAGATAAGGTAGACACAAAGGCTGATGAGATAGAAATTGAAAACATTACCTTTATTACTGAGGATGGACAAACATAAATGATCTAGGGTTATCTAAAGGATAATGACATGAAAGGAAAGAAAATTAGAACTGTAGACAATACCAACTCAAATGAGGGAAGACAAACAATGGAGGCCCTGGGAGCGAAGGAGGTCTATGAACGTAAAGGGAAAGAATCAACATTGGGATGCAATGCAACATGTTGCCAAGATTTTGATATAAAAAAATATTTCAAATATATAACATATAGTTAGTTGTAGGGTGATACTGTCTTTTAGCTAGTGTTACTAATTTGGTTTTAATATCACAGAATGGATAGTGTTTGTAAATTTTGAGCCTCTCTATTTAGGAAGTGGTTGCCAGTAAAGTTTAGGAATAGAGGAAAGTACAAGTGATGGCTTCAATTTTGAGTATCTCATGGTTGTAATGTTATATATTATTGATATCAATATAAAATATGATGTTAAGATTATTAAGTATCATTTTTTATGTTATTTGGTTATATGATCAATTTGCTTCATTATACTATAAGCTTTGTTTGTTCATTCTCAAATACTTAATTTGATTTGACCCATGTATGAATCTTTAAATATCATTTTGTATTATGGAAAACTTAAGGAACCAAGGACCAAGAATGCTTTCATCTAAGATTTAGGCATTAAGGATGGTATACGAGTCATAGATAGTTAATAAATTGAGAATTATGAGGAGAAGGCAATCTATTAAATATTAAGAACTAACTATCCTCTTCTTGAAGACCTATAAGGACACATAGGGCCCAGTTAGTCATTTTAAACATATTAACTATTCCATCTTACAAAAATGAGTAGTATAATTTCTATGTGAAGATTGCAGAAAAAAAGTTAGGCATAATATGAATCAAACTTCCTTCCTTTGGATTAAGAGAAAGAAATGAGGCGACTACAAGACTAGAATACATTTTTTTTCTATTAAGTATAAATTAGAGAGACCTTGTACATCAATATGAGTTCATTCCAACTACATATACCTGATCAGTTATAGATAACAATACCTATTTCAAAGACACCCCTTTAGAGAGTACATCAGCTATACATTGCATAGGGAAATATTATACAAAAAGAAGTTAATGCCAAGACAAATTATACTTTAAAACCAAGTTGTCCAGTGCATAGGGCCATCTACCCACTTAAGTCTTTTTTTAGCTTGAGTGATGACATTGTAGGGGTTGGTCATAAGAGATTCCCATGGGATTGGGGGTGGCATTAGAGGATCACATGCAGTTGGGACTGGTCGGATCTCAGTTGTTGCAACAAGAGTATGTTGATTAACCGGTACAAAGGTAGGTTTGTAGTTTTCTATCACTAGGGAACCTTTGGGCTACTTGTCCATTGCTTTCATTTCCCCAATCTAATTGAGAAGTTGGCCGAGAGAAACATCAAAATACACATGTTCACTTAAATTTGTGGTAAAGTCATAGGAGATATATTCTCTCTTTAAAAAATTATCACACTCTTTAAGGACCTTTAGAACCTTATGATCTTTGACTTTCAGGATCATGGTAACATGCAAATAAATGTTACTAGAAATGAGTCTCTATAGAGACGTAGTAAGAATTCTAGCCCTACCATTGAATATATCATCATTCCTAAGTTTCTAAATTTTCCATAGTATATGAAGAGAGATAGTAGACCAAAAAAAATTACAACATTTATCAACTCCCGAGCATTTTCTAGAGATAACTTGTAACATGGAGAGGTTATTATTTAGAGAAAATCCAAATAAACCCCAAACTTCCTTGGCAAAGATATAATAAAAAAAGACATGAGGTATAGATTCAAAACACAAATAAAAAGAGAAAATATTAGGATCACCATTTGGTTTTCTAACTAGCAACCTATACAAAAGAGGGCACCACATGAAGCAGACATGAACCATTTGTTTTTAAAATCTATCCATCCTACAATAAATTCTCCTTTCTCCTTTTTGGAAATTGGACCATGTGTGCCATATACCTTTAAAATCTAATTTCTACTCTACTAGTGGGTCAAAAATCTTAAATTTACTGATTAATTTGGACCATTAAAACTTTCACTACCTTTCCAATCAAACTTAGAAACCTCCTTCCTTATCTTGGGGGCTCTCAACCATGTTAAAGTCACTTATAACAACCCAAGGAAGAACCTTCATGCTGCACATCCACTTCCAAAGCTCAATTCTTTCACTGTAGTCATTAGGAGCATAAACTGATAAAATGCCATATTCTTTATCATTACACTTTAGGATAACCAATGCAGTCCTATTACAAGTTGAGCCAAATTTGGGCAAAATTGGCAATTTTAGTGCTCAGAACTTAAAGTTTGTAAATGAGCTATGAGGGACATAGAAATATCTAGGGATGTAAAAACACGATAGGTGAATAATGGTGTGCACAATAAACAAATCCTAAGTGAATGTTGGGCTGGCTTTTCATAATTTTTATAAGGAAGATCATGTTAGCTATCATATTGGTAGTTAATTGTGACTAGTGGATAAAAATTCTTTAATCGTCAAGGCAATTTATAAATATGGGACAAGACCTGTAAATTAACATTATGTAATTAGGGACATATATGATGTTTTGAATATAGAACAAGTCATTATATGATTTGATTATGTAGAAATATGTAGATTGCAAATTGTTAACAATACTAATGGGGACAACGCAGAAGTTATTTTTGTTTATAGAAGATCAACTAGGTGAAAGCTAAGAAAGGGCGAAAGAAGGTAAATATAATCTTTAGTAAACTGGTGAGTAAAGCTTTTACACTTTTCTTTGCGCGAGTTAATCAGTGGAATTCATGGTACAATGTTGGTTCGAAGAATTTTATAATCTATGCTTTTTTGAATAAGATAAATTATGGTAGAATGCTGACAATAATTATTTGCACTAACTTACAAGGATAATTAATCTATAGAATTTATTGACTTTGTACCCTTTACCATCCATCCATCCATCCATCCATCTATCTATCCATCTATCTATCCATCCATCCATCCATCCATCCATCCATCCATCCTTCTGCTTGTATGGATGCAGAAGGAGATTTTGATGGAGAGGAGGATGGAAATGATGATGGAGAAGAGGATTGTTTCTTTTTGGCATTGTGTGAGGAGTTTGGCCTTCATTTGGATAAGCATTTCAAACGGACTCACATAGTTTTTTTTGTTCTACCCCATGTTCTCTTGTTGCCTTAGTTGCTTCCTATTAAGTGTGGGCTTAAATGATTTTAGATTTGGACTCGAGGCTATAGACACCTAAATGTGATTAAAAATTATAATTAAATTTAGTCCTCTCTATGTATTATTAATTAAATAATTACTTTATTATTTAATTAATTTATGTTATCCTCCCAGTTAACTAGTTTAATTAACTAACTATACTCCAAATAATCAAATGACAACCCATAACCATTAATTATCTAAATCCCTCTTCCTTTATTAATTTAAATAAATAATTTTATCTAGTTTAAATTTATCCCCTCATTCCCTTTTTCTAAACTTGAAATTAAATAATCATTTAATTCCATTTGAGCACATGGCTCCTAACTTTAACCCCCACCTAACCACTCTCCAACCACTTAACCCATAGTTCTAACTCAACCCAACCCACACACACACTAATCCTCACTTTATTAGTTAAATATATCTATTTAACTAATTAAAACCTCCATTCATTCTCTCTCCTCCCATCACATCCCCCTAATAAGCCCACTTGTCCACTAATCCTAGCCTAATCTCACCCTAACCATTTGCAAAATCCTAATCAAAAGGATTAGGAAACTAAAACCAACTTCATGTCCCATCAACTCCAATCCCAATTTCATTTCCCTTTGTCAACCTTAAATAATCTTACATTCCTCAACCATACTCTTCCACTTTTCTCCTCTCCAATGAATATTTTATTCCTTCTCCTAATTCTCTAAATCTCTTGGATTTGATTTTGGTAGGTGACATCTAATTTTGGGAGGTGGAACCCACTTCCCAAAATGGTCACATTCCTAAAGGATTGACCTTTGAGATTTGAGACAAGATATGCCTTTATGACATATATTTCCAACCCCCAATATCCTCTCATCCTCTCTCATTGTGACACTTGTCACAATGAGATGCATTTGAGAAAACACAATCTATGTGCTCTCTCTTGGGTGCATCCTAGGGTCCTTCCTCATCTTTGCATCTTGACTGTTCATTTACCTCCCCTCTGTAATATCCCCAAATTAATGGAGAGTGAATTAATTAATTAGGTAGTCCCAAAATTTAAATAATATTATAGAGGAATTCTTTAATTAATTAATTTAGTCATACAAAAAGGGACAAAATAATAAAATAATAAAATAATAAATAAAGATATGTTGGCCCATTGTAACGTTCCAAAAACTTGGTGGAGGCCTTAATAAGTGATGATGTAATTAATTAATTATAATTATTCTTTACTTAAGTTTACTTAGGATAATGCCTTTTTTATATTAGTTGTCATGTAGATACATAGGAGTTTGCATTTCATTTTAGCACACGGTGTATGAGAAATTCTTTTTAGGTAAAGTTAGTTGTTATCTCATTCCACTTTATATGTGAAATCCACCTTTAATGCTCCTATCACATTATCATTCGAGCTCATTGTTGCACATGTTTGCAGATACTTTGTTGTACAATGGAGGATGATCCACCTTTGGTAGATATGTTATTACACCTAGTGTATTTGATAGTTTATCTCTTGCATCACTTCTAGTTATCATGCATTGCCTATATATTCAGACATATCTACATTGTAATCAATTGGACATCAATTGGGCATCCATTATTATATGATCATTATTGAATCAATCAATTGATGAATTTTTTTCCTATCTCTCTTGTGCTATCAATTGTCTAGATCTTGGCATTTTCATTCTTTGCCTCATGAAAATACTTGCATGGTATTAGAGCAATAGAAGGTTTCATTGCATAGCCATTGGAGAGATTTTTACTTTAATTTATGGAGGGCCACGATTCGAATCTAGAATAACAAAAGCTTGTGAGAGAATCTAGAGTAAGATATGACCTTACCATTGTGTCCAAGTGGTCATTCTAATAAATTTTGACTATAAACTTGCCTAGTTTGGGTAAAAGTAAAATATGAGGCAATAATTTTCTACCTCTACATTGGAACTCCCTCATGTCAAAGTTATTCGACCACTTACCAAGGATGAACTCATGGTATAATTTTCTCAAAAAATATAATGGAGCCTCATAATTGTTGCAAGGTGGTTAGTTTAAGACCATATACCACCTATCCCAAAAACCATTTTTGAGTTCGACATGATTACACCAATGTATAGGAAACCTATTTTGATCAAGAGGTAAGGTCTCATTGGTTTTAGAGTCGATATAAAGAGCACATATATCTACTTATCAATTTTGTTTTCACCCCACCATATGGAAACCCAATAGAATAGAATGCACTACATCTATCCCTATATGTACCCCAATTTGTAACTTGTCTAGATACTTCTTTGGCACTATTGGCCATTGATTATAAGGATGTGGCGAGGGATGAATGATGCTCATACATAAAGGTCCTCAAATTACTCACTAATTGAGAAATTTAGGTTGTATTTTGTGGTATATGATTTAATAGATCCTCCCATGCAGTTTGTACAGGGTCTATTGGAGGATATATATGGTTTCTATCTTTAGGCACTTTTTGTTGTTCTGTGTTTTGTTGGGGGGTAGGTTTTTGAGAGTTTGCCATGAATTTATTTAAAAAATAATAAAATCAATCAAAAAATTTGGTATTACAATTTCAAACAAAAAAACACAAAATACTTTATTTTAGGTATACTAACTTGTGTGAGGATGTGGGGTGACCCCATAGTAGTGGTTTACACTTTTTTAGACATGCCGATTTTTGCTAAAATAACACATTTTTAATAAAATATGATGAATTAAGCCTTGAGAGGTTCTATTTGAAGGAATTAATTACAAATGGTTAGCTCAAAGTCTCTTAGATAAAAAAAAATATGGATATAACATCTATACTCCTCATTCATACCTACAATCGAGTTTCCTTTGCACCTATTAAAATGCTGATAAAAAATCACTTTGAATTTATCTTTTGGAAGATCAAATGAATACATTTGACAAACGTATCTATGTAGTAAGATACTACTAAGAAAAATCTTTCCAATGATTATAATGTTAATATATATTAAGTTTATTATGATTTTGTACTTTTAGTTTTACTAAACATAGATATTTCACCGTATGTCTACCTATATGTTTGACACTTATGGAAAAATAGTAAATAAGAGAAAAAAATTGTAAAAAATATCTATGCCCTAAGTATTGAAGTTCTCTTTCTATCAAAAAAAATAAAATAAAATTGGACAAATACATGACAAGTTATAAGCTATGTAGTCAAGGTATGTCAAAATTAAGGTTTAGTCAACTTCTAACATTAATAAAATATGCAATAATAGTGATAATGTCATCAAACAAATTGCATGCTCTCCGTATGGATGTTACAAAACTAAATTTGAAAGAATAAAATTGATATCTATTTTAGAAAAAAAGTTATGCTCTATGAAAACCAAGTAACTCTTTAAAAATGACATTTTCTGCAACATTTGTGTATATATACACACATATACACACACGCGTGTATATATACACATATATACACGCACACATGTATATATACATCCTTATAGCAATATACTATACATCTTTATAGTCACGAATCCCACGAAATATTAAATTTAGTTTTATAAAAATTGGAATTGGAATTTAAAATTCCAACTCCACCTTTTTGAGTGGAAGATGTAAATGCCATTTTGGGGCAAAATTGGAATTTCAAAATTCCAATTCCAATTCCAATTCCAATTTTTTGGATGCACACAAACATGGAATTGACATTATCCAAAATTAGATAATGCCAATTCCAGTCTAATTCTAGCCCCCAAACGGGCCCTAAGGTATGCCATCAACCCCTCTAATTTGGGAACTCCTTTAATGAAGATAATATTTTAATTATCAAGAAGTAGAGTTATAGAAATCTAACTGAATGATCCTTGCAACACCAAACTTGGATAATCATATATTTACACTCTATTAAGTCTAACAGTATGTCTCCATGTACAACACAAATATGATCAAATATACACCAAGGACAATATATCGACACAAATGATCTAGAGTTGTAGAATCAACTAATATTATACACAAAATTTGAGGTGATATAAATAGGACGAAACTATTCCAAAACTAATAATAAAACAATTTTAAAGACTCGAACTAAATAATACTTCTATATTTCATAGCTAATTTCTTAAAATAATATCAATTAACCTTATCGACCAAAACTATTAATTATTTAGTCTAAATGTATTTATAATTATATATTTTATTAATTTAACTTAAAATAAATGATTAAAAATATTTTCTTTTATAAATAAACATGTCATCATATTTGCATGTAATTTTTCATTCAATATAAATCTAAAATATCAATTTAAAGTTAAATGAAATTCACAATCTTTAAATTCAAAAAATGTGAAAAAGCATTTTCAAATATGTAAAACAAATCTTTTATATATTTTATAAAAACTATTAACCAACACTTGCATCAAAATAAAGTGTAAAGATTATGTCGAAAGAAAATTATATATAATTTAGTAGGCTATAGAGTTCAATTTAATATGTGTAGTGAAGATAAAAAATACCAAATATTAGAGAGTTTAGAAATCATTAAATATTGTGGAGTTCATTAAAAAATTAAAAGAAAGCATGACAAATATTAGGTCATCATATTTAAAATTTAACTTTTCATAAAAGATAGAATTGCAATTTCTTATATATTTTTTACATCTATTTAATAAGTACTATATTATATGTGTGCTTATCATTCTAAAATTTAGGTATCTAGAAGATGGATTCATAAAAAACCAACCAAAGATCTATTGACTACCATTTCAATAAATTATGTGTGTGCTTATCATTCCAAAATTCAGGCACCTTAAGATGGATTCATCAAAATGTTTACAACTTCACCAATAAACCAAAGACCTATTGACTACTATTTAAATATATTATATGTGTGCTCATAATTCCAAAATTTAGATACCACAAAAATAGATTTGTCAAAAACTATACAACTTCACCAACAAACCAAAGACAAATTGACTAGGTACTATTTCAATTTAATATTTATAAAAACCATTTGTTTACCTTGAAATAAAGGAGGGGTGAAAATTTATTCAAACTAAAAGAGAAACAAGAACAAATAGAGAAAGGGCATCAAACAGCCCTATCAAGATCAACCAAGTGATCAAATTGATGGGACAAGCCCATCAGACGTTGAGTCTTATCAACAATGTTCCAATTACCCATATGGTCAGAAGCCCACTTCGCCAGACAATCAACAACACTATTCCATTCCTTGGGAATATGAGTGAAAGTAACAGACTCCAAAGAAGTACACAAATTATGAATCTGGTCCGCAATCAAAGCTAACTTCAAACTAACAACTTCTAAATGTTGTTGATTCAATAGACATAACACCACTTGAGAGTCGAATTCATAGATAAGCCTTCTCCAACCAAGGTCACAAGCATTCTTCACAACATACAAAATAGCTATGGCCTCAATCGGGTTGTTAGTGTGATGACCTTTATAAATTGAAAACAGAAATTGAACATCCCCTGTACTATCTCTACCAACACCACCAATACTAGCAGGGCCTAGATTGCCCTTGGAAGACCCATCCGTGTTGATTTTAAGAACACCTTGCGGAGGGGCACTCCACTTCCCCACCCTATTTATCTTTTGCAAGGGATGTCTACACATCTTTCTTAGCAGTTTTCCATGTGAGGGGGGAATATTCAGGCGATTATTGAAAATATCCTCCCTTGGTTTCATGGCCTCAGAAGTGTCACATTTTGCAGAAATAGTTTCCCCCAAAGAATGGAGAATTTTTCACCTTAAGTGAGGAACCTCCAAAAACTCATCCTTAAAGATATGACAATTCCTCTCTAACCAGATATGCCAAATAATAAAGGAGGGTCCAAGAGTCCAGGCAACTTGAAGAAATGAAGTCTTCACAGGAGCCTTATCCCAGCGAGCAAAGAGTTCTGTCAGTGAGGAAACATGCCAACAGGATTGGTTCCACACATTCCACCAAGAGTGCCAAATATGTCTAGTGAAAGAGCATTGGAAAAAGAGATGAGAGACATTTTCTTCACTAGTTTGACATAGAACACACATTGAGGGTCCTTGGAAGCTACGCTTGCATAAATTATCCCATGTAAGACACCGGCTATGGACCACCAACCACATTAAAAAATTGCATTTGGGCTAGGAAAACTTATACCAGACTTGCTTCCACCAAGGCACCTGGATGTCCCCCAATGTCTGTCGGAGAAGCTCAGCATATCCTTCAGACATTAAAAATTTTCCAGACAAATCCTCGCTGTCCCAAGCAAGAACATCATTACCAACCAAAGTAGTACACTCACGAGACTGCAAAATCTGAAGCAACTCCTTCCTACTCTCCTCAGATCCTCCTGGAGGCCATTCAGAAGGGTGTTTCCTACGAAAGGAAGGAGCCAAACCTCTAACACACCCTATATTATAAAAATCAACTGTGTCCCAACCAGCAACACTAAAATTTTGATAGAGGGCATGGAGCTGTGGATGAGTGGAAAGGATAGGAGGGTGCCCAACCCAAGAGTCAAGCCAAAATAAAGCTTGTGATCCCGAATGACAAATCCAAAAGAGACCATCTTTAAACAACTGAGCTCCAAACTTTAGCATATTCCAATCATGGATCCTCTCCTTTCTAGAGGAAAGCAGTGAGCTTCAACCACATCAATATCTGGAAAATACTTATGGGTGAGAATACGAGCCCAAAGTTGATGCTGGTTAGTACACCAATGCCAGTAAAACTTTGCAGCGAGAACTTGTCCATTTAAAATAGCTGATCGTAGGCCAAGGCCACCCTCCTTCTGAGGTCTACACACTGTTTCCCATTTCACCAGATTCCATTTAGAAGTTGAAAGGTTCCCACTCCAAAGAAATTGATGGGACAGAGCATCAAATTCCCAAAGAAAATACATAGGAGTAGCCTAAACAAAACACTTGTAAATAGGAAGGGCTTGAATAACTGACTTTAATAGAGTCAGGCGAGAAGCAATTGATAGCCATCAATGAGTCCAATGGTTAACCTTTTGTCGTAGCTTATCAAACAAAACTTGCCAGGAAGATCTAGGATGTCTACCAATAGTAAGATTAATACCCAAATAAACAAAGGGAAGAGACGAAATCTGAAACCTCAAAATAGTAGCAATACGCCTCTGAATAGCCTTAGGAGTATTGAAGAATAAAATGGAGGATTTGTTCTCATTAACTTTCTGACCTGAAGCTACAAGATACACATCCAAAGCATGCCTAAAAGAAGTAGCTTCCTGAAGACGGGCCTGTCCCATAAATGAAGTATCATCCACAAACTGAAGATGTGAAAGAGGAGGCAAGCTAGCACCCCATTTCCACCCATGAATCAAACCCTGGTGAGCACGGAGCTTAAGAAAGCGGCCTAAACCCTCAGCCAGAATGATAAAGAGGTAAGGCGAAATAGGGTCCCCTTGGCAAAGTCCTCTAGAGGCACCAAAGGGCTTTGAAGGAACACCATTCACAAGAATAGAAAAAGAAGCTGAAGAAACACAACTCATAATCCAGTTCACCCACTGTTGGCAGAAACCAAAGGCCAAGAGGATCTTTTGGAGAAAACTCCATTTGACTTTGTCATAAGCCTTAGCCATATCCAACTTAATGAACATAGCTCTCTCTTTTGATGTATGCATAGAATGAATAACTTCATAAGCAATAACAATCCCATCAAGAATTTGCTTACCAGTCACAAAACCGCCTAGATCCTCCGAAATCACAACTGGAAGACATATCTTGAGTCTTTCAGCAATCAATTTGGTGATAATTTTGTACACAACATTACAAAGAGCAATGAGACAAAAGGAGTCAAGATTGTCATCACCTTCTTTATTGGGGATAAGAGTCAATAAAGTGGAGTTCAATGCACGAAGCATTTGCTTATTCTGAAGGGATTCTTTAACCACCTCCAAGAGATCTATATTAATAATTTCCCAAAATTCCTGAAAGAATTCCACGGGGAAGCCATTTGGGCCTGGAGCTTTACCTTTATTCATCTGAAACACAACCTCTTCAAGTTCTGACATCAAAATTGGACGAATAAGAGAATCATTCATTGCGTTGGTGGTAAGAGAGGGAATGCAAGAAAGTATCAAGTTCTCCTCCTCAGCTGCAGGCCGAGAATCTTCAGCAACAAGGGTAGAATAAAATTGAAGGGCTTCCTTGGTCATAGCAGACTGAGAGGAAATATATAGTCCTTCTGCTGGAGCAAGAGAAGAAATATACCCTTTGTTACAATGAGCCTGAACAAAATGATGAAAAAAAGCAAAATATCTATCTCCTTCCTATAGCCAATCAATGCGAGCCTTTTGTTTCCAGTAAATCTCTTCTCGAAGTTCCCATTCTTCCACATCCCGCATAGCTTGGGATTCTTCCCTGCCAAGAGCCTCTATAAGCCCAGAGTCCCTGATTTGGCGAGTAATCACTGCAAGATGATCTAGAGCATTCCTCTTTCTAGAATGAAGGTTTCCAAAGCAAGAGGTATTCCATCTCTTAAGATGATATTTGACATATTTAAGTTTCTTCTCAAAGACAAACATAGCCATGCCATAAGCTGAGCCACCCTCTCTCCACCACTTAGCCACCAAATCATAAAGGGATGAGTCTTGGAGCTACATAAGCTAGAATCTAAAAGAAGGGTTCTTAGGGAGTGCAACAGGAGAAGAAGAGAACTTAATTGGCCAATGATCAGAACCTCTCCAATCAAGAATTTTAGAACTCATAATCAAGCCACCTCCAACCCAATAACAAGAAACAAGAAACCTATCCAAACATTCTAAGATAGTTTCCTGACCACTCCGTTTATTGTTCCAAGTGAAAACCCCATTTGAAGGCTTAACATCAATAACAGAAAGAACATCCACCTGGGCTTGAAAAAGATCAGAAGCAGGGCCAAGCCTAGGCCAACCTCCTCTTCTCTCCTCAAGACTTAAAATAGAATTAAAATCGCCCCCTAAAATCCAAGGAAAATAAGGAGCACAAGAATGCACATACCTAATGTGATCCCAGAGACAAATCTTCCCACGAATGTCAATAGGGGCATAAATATTTGTCACAAGAATAGTCTCACTAGAGTCCAAGGTAGTAGCCACCATAGAGATTGAGTAATGACTAGAAATCCACCAATGGGGAGAAATCTTCCGAGGGTCTCAGAACAAAGCCAAACCTCCAGAATTCCCTTGCGAACCAATACTTTGACAATGACCAACGAACCAAATGTGTGGAGCATATTGATGCATAACCTCAACAGAAACCTTAGTCTCTTGAACACAAAAGACATCTGGAGAATGAATTGCAATCAAATCATGAATAGCTTTTTGATGACAGGTGCTATTCAAACCCCTCACATTCCAAGAGAGAATGATCATGGAGGGGTTTGAGAAAAGTGAGCATCAATAGGTTTAACAAACCCAGATTCCACCAATAGATCTCCAATCATTTTTATCTTCTCAAGGTCCGTCTTCCACCCTTTTGAGGAGCTATCAGCAAGACCTTTCTTAAGGGGTCGTTGTTGCACTCCCAATTTGTGAGATGAACCCTTATTTTGAGATGAAACTAAAACTTCTTTAGCTAAATCCACCAAAATAGTGTCATCCTCTATGGAATTATTTAAAGTCACCTGAGCCACTTGTTGTCCTTGACTAGCCTGAACTGGTTCTTGTTCAAGAACTGGTACAACCTCCATACTGACCCCAACACTATTAGAAGTGACCACATGTGGGACTCCTTCTTCCAAAGCTAAATTATCCAGCACCTCAAACTTGTTAAAGCTTCCATCTATCTATCTATCCTTGAATTTCCTCTTCTGACCTCGTCCTTTAGCCTTAGTTTTAACTAGTACAAATCCTTCCTTGTCCTTTCCTCGAGGTTCAGCCATCATGGGAGCTTTCCCTTTGTCCTCTTTACCCAGAGGAGGAGGTTCTGAAGAGGGGGAATGGGCTTCCTTACAAACTTTAGGGCATTGTCGTAGGAGATGGCCATACTCGTGACAAAACCGACATCGAAAAGGTAGAGATTCATAATCTAAGTGTTGAATCCATGATGAAGATCCCAAACAAATTTCCATGGAATCCAGCAGAGGATTATTCAGATCTATCTCAACACAAATTCGAGCAAAAGAAATCACCTTTTTATCAAGGGTTTGTGTAGCAATTGTCGCGGGCTTTCCCAAGAGACTAGCAATTTTATGTAAGATATCTTCTCACCAAAACTCTAGGGGGAGGCGAGGAAGACGAACCCAAATAGGAACTCAAGAAGGCATCTCTTCAGTTGAATTAAAACCTGCATGCCATGGCTTAATAAATAATCCAGCCTAATTATAAAAATATAGGCCACCTTCAAAAACTCTATTGCGATCTGCCATATTCGAGAAAATAACCATAAAATAGCTATTTGCTGCAAGCATAATTTCCATATCTCCTTCAATCTGCCAAGAACGTCGGATCCAAGTTTCCAGAGTGGACAAAGGAATGCGAATGCCAAGAAACTTACAGATCAGAGCATGTCTGCTCCAATATGAGACATCTTCTTCCACCAAATCAAGAGAAATGACCAAAACTGGGCGATCTTGGGTTCTAGGAAAACACCCATTAACCTTCGTCATTTTAGGATCAGCACTCGTATAAAACGTATCTACTTGTTGTGCATGCATGCTTGAAGAGGACCCATTATGAGCCTTGTCCATGCGAGAAAGCTCCACAACTGATGCCATAGAAATTTCTACCATGCAAAGATTAAAGCCAGGAAAAAAAACAAAAACCAAAACAGCTGCTAGCAAATAGAAAAAAAATCCCACAGACACCAATCAGAAACAAAACCCATTGCAAAAAACAAAAAACTACCCCACTGCTGAAACGCTTCCACAAATCCCACGCATGCAGACCTGCAACCAAGCTAGGGCACCTCCATCTCTCCTATCATTGTCTATCCCACCTCATAACCACCGTTTGTTTACCTTGACATTATATGTCACCCACTATTTATAATTCACAACTTTACAAAACTAGTACTAATTTAAATAATTTATATTTGAAAATAGCTTTTCCATATAAAATAAAAAACTGGCTGACATTTTCCGGACAAAGCTTGTTCCCTAATTAAATGCATTCGATTTTTTTAAAGAGAAAGTTAAATTCTTGTGAATGGCGAACAGCTACCCACACCCTAAAAAAAGAATAGCAATTTTTGTTTTAATTGAACAAAGCTGATTATACAAAATAATAGCAGTCCTAGAAAGAGGGTTGCATGATGAAAAAATAAAAATAAATTACAGAAGTTCTGGAGTTTCCTTTCTAACAAATATACAAGACTAATACATCATAATCAAAATCAACAGTTACATTTAAAATTCCAAAACCTTTTGAAGCTACTTAGAGATTGCAAAAAAATCCCATATCAGGTCTTCTGAGAGAAAAGGAAGTCATGAATAGCATTAAAAGGTGGCTTCAAAAGGAAGCTGCAGTAGTACAACAGTTAGAAACATTGATATAAACTATCTCACCATGTACAGTTTTTTCTTAAAAGTATAGTCCTGCATATCTCATCACCAAAACTTACATTTGAGAATACCATGCTGGGCTTTTATGATTTCTGCCATTGGAATGCAATATTTACAGATTATGAGTTTAACTTCTAGTCATCTTTTTCAACAGAGTAATTATTGAAAGTTCAAGCATATCAGAAATACTATAACCCAATGAAGGATCTGCCTGATCAGAGCTGAAAAGCCAATCATGCACTTAATTCTCCTGGACAAATGTCTGTTGTTGTATTGACAGTAGATGCTGCACATCTTCATCGCGAATTAGATCATTTTCAGAGTCTTTACATGCATGCTTATCTGCGAAGAGGGGTAATTTAACTACTGATGATATCAAGGAAGCTACTATTAAAGGGAGAGGAATATTTACCTTTCTCATGCGTTGTATAAGATGTATAAGATGATTGGAAGTTTATATTTCGTAGAAGGGGATTGGTCTAAGACCAGAAATTTTTGGAGTGAGCATGGTGCAGAAAATGAATTTAAAATTAAAGAGATGGAATTAAAATTCATTTACCATATGCTTCTCTAAGTGCAGTGTCACAACATTCAGCAAGTGGGGGATGGTAGTGCTTTTTCTAATTTTGAGAAACAACCTGTTCAGACAAGCACAGGGGATGGTGACATATGTTGTGATTTCTGTAGCTCTTGTGGTGGTTTTTTTAAGTATTTGAAAGTGCATGTTTTTAATGGTATACTAGATGAGCTTATCAGTTGAAGCAAATAATTTATAACTGGTTTTGGTAATAGTTGCATCTTCATTTATATTTTTGGAACAGAATTCATACAGAAAATTGTACTGGCTTTCACTTTGCCTATTGGCATTTTCTTTGTCTATAAGCTTTATTGTGAGTAGAGGTTCCTGTGGTATTTAGATTCTTATGATTTATTCATTTGAACACTGTATATTTCTTACAGTAAGTTGAGATCTTGTTATGGCGTATTGAAACTGAAAGATTGTATGCAACTGATGTCAAAACAAAGTTTACAGGAATTTTGGATGACATTGAATGGTTATAGTTTGTATTTCCTTTGGTTCAAATCTGAGTGAACATGAAGGCCTACCCTAGATAAATATATTATCTCTAGGACTCAGACTTGTCTTTCAGATTGGTAGTTGAGCAGTACCTTTTATGTTATTTTTTGTGTGCTCTCACAATGCTCTGCATCCACTCACTGAAATGTTGTTTCTCATTCAAGACCAAAGGAAAAAAGAAGTAGCACATTTATAAGCATAATCATAATGGAATGACTGTAAAAACTTTAACTGAAATTATATCATACCAAATTATTCTTATGCTTTTGGACATATTTAACCAGTAAAGAAGACGAATTGATAATGCACTCTTTTTGCCAGAAAAGAAAAACCTTTCACAAAACGAGAGTCATCCCTGAATTCATTGTCTCTCCCCTCATTTAACAGATAATAAATAGAATTAGTTTTAGAATAAATAAAGCAGAGAAAAAATATTTATCTGCCCACATAAAGATTCCAAAAACTAAACTCATCAAAACCATGGAAAGTGATTTACCTGGATATTCTACAGAAATCATGTTTTGTCCAAACCGCCGAATTGCTTTCTTGGGTAATTGGTGAAGAGATTCGGTCTTGTAGATTTAATTAAACTTGCCCTTTTCTTCATTTTGTATTAAGTCCATAATTGACCATTTAGGTTTGTAAATTTTTGAGAAATTGTTTCTTTCTCTTTAACCCTAACACGACATTTGATTTGAAGACAGAAGTGTTTGAATTTACACAGTAATTTGAATCAAAGCCATAATGAGTCTTGCTTCAGATTTCAAGAATTGAGTTTTGCTTCAGATTTAATGAACCCATCATCGAGATTTAAACAATTATATGGCCTATTCAATACGCCATGGGACGAAGTGGGCTTTCACAAGAGCAGAAAACAGGTATTGTATTGCTAATTTGCTATTAAATTCTTCAGCTCAAGACAATGATTCAAATCCAGTTTGTTTTGGAAAAGCCGGGATTTTGGTAGCCTTTTAAACAAAAACATTAATTACAAGTCAGATCTGTAAAACATACAATCTCCTTACCGATGAGAAAATTGTCCAAAATCATTTCCTATACATGCCTTGAGAAACAAAGGTGGGTATCCAACTGAACTTCAAACGCTGCCACACTTTTAAGGGGGTAAACTTCCACCATGTTTATTTTTTTATATATTCCCATCTTGAAACCAATAAGACATTTTGTCAAACAGTTTACAGCAATCAATTTGTACCTTGAAATACATCTTTATCCAGAGCTCAATTCCCTGAAAATTTATTTTCTTAAAATACAATCTTTCACTCATTTACCTTCAGAATTGGAAATAAAACATACAATCTTTTGTAACAGAAATCTCCCTACAGCCGTTGCTTCAATCCACTCACAATAAATGAAAAGCAGATCTAAACATATCGGGGGTTGAGAGCTATTGGATTTTTGAGAGCTCGAGATAGATTTTTGCACCCTTACAAAGGAAAATATTGGTTGAGTTAAAGTTTATTTTTAGGGGCGAGCAATTTTTTACTACGAGATAGTTATTTTTTCCAGCGTTAATTTGACAGGATAACAATAGAATTGTTTTAGAATGAAATAAAACACACACAAAAAAAGATCTAGCTGCACAGGTATTGGAAAATAAAACTCCTGAACATCATGGCAAGTGGCTTAACTTAAAATTCAACCCAAATGGTACTTGATGCCGATGAAAAAAAAGGGCAGAATTTGTAATATAAATTTATGAAACTCTACCACAACCTGTTGACAGTGTCAGTAGGAAAGTCAAGAACATTATCATTCAGAAGAATGATAACCTGTAGCTTTGCTGGTAGGTGTTCTCTTTTGTAATGGTGTCTGTTTTGTAGGGTTGTTCTGTCATGTGTCTGTTGTGGGTTTTTTGACGTCTGGTTTGATGTTGGGTTCCGGTTCAGAGACTTGCAGTAATAATCTAATTTTGTCCAGGCACATATAGACAAGCATATATCAGATTTTATGCAGTCGGTGAAGAGAGGCGATTGAAACAAGTTGGTTGCATGGGAGAAATTATTTCCAACGCCTAATTCTTTTTAAATGAGATGAACCAAAACCAATCTTCATACAGCTGCAACTTCCTATTATGAAAATACTGACACTATTCATAACGGTTCGAAATCATACCTTGGGGAAAGCTTCTCCCTTTTACTTTTGACAAGGAGGCACTAGCGAACAGAAACCAAAATCAGTCTCCCTACAACGGCTGCTTCAATCTGATGACAGTCAACGAAAATGAGGTCTGCAAAGCTTCAATCTATTTAAAACATATGGAAATGAGATCTTCAAATATCAGGGTTTCAAAGCTGCTAGATTCATGAACTTGATATTACATTTATTGCAAATCCTAAAGATTTTGTTGACCCCTGAAAGATATTGCATTTATTGCAAATCGGAAAGATTTTACATGTGCCTTTAGCAATTCTCTGCAACTATTATTGTTCTTCCACAAATGCAACTCTCACTAGATAGGGTTCTACTTGCAACTCTGGAAAATCACTAAGCTCACACTCAACTAACCGCAGTTCCGTGAGATTTTCCAACTGTGATATCCAACTTGGCACCACAAACCTCTGTAATCTAAGACTTACCAAATGTTTCATTGCTGTGATATTCTCTGGAAGCTGGCGTTTTTCACCAATGTTATTTTTAATTTTCAGACGACGCATCTTCACCAGCTGCCCAAGGATCCCTTCTTCCATCCTCTTCAACTGCATGTCATGGTCAAGCACTATATTTAGGTTTTGAAGCTGAGTCATGTTGACCAAATCTTCTAACCTCATGAATTCGTCCTCTTCTATGGACAGACGCAGCCCTCCTGATCGCAAGGTTCTCAAAGAGGCCAGCATTGATATTTCTTTTGGCATGTGATCGACTTTCTCGCACTCTAAATGCCGAAGGCATTTAAGCTCACTTATCCATGCTGGTAATGACATGCAGCTTTCTGGGAGAGCAAGAAATAAGAGACTTTTCAGACATCTCACAAAGTCCGGCACCTCCTTTATCTGCGTGCCCCTCAAATTCAAGACTTTAAGAAGAATCATTTTTACAATATAATCAGGCAATGTAGAGACTTTTGTGTAGCTCAAATCTAGAATGCGCAATCCTCTCATAGTGGTAGACAAGTTATGGAGAAGGCTTGTAATCTTATCATTCTGAGCTAGCGAGATTGTTTGGACATGATGAGAACGGATCTGATAGAAGGCATAGACATCTAGACCTTTCTTGGTCAGTAAAATCCGACTCCTGGCACCACTTATATGCGCAGAGACTTCCTCAACCGAAAAAGCACATTTACATTCTTTTAATATTTGTATTGCTAGATCATGCGACAGTTTATGAATTTTACAGTATTTGGTTAAACTATGTGTACCATCTCTCTCATATACTTGAAGCAGACACCGCTGGGCAAGTTGATCCAACCAATTCCACGCCAGGTCCCACTGCTCCTGTCCTGCTGGGACGAATCCTTCCGCCATCCAGAGATTTATAAAATACTCTGCTTCTATCTCCGCATCCTCGGGAAAGAAGGAAAGATATGCAAAACAGGGTTTAATGTGTGGAGGCAAAGAGTCATAACTCAATTTGAGTATTTCCATAAGCATAAGAGTGTCAGGGCCCCCAATGGGAGCTACTACTTTTTCGAGCTGACGGCGCTTCAATTCCCATTTTTGAATTAGTGTAGTGTTGGCCAGAGATGCTGCTATCGTTTTGATAGTAAGATGTAAATTTCCACACTGCTTTACAATCTTCCGACCCTCTTCTTCCAAGTGCAGTGGCGCTCTATTTCCCACGCAATCCGGAAATGCATACACACAAAACAGCCTCCAACTGTCTTCATCTGACAAATTTTTCATCTCATAAATTCGAGATCTTAAATTGGGAGCAACTTCCCTATTTCTTGTGCTAATCACAACTTTGCAATCTTTATCAGCTGGCAGCCCAAGTTTATCAAACAGACAATCTTTAGTAGAAAGCGTCCACAAATCATCCAGCACGATAAGAGATCTTTTTCCTTGGAGATGGCTAAGAATACATTCAGCCAGAAGCTCTTCACTTAAATTGCGGTTCTCAATTTCACTATTTAAACCTATTTGGGAGGCTATCATGCTGCAAATTTTTAAGACAATAATACCGAGAAATTGAGATCCAAATAGAATGATCATACTTGGATTTTACAGCTCTGTAGACATTTTCGAGAAGAAATGTCTTCCCGGAGCCGCCCATACCCACGACGGCTAGGAGTGTAACTTGTGGGTTTTCTAGCAACCTTTTTATGTCTTCAACTTTAGATTCCAACCCCACTGGATGTGGATCTCTGGGCAGAAAACTTGATTTCTTCACCTGTATTGATGCACTCATTAAGGCTAGCTGCTGCATCTGCATGATGACGAAGACCAACTTCCCCATATCCTCGGAAGACATTCAGCTTCTCAACCTCTTGTTGCACAGTCGAGACAATCATTGTACACAGGCTCTCAACATTACTGACAATTTTAAGACAACGAGAATTCAAAAGCGTTTCAAATCAACACAGAGAGGGTAGAAAAAAAAAAGTTAAACATAGAATCAAAATAGATTGAAAGGAAACAATCTAAACAATATAGAAAACATAACCTAGTCCTTACTCGCTGGATGTGCTGAATTCATAGAGATGAGTGAAGAAGAGTATAGGGCTTCTTTCCACTGTTGAAGCCTTTCCTTGCTGAATCTCCCCTTTTCTTCATGTTTGGCAAATGCAGGTGCATATATTCCCTTGTCAGGGTAGCGAAGATCAGAAGGCTTCACATCACAAAATACGGGTATAAACACTAGAGCCTTGGTTTCCAGCATGATAAGCAGCTCGTCGAGACACCAAGAGGACTCAGCATATCGTGGCGAGAAGATGGCGATCTGCACTTTAGAAGAGTAAATCGCATTTCGTATGGCAGAAGAAATTGAATCTCCCAATTGTAATTCTTGATCAACAAGAAATGTCGGATATCCGTTTTCCTCCAGTGAATCGTAAAGTGCAAGAGCCACAGTTCCTGCGACATCAGGGCCTCGGTGGTTAATGAATGCATCATAGATTTTCTCCGATACACTTAACGTTTCCCTTGCAAATTCACTGAAAGACCTTTCGTTAGATGAGGAGGAAGACGCCATGAAGTACTCTAGAGACAGGCGAATCGAAAATATAATTCGCAGTGAACTGGATTTGATAAGAAAACAGAGAAACCCAGTAGACGTGAAACAGTCAAAACTTGGTTAATTTCTCATGATCTTTTCGATCCCCGTCAATATGAAATCACTATAGCCTACCATTCATTTTCGTACCAGTCTTCATTTTCTCACTACACTTTTCTAGGCACAGCTATATGCACTTTCACATATAAACCGTACTGCACAAAGCTATGTGCACTTCACTTACAATGCAATTTTGTTTAAAAAAAAAGCTTTCAGCGCTTTCATTTTAATCTCATTAGTTTCTTTTCTTCTATTTATTGAACTCTAGTTATATTATTTTAAAGCAAATAATTTTTAAATTTATTATATTAAATTATTTATGTATATAATATATTATATTTTATTATTTATATATAATATATACTATTTTGTATGTAGAATATAAATATAAATATAATAATTAACTTATTATTATATTAATATATATGATTATAAATTAGATAAAAAGATTCGACAGAGTGTCTCTGGCTGCGTTCGAAATTCTGTTAAGGAGATCAGAGATATATAATTACATGTTTAATCTTTGTACAATTGTGAGAGTCCTTGGAAATCTTGACAGTGGGATCTCTTGTTTTCTGTGGAGCATCACAGTGGTTTTTTGAGAATGATAAAATAGTTGTAGGTTCGAATAACATGAAGAAACAAGCCAGAGAACAAGGTAGTTATGTGCCTGATTCCACCAAGCAGGGAGTGTTGATGGATTAGTCACATGCATCTGGGAAATCTATGGATTGTGATGGTACCAATGCTAATGTGGCAGTTGTGACTCTGCCAAACATCACGGATAAGCAATCAAGTCAGAATCTTGGGGCTGGAAATTCTTCTGTGCTGGTGGTTAGAGATAGTTCTTTTTCGAACATGCATGGCTCTTCTCAACACATGCATGGCCCTTCTCCGCACATCCATGGTTCTCTTTCGAACATGCATGCAATGGGATCTAACTCTTTTTTTGTGGGGGAGAGCTCCAGGCTTAAAAAAGTTAACGGTTGTCTTCCACGAAGCCTCGATCGCCCAGTTCTGGTTATTTCTCTAGAGGCAATTTTGGAGGACATTGAGTACTGGACTAAGACTGCTTGGATTGTTGGTCCCTCTTTTATTCTTTGGCATATCTGGTTGGAGAGGAACCGACGAATCTTTCAAGATGTCTAGATTGATGTTATGCATCTTTGGTGGAAGATTTCTCACTCTCTTCAAGAAACTATTCAAGCAAAGTGTGAGTTAGATGGAGGTATGGATCCTGGTGATCTTACTATTTGTAGGCATCTTAACTTTCATTTTCAGGATGGATTCTCAGGAGTTGTAGGCCAATGGTTTTGTAAAGTTCCCAACCATCCTAGACGTCAAAGGAAGAGACAGGTGAACTGTGTGGGTCATTGGTCTCCTCCTCCACTCAGAGTTCTCAAAGTCAACACTGATGGTTCTTCTCGAGGGAATCCAAGTCCTGCTGGCATTAGGGGTGTGGCCCAATGTAGCTTTGGAGAAGTTCAATTTATTTTTTCAGTGCATAAGGGTTGTCATACTAACAATTTCATGGACGCTCTGGCCATTTTACATGTCGTGGAGCAGTGTTGTTTGAGGGGATGGCGCCAAGTTATTTGTGAATCTAACTCTCAAATGGTGGTGAATTTGCTTACTTCACAGTTGCTTGAGGATGTTAGTTAGCAATTGGCTTCAGTTATTAATCAAACTCTTCTCCTTTGTACTTCTCTTGAATCTGTTAGTTTTAATTACATTCCTCGCGAATGGAACAACGTTGTTGATTGTTTGGCCAAATGGGCATCTGATCATGCTCAAGGTTGGAATGTTGTGGATAGGGGGTAGCTTCCCTTAGATTTGTCTCTTGAGTTAGATGATCTTGTTGCTCAAGATAGAGCTCCATGTTGAACTCTCCTTTTTGTTTCTCTTTCTGTCTTAATAAATTTTTACCCTCTTTTAGTATAATATATATGATTTTTTTGTATAAATAAATTTACAAAAAGAATATTTTTCAAGTATATATCAATTTAACTAAATAATCTTAATTAAAAATAATTTTTATTCTGTGAATGATTTAAGTAATTGTATCTTTTACATTTATTTTTTAAATATATTTATATTAAATTTATATATATATATATATATATATATATAAACTCATATATAACTAGAACTTGTGGGTCTTCCAACAAGCCTACCATTTGAATCTCTTGGTAGGACTAGACACAATTTCTTCACCTGTGCTACACCCTACATTGATGGGTTTCGAATACACTAGCTTAGGATGGTGTGCTCTTCTCCATTTGGCCCACCATTGCTTCTTGACACCGGATCAAAGCAAGAGTGATGCGATAGAAGGTTTCTTCAATAATTGATTCTCAATGCAAGGTGAACCCACAATAGTGGGTTACACTTTTTTGCCTGAACGAACACTGTACTCTAAATTTTGAATAAAACTTTTAGATTCGAATGCATATTGTCGTTAAACCATTAAGAATCAGAAGATGAAGTAAATTAGAGTCTTTTAGGATTTTATATCTAGATTCTAAATATATTTTTTATTTTTATTTTTGAATTGATTTGATTAGTTTTTTCTTTCTCCCACAAAAATTGGTATGTTGCTAAAAATGTCATTTTCAAAGAGTTACATTGTTTTCGTAGAGCATAACCTTTTTTCTAAAATAGATATCAATGTGATTCTTTCAAATTTAGTTTTTTAACATCCATATGGAGGGCATGCAATTGGTTTTATGACATTATCATGATTATTTCATATTTTATTAACGTTTGAAGCTGACTAAGCCATAATTTTGACATACCTTTACTACATAGCTTATAACTTTTTGTGTATTTGTCCAATATTTTTTTTTTTTTTTTGATAGAAAGATAACTTCAATACCCAGGGCATAGATATTTTTTAGAATTTTTTTTCTCTCATTTACTATTTTTCCATAAGCATCGAACATAGAGGTGGAGATACGGTGAAATATCTATGTTTAGTAAAACTTAAAATACAAAGTCATAATAAACTTAATATATATTAACAGTATAATAATTGGAAAGAGTTTTATCATTAGTACCTTACTACATAGATAGGTTTTTCGAATGGATTCATTTGATCTGCCAAAAGATAAAATCGAAGTGATTTTTTATCAGCATTTTAATAGGTTAGAAGGAGACTCCATTTTAGGTATGAATGAGGAGTATATGTGTTATATCAATGATTTTTTTATCTAAGAGGCTTTGAGCTAACCATTTTTAATTAATTCCTTCAAATTGAACCTCCCAAGGCTTAAATAATCAGATTTTATTAAAAATGTGTCATTTCAGCAAAAATCAGCATGTCTAAAAAAGTGTAACCCACTATTGTGGGGTCACCCTACAACTCATCTGTTAAAGATGAAAATGAAGGGACCCAGTCGTGACTTAAGTGATGAAATAATCATTACCAATGTCATAACCATAAATATTCTCCGAGAATTGTGGTAGGAATGAAGGATTTTTGCATTGACATTAAGGGGGTGTAATAAATATTTTCATTTCCTTGACTTCTTTCCAGTCCCCAGAACATGCTTCACGCAGTCAGAGAACATGTTTTTATTTAGTCAATAGCCCTTTGGCTATAAATCTATGAACCACACAGATTTAGGGGGAGAAGAATTTTGTGGAAAAAAAAATATCAGTGCAAAGGATATTAATAAGAGAAGCAACCCATGAATTTGGAGATAGAAAAAGACAGAGAGTTTATGAAAGACAGAGAGTGGAAACTTATGAAAGACAGAGAGTTTCATCTTAAGAAAGAAGAGTTTTATTTATGGAAGAAGCTGGAGATTTATATTAAGAAGAGGGATTTATTTTGAGAGAGTTTTATTAGAAGGAGAAAGAGGAGATTATTTTTGAAGGAAGAAAGATTGGTTCACACTCGAAGAAAGGAAGAAGAAATTCGACCCAGAAGAGGAGAATAAGAAGTATTTCAACTCCATATTTTCTGCTAAGAAAACCAGGTTCTTTATTTTTGAATTCATGTTTTGAGTAGTGAGTAGAAATTTTATTTTGGTTTAAAATGTTTGTGAAAAATATATAGTATTTCTTTTGCATATCTTTTGTTCTTATTAAAGATCTCTCGATTTTTATAAACGTATAGAGAAAGAAGGATTTGTATATATTTCTTGAAAATAAATATTAGATTGAGAAAATATGAGTAGTATTACAATTTTATTGAAAGGAAAACAGATGAACTAAGCTCAAGAAATGATTGAGAAGTTTATTAAAGCTCTTTGACTTCATAATTTTAGAATGATTTTAGAGTAAAAACCTAATTTAAACGTAACTATTTTTGTCACAAACTTACACTCAAATATAAACCATTTTTCAACATATTCAAAATAGATGAATTCACTGAATTGTTGAATGATGTTCTAGAAACTCTGAAAATAGTTATTATTTTATTATGAGAATGTGTAATCAGTAATATCATTTCAGAAGTTGGATATTATCTGAAAAGAGAAAAGATAGTAAATAGAACAAAAGTCTTTGACAACTTTCAAATTTAACTTATGGATAAAGATAAAACTTAGGAACAAACTTGGTGTTTTAGCTGTGACAGGAAACTTGATGAATTTTCTATTGAAAAGAAATGATTATATAAAATATAAAATGTGATTTTACTTTATCATATGTTTTTTTGAGATTTATGACTATTTCAGTAATAATCTTCTTAGGAGAGGTTAAACATGGATTTTATGTTGCTTTGTGTTTGATCCATTATTGAAAGGTGAAATAAAAAATGAATAGCTATGATTTTAGACCAAGTTAGTTATGCTTTTTGAAATTTATCCTTTACAAGTTTGACTATGGTTTATATATCAAGGAAGGACTATGCCTATGTGTAGGCTTATTTTCATTATCTTTGCATTGTGTTTATGTGTAGATAAATACAAGTATGACTAAATGATTATATGAATACAAGGCCATATTTAATTCAATACAAAGTACATACTATTGAAGATTATGATTACTTAAAATACCAAACAAAATAATAAGGAAATGGTGTTTGCATGTGCTAAAGTATGCAAGAATGTTTATTGTGTTTCTCCGTGCTTAAAGAAATAAAAGATCATATAAAGAGAAACTTATATTTATTATGCAACTATATTTCCTATTGAGAACCAAGAGGATGGAATGTTCGTTAACCTTGTGTTTAAACTGGAACTAAGTATATGTTCTTCTATATTGGTTGGATACAAAATAAAAGAGACTTTCAATGTGTTTCTCAAGAAGGAATTAATGTTTCTAGTTTTATATATATCGGAATGATGCATATGGTTTTACTCCATGTACTATGATAATTTCAAGTTATACATTTCATTAGAACATAAAAGAGCTAATGGTAGAATTGTATGAGCTTGACATATTTTTGATAGTTAGGAAAAGGATGTTGTTATGTTCTTTTATGTATGCTGAATGCACCCATGAAACATGATGTACTATGCATTAAATGGGAATATTTACGCAATCTTTTCCATATGTATGAAATGGAAGTAGATTTACAAGGTTTACTTTTGGAAGTCCATGACATGTTATATTGGAACTTGATTGTGGATGTATCAAGTAGCACATATTCCATTACTCCTTAGTTTTACTTTGTTAGAGTACTTCTAGCTAGGCTGGGTATCTTTCATGTCAGGAAAGATTCTAGGGAAGTGTTAATGCTTCGTGGTAGGGTGGAAATGCACTCCCACAATATTCTTTCCCTTGCTGACTTTTGTAACAGGTTTATGAAGTTTCTTACAGGAAGGACTTTCCATTTCGTAATCGACATTGTGGTATTTGGTAAATTTTGTTATTTACTTATGTTGTTAATATGGAAGTACATATTTTGGATCTAATTCTTATCATTTACTGATGTGATTCGACAGATGGTCGACTTTTTGTGTTATTGTTTGAACAAAGGTATGATTTATCTTTTCGACAGTAATGGTCGTAATAGTACTTTTATTCATATATTATCAGTAATATATTCGTATCTAGTCGACTTGTGCATTCGACCTTTGATTGGTTGACCGACTTCTTGTCTTTATATACAATTTGCTGATGTGGCCTTGTGTTGAAAGTGTCAGTCTTTACAACCGATGGGAAAAATCCATGCAAATAAACATGATACAGCTATATCACACAATAAAATCTCAATTAGAGCATCCAAATGTAAACAAGGCACTTCATTTTCTGTATGAGTTTTCATTTTCAGTTTCCCAGCAAATGACAACTGAGATTGAGAATCCCACATAATTTTTTTAACGGGGTTTCTACACTCCCGTTCAATTTTACACGACATAATTATTCTACGATCGGCAATATGATCACGCCATATAATTTTGTCGGCGTCCAGGAATGTCACAGGTGCTCTGAAAAACTCATACCTGGAAATTCTTTTTATCTTGCATTTCAATTTTTACTCTACCCATTTAAATGAAATAGAGACACATTACTGCTAAATTTTAATAGTCATGTCTTGATTAGCCCATTCAAATTTCCTTAATCGTAAGCAAGGCTACTTCATTTCCTATATACAACTTAATTTCTATGAGTGACAAGAAGTGGGAAACACCATTGTGAAAGAGCCGACATAATTTTTCGACTGACAAACACCATTCGGTATAAGAAGTCCACGAAATTCTCTTTACGCGGTTTCTTCCCTTTCGATGAATCTTGGTCAAGATAAAGACATCTAAGATAACCAAGAATCATTGAAGTGTCATGGATAAATATTAAAAAATGCGGCCCCTGACCTTTGTGTTCACATA
Organism: Chamaecyparis obtusa; assembly: GCA_027943335.1. Taxonomy (NCBI): domain Eukaryota; kingdom Viridiplantae; phylum Streptophyta; class Pinopsida; order Cupressales; family Cupressaceae; genus Chamaecyparis; species Chamaecyparis obtusa. The sequence goes on along the minus strand of BSBK01010781.1, from coordinate 195,358 downwards.
TTTAAATTTCCTGCTTACTTGCTTAGATTCCTATTTTTATTATTTATTTATTTCTATAATTCAAATGTCGTGTCGCTATAATCTTCACTATTGGTAAGGACTGTTAAAGACGGTTTTCAGAAATGTGAGTTGGAATAAGAGTCATGAATTTATATTGTTATAATTTAAAAAACCAATAGATCTAATGAATCTATGTAGGAACACAAAATAATTTAAAGAATCAAATCATTATTGAAATAAATTTATTCTTGCAAAAATTTGTGGATTATAATACAAGTTACCTAGGTCTTATGTGTTAAGGTTATTGATATTGTTAAGGTTAAGGTTATTGTTAGGGTTAGTTCTCATATTATGATTAAGGTTAGTGGTATTGTTACACTTATGATTAGTGTTAGGATAATTGTTAGGTATCTTTTTATGTGGGTTAGTGCTATTGTGACAACAATAGTTAGCGTTAGTGCTATTGTTACACCTAAAGTTAGTGTTAGTAGAACTGTTAGGTTCCATTTAAGAAGTTTTTTTAGGGTTCATGTTATTATTACAGTTAACGTTATTGTTAGGGTTAGTGCTTGTATTAGGATTAAGGTTAGTGGTATTGTTACACTTAAGGTTAGTGTTTTTGATAGAAAAAAGTAGCAAGGGGGTGTTGGCCCATGGTACAGAAGGACTAGAAGCACATTAACAACATATTAATAGCACTAGTCATAAGCAGTTCAACAACAGTAAGTCAACAGAGAAACCAGTGTCTAGTCTGCCTCTATAAAAAATAAACATATCGGTTCTTTTCATAAATAACGAACCAAAGTATCTTAAGCAGATAATAACAAACATATTAATAGTATCGTGTCACGTAGGGCTAAACCAGGAACTAGACAGATTAACCTTAAAATAAGAAAGCAGCATAGAAAAACCAGGGCCAACATGCCCAATCAAAAACAAAAACCTCATAGCAACAGTAGAAGCTAGGATCTCCTACCCAGATGTTTGGACATCAGGGTCGCGGCCCACTCTTCCTGCAAGAACAAGAAAAAGTTTTTGTTGTCTTCATTTGCCTCCAGTTTGCCTCCAACCAACTTCTCCTACATAGTGCACAAGGTCACCACCGATGCATGCATGACCTTAAGAGCGAACTTGTTAGTATCCATGATGCGGGTTTTGATGTCCTGCATGTCCTGTTTGAGGCCTAATATCTCATTGTCTAGTTCCGAGAACTTCTACTTAAGGGAGCCCTTAAACCTGTCATTACCATCCAAAGCTATAGAGTTGTGTTCAATAGGAGGGGACTTGGTTTGCTGGTCATGGGGGGAGGCTGGGGGCGGGGTATTGCTACGAGGAATCTCCATAGTTGGCCGGGGGTTCAGGGGGAGTGGCGCCAGTCCTGTGCAAGCTTGGGTGATCATCAGAAGAGCCCTCAATCGACTCAGTGGCAGAGGTGTCATTTTCTGAAAGGGACTTCTCCTTCGAAGCCGTTTCCCTGATTCTAGTTTTGCATTTCTCCTTAGCAATTCTGTTAGAACGACGGATAGAGCCCCCCAAATCCACCTCCAACTTGAACTGGCTTTCCAAATTCCTCTATTTTCTAAGCTTCATTTCGGTCTCAGGGGTACTATCAGTCTCCTTCATTTCCTTAGCTTCCAAGGTCTCAGAGACATGGGATTCCTCAAGCTCCTCCACCCTTTTAAAAGGGTTTTTCACTCATCTCTTGTAACTTTTACCTTCTTTTGGGACAAGGTCCATTTCTAGGATCTCGTGGATAGACAGGGAGGGCGATTGAGTGGGATTGTCAGCTTTCGAAGGAGAATCTTCCTGGGTGACTTCTTGGATGAAAGGGGGAGGTTGGGGCAGAGGGTAGATGGCCTTATGGAAGTTATAAAGACAAAGCAAGAGGCCCTAATGGAGAATAGGGGTCAGCTTTTTAGGGTTTTTATTTTCCCTAATATCTAGGATATTGCTTTCAATAGAGTGAAGAAGGTAAAATAGAATGGATATGAGAACCCTATTCCTGATATGATTGAGAAATGAAAAATGGTAATAGTAAAACATTGTAAATTTACCTTCCAGGGTGAAGTACTTCATAACAATATGGCACACCTTAGGCCAAAACTCTAGGAGCTCCTCACAATTGAAACCTCCAGACTTCTTCACAAGTTTCTCCCCCGGCTTGAAGAATTGGTTGAGGTTGGTGGGGTCCGGCATCCTGCTGGTTTTTTTATATTTTCTTCCTTCCATAGAGAGTGATGCAAGCACATCCCGATACTCAAATCATTTCAAAGATCTGGGATTCTACATATATTTTAATGGTTATTTTAATAATTATTTGGGTTGGTCTTAGTTTTCTTCAGCCACCATGGGTGGGTTGGTCTTCTCCTTCTCTTCTCCTACTATCAAGGGTGGTTCCTCAGAGGTTCCCTTATCCTTATTTCCATTTTTGGTTCCCAGCAGCGAGGCATTGCATGTATCACTGGAATGGCCCTTGGCATCACATTTTTGGCAGTAGAGAGTGGAATTCTCATACACCAAAGCTTGAGTCCATCTGCCCAGTTTGGATTTCAAAATAACAAAGTTGGGGAGGGTTTTGTTCAGGGTGACATTCACGCACAATCTAGAAAACACCAGCCTGGATTTAGAGAGGGTTACTTGATCTGTCGTGATAAAAGTGCCAAAAGAGTCACCTATCCATCTGGACATTTGTTCATCCCAGTATTCAAGTGAAAGACTAGGGAGCCTTACCCAAATTGGGGCTATTCTGGTCAGCTCAATCGCCGGATTGAACCCGGGTTTCCATTTTGCTAGGGCTAGGAAGTGCTTCCCATAGACCCACAACCTCGACAGGACAAAGGCCAAGTCCTCCAAAGTATTGAACTTGAACAGGAACAACCCACTTGACATAGCAGAGACAAGGACAGATCCCTTAATCTTCCATTGGGTAGCCACCCATTTTCTGACCATTGCAATGGTAGGTCAAAAGTTGAAGAATCGACCCACCAGTGCCAACTAAAAATCCTCCATAGTCTGATTCACCACAGAATCAGGGAGCAAGATTTCGACACCTTCCTCAGTCTGAATGAAATCCACGAGGAGAACATCCAGAGATTTCTGGGCTTCACCAACAAGTGCACCTTTCCAGCTGGATTTTGGCGGGGATGAAGGGGCATCGACAGAAGAGGACACCCTATGGATTCCCTCCATTGACTCTTTTGTTGGATCCATGACAGAGGTATTCTCAAGACCAACATGGGGTCCAGTAAGGGGGCCTGCCAGGGGGGAAGATTCTCCCCAAGGGGAAGCGGGCACGGGAGCCTGCAGTTTGAAAATGGAGCTTGGGCGGGAAGTTGTAGAGCAAATTTACCAGAGAAATACTTAAGGTTAGTGTTAGGGTAACAATTAGGTTATATTTTTATGTGGTTTAGTGGTATTGTGACACCTACAGTTAGTGTTAGTGATATTGTTATACCTAAGGTTAGTGAAATGGGAACTGTTAGGTTGCATTTAAGAAGCTTGTTTGTGTTCGTGTTATTATTATGTTTAAGGTTATTGTCATGGTTAAGTTGCTTGTTAAGGTTAGTTTTAGGGATAGTTATTAAGGCCATGGTTGGCATTTGGTAACATTTAATATTTCTATTAGGGTTGTTGTTATTATTATGCTTAAGATTAATGATATTGTTAAGGTGAAGGTTATGGTTAGGGTTAGTGCTCATATTACAATCAAGGTTAGTTTTATTGTTATAGTTAAGGTTAGTGTTACAATAATTATTGGGTTATATGTTGTAATTAGGCTTAGTGTTAGGGTAATTTTTATTACGTTATATGTTGTAAATAGAGTTAGTGTTAAGGATATTATGAAAGTTATGGTTGTGTTTTGGTTACATATTATTTTTGATAGGGTATGTTTTATTATTATGGTTAAGGTTAAAGAAATTGTTAAGGTGAAAGTTATGGTTAGGGTTAGTGCTTGTATTACGGTCAAGGTTAGTGCTATTGTTACAGTTAAGGTTAGTGTTATGGTAACTATTTGGTTATATGTTGTAATTGGGATTAGTGTTAGGGTAATTATTATTACATTATATGTTGTAAATAGAGTTAGTGCTAAGGATATTATTAAAGTTATGGTTGTGTTTTGGTTACATATTGTTTTTGATAGGGTACATTTTATTATTACGGTTAAAGTTAAATATATTGCTAAGGTGAAGGTTTTGTTTAGGATTAGTGCTCGTATTACAGTCAAGGTTAGTGTTATTGTTACAGTTAGGGTTAGTGTTATGGTAACTATTAGGTTATATGTGGGTATGTGCACAAAGATGGGGTACCAAAAAGATGCCAAACTTTTTTTTGGCCCCATTGCGCGCAAAGGGCACACGCCAAAAAGGGCGTGCACCCTATGGCTTGGATTGCCCAAGCCTTAGGCAATCCAAGCCATAGGGCGTGCGCCCTTTTTGGCATGTGCCCTTTGTGGTTTTATTATAAAACCACTCACTACTCATTTGAAGCTCACAATTTTGAGCTTCAAAATGCCATTAGCAGCAGCAAGGTCACCCTTTAGCACGCATGCGGTCTAGAAGAGGCATTTTTTTGCCCACAAATTTGTATGCAATGCCTCCTCGTCAGCATAGATCAAGAAGAAGCAAAAGAGGTAGGTTTTTTTTAATGATTCTTGAGTTGTTTATGTGTAAATGTTCATTTTTTTTTATTTTTTTTAATTTACATTTTGTGTTATTGTTATTTGTAATTTTATCTGCAAATAGAATTTTAAAAAAACAATTTTATTTAAACTACAGGTAATAATGATGCACCCTCATTCAAACCCTCCAATTAACGAAGAAAACCAACTGCCTCCTCATGTAGAAGAAGAAAATATTGAAAACCCACTACCACAACCTCCACCAATCGAAAAACCTCTTCCTGGAGCATCACAAACTTTGTTTGAAAAAATAGAAAATGGGAAAAGGGAATTAGAAAATTTAATCAATAGATTAAAAGTATCCGTAAATAGAAATCCTGGAAGAGCAACACTTGCTTCCTCCTTAGAATCGATTCTTACCCACATAGGATCAGTTAGTGGGCAATTGAATATCTGGCATAATAAAAGAGAAGAACAAAAACAATATTATGTTGATAAGTTGTCATATGAGGGCATTAAAAAGAAAAAAATCACAAAAGATGACATTTGTAAACTCTTCAAAAAGCCTGGGCAAAATGAAACTGTCAGAACTACATTGAGGAGGTTCCCAATTCACTGGTGCATTAATGAAGATATTAAAAATAACTTTTGGGATAGATGGTGGATGGTCTTTGATAACCCTCCTTGCAACAATCATGAGGTTCCCATATATTTTTTGAGGAAACTCTATTGCGAGTTCATCCTTGGTGAGGTGCCCAATTATTTTGAATTTGTAGATTCTCAAGGTAGAGGTGGGGGATCGTCATTTAATAGACCGGGGGCACATGTTGACCCCAATGCACCTAGGCCACCCCTTGGCAAGCCCCATATTGAGCATGTTAGTGTTCCTTCTGTAGTGAAGGAACATGTGGAGGTGGACACACTAGGCACCATTAATGCCCTCACCCAAACTCTCATTGATGTTGTTAGCCCATTAGTCCAGAGGGAGGATGAGAAATCTTTGAGGGGCCACTTATGCCAGTCATGTGGGTCCTTATGCACATATGGTACTCATCATGGTAGGGCTGGTGATGATGATGGTATGATGACTAGTGACTTCCTGAACACAACATTTGGCATTGACACAAAGGTAAATATTTGCAATTCCAGTTATATTTATTTTGGTCATATATTCAATTTATAACCAAATGAATAACTAAACTAGTATATGATGTATATGTAGGGTCAAAGTGTTAGTGGAACCGAGCATGTCCCCCCTGCCACTTTCTACACCAATAAATCTCCACAGGTATTTATCAAAAAAAATAATTGAATTAATACATTAAGTTATTATACATGATTTTATCTGATAACTTATTGTACTGTGTATTAGTTCACTGCTGGACCTTCTACATTCGTAGTAGATAGTGAGGGTCGACACTGTGCATTTGGAGAGGTATCTATATTTATTGTTAATTACATTTACTTTGATCAAATTATATTAAAAAAATGAATGAGCAAATAATTTATGAAAAAAACTATTATCAAAATCCAGACTCAAAGCACTATTGGAAGTGAGCACATTCCTTCTCCCAGCTTTCATACGACATCGTGGAGTCCACAGGTATATATGTAATAAAATACTATAACCAACACATTACCAGTATATTTTTATATGAATAATTGTCTTCTAAATTATCTGGCATGTTCTCTAGGCCACTGTTGCGACAACTTCCACATCTACACCGTATCCAGTTGCATGCGGTGGCACTTTCACGGAGGTACCATTAATGCATGTCATTTTGCAAATAATTATAAATATTCTGAATAGATGCATAATAATTCGCTTGATTCATTTTCAGATGATGACATCAGAAACTCCTCCTGGTGTTTGAGAGTCTTTGGATCATGGAGTTGCTGCTACTGTTGCTAGTTCCAAGGCACTTACTGCAGTATGAAACTAAATTTAATTATCATTGTCATCTTAATAGTTTGAATTGAATTTGTAACAATGTTCACATATGGAAATTGAATTACTATTTTGATTTTATATCCAGGGACTTTTCACTCCTGATCGCCAGCCTAGCTCTGCAGTGGATGAACATAGTGACTACATATTTGCGGTAAGAGAAAATTCTAGCATATGTCATTATACATTTTAATTTTGATTTACATATTACTCATTAATGCTTATACTTTTTATTTTTTCAGCTCTCTTTATAGAATAGTCTAGATAGGAGGACAAGTGAACGCGTTCGAAAGACTCCAGCATCCACTGCATCCCCATCCACTCAAAAATCAAAAATAGCTCGAGACTTATTTTCTTCCCCTAGCGGGAAATGAGTAGAATAGGGATACTTTTATTGTACACCTACTTGGCATTATTGGACACACATTTTGTACACCTATATGGCATTGTTGGACATATATTTTGTACACCTATATGATATTATCAGACATATCTTTTGTACACTTATATTGCATTATTCGACCAAACTTTTATTGGCCTATATGATATCATCAGGCATGTTATTATTACGTACGCATGTACATTGTATTCTTGATTGGCAATGTCTTATGTGTTTACATTGTTGTCCATGCTTTCATAGTAAATTGATTATTCATTTCAAATTTCAAAATTGACTACAAAATGTTTATGTTTTCATATGCACATAACAACAATGAGAAACAATAATTACATTCATTGAATGGCCCATTATATCATCAAAAAGACCAAAATGGAGTTATTTCAATGCACCAATATGACCACCTACAACAACTTTCCAAATTTGAAGCAAAATAGATTATATAATCATTCAATACAGATGAAAAATGATGGTATGATGTTATTATATCACCCACAATTCTGTTCCAAACCCAAAACAATCAACCAAACATCAAAAAAATAAGATTTTGCAAGGAAAAACTAAGTCCTTTGCCAGGACTTCTAGGACTTATAATATTTAAATTAAATTGTTTATTAGATATTGCCATTATTGGCCTTAATATATCCCAATTCACTTTTAGGAATTCTTTAGATCCACTACCTCCATTTGGTTCCAAGGTGCACTTAGGTGTTTGGAGAGGTGCTCCTGCACCAAAATTCTTCATTTAAATTACAAGACATTCGATAAATTCTTTGCCTACTAACGAACCAATTTGGGAAATTAATGGGTCTATTTGTGGACCTCTAAGGAGTTTGTCACCTAAACGAGAACTAATGCAGAGGTTACAGCAAGAAAGTGGAGTTCCCTTCTTTTAGCTCCCACAACTCACCAACCAACTACAAAGGCTTAAGGGTGTTCCCAAGCTCTTAAAATGGTGTAACACAACCAATAAAATGGATTTCTATCCCAAAAAACTCCCTTTTCAAGTTTATACACTCAATCAAACTTCAATGCCCTTTTGGCTTTAGGGACACTAGGCCTAAACCTAGCCTTTAGTTAGAACTCTTCACCAGTGGATTTCCTGACCACTTCAAAGCATGTAGATGGTCCTCATATGACATAAGGACTCTGAAACAACTCTTTTTTTGTTCCCTTTACAACCATACCATAGCAAACTAGACCTGCACGCCAATTTCCTTGTAGCCTTCTCAACCTTGATTTTCCACTCTAACTTCTTCACAACTTGGTATCTTGACACAATCAGGATATTTTTAGACACCCATTTGGAAGTTATTTAAGATCCCAAAGCCTTGTTTTCCAACTCCAGTCTAGCACCACCTAACACTCACCTTGGACACAGACCTAATTTAATTCAAAGGTGACAGTCGAAAAGTAGTGTGCCCTTCACTTGACTCCCACAATTCACCAATCACCTGTAATGACTTAAGGGTATTCCCAATCTCTTAGGATGGTGTAACACAATAAATTAAGTGAGTTTCTATCCCAATAAACTCCCTTTTCAAAGTTAGACACTTAATCTAAGTTCAATGTCTTTTTGGCTTTAGGGAAACTAGGCCTAAAAGTGACTTATTGCTGAAACTCTTCACCAGTGGACTTCCCGACCACTCCCAAGCATGTAAATGGTCCTCATTTGACCTAAGGCCTTTGAAATAACAACTGGTTCATTCCCATCAAGACCGTACCATAGTGAACTAGACCTGCACGCACTTTTCCTTGTAGCCTTCCTAATAGAGGTTTTCTACTCTAACTTTTGAACCACTACGTATCTTGATAAAATCAAGGCATTTTCAGACACCCATTTGGAAGTTATGTAAGCTTCCAAATCCTTGTCTTCCAAATCCAATCCAGCACCACCTAACTTCCACCTGGTACACAGACCTAATTGGCCTAATTAGGCTTGGTTTACAAAGGAGGTGTAAGGTATAGGGTTCTTGGAACTGGTATAGTGCTCCAGATGTTCTTCTCTAACCCCAAATAACTCAAAAACACTCTTACTTCATTCACTTAACAATTCTATGCACTCATTTACAACTTTCTCCTATTAGCTAAACTAAATCCTCTCACAAATTCAGACTAGGGCCTGATGCATGAATGAAGTGCATGACCAAATTCTTTGCTTGCTAATGAACCAATTTGGGAAATTAATGGGTCTATTTTTGGACCTCTAAGAAGTTGGTCACCTAAATGAGAACTAATGCAGAGGTTACAACAAGAAAGTGGAGCTCCCTTCTTTTAGCTCCCACAACTCACCAACCAACTACAAAGGATTAAGGGTGTTCCCAAGCTCTTAAAATGGTGTAACACAACCAATAAAATGGATTTATATACCAACAAACACCCTTTGCAAGTTTATACACTCAATCAAACTTCAATGCCCTTTTGGCTTTAGGGACACTAGGCCTAAACCAAGCCTTGTTAGAACTCTTCACCAGTGGACTTCCTGACAACTCCCAAGCATGTAGATGGTCCTCATATGACATAAGGACTCTGAAACAACTCTTGGTTTATTCCCTTTACAACCATACCATAGCAAACTAGACCTACACACCAATTTCCTTGTAGCCTTCTCAACCTCGATTTTCCACTCTAACTTCTTCACAACTTAGTATCTTGACACAATCAGGATATTTTTAGACACCCATTTGGAAGTTATTTAAGATCCCAAAGCCTTGTTTTCCAACTCCAGTCCAGCACCACCTAACACTCACCTTGGACACAGACCTAATTTAATGCAGAGGTGACAACCAGAAAGTAGTGTGCCCTTCACTTGACTCCCACAATTCACCAATCACCTGTAATGACTCAAGGGTATTCCCAATCTCTTAGGATTCCTTATCTGACATCTGACATCAACCCCGTTACAATTCCTTATATTAGCGTCGCAATTGTGACGAACACCCGTGCAACTGCGATGGCTTGTCGCATGGTCGCATGCGCTTGGGAATCCGCATGCGATCATGTGATAACCATCGCAAGTGCGATGAATACCTACGCAACTGTGACGGCTTGTCGCATGGTTGCATGCGCTCGGGAAGCCGCATGCGATCATGCAATAATCATCGCAAGTGTGACGAATACCTGCGCAATTGTGACGGCTTATCGCATGGTTGCATGCGCTTGGGAAGCCGCATGCAATCATGCGATAACTGTCGTAAGTGCGACAAACACCCAAAGAAAATGTGACATTATATATTACAGAATGAACGACTGTGCATGGCATGTACTTGCATGAGGACATTATATATTATAGAAATCCTGCACAAAAGCAGCTAGCAAGCTGCTCAAAAAGTAGTAACTGATAGCAAGTGGGATAATGCAGATGCTTTAATAAACCACTATCTTCTTTACTCAAGCAACATCTGGTTCATCTGCTCAACTAGGGCATGTTTGGGAACAGACAGTCTCCATTTAAACTCAAGTCTCTGGAAGTAGTTATATTTGTCAGTGGAGGAGATACACCCATTGTATCTACAATAACTTCATGCTCACTGGAATTTCCATTACTCTTCAATTGGGATACTCTTTCCAAAATTGCATCTACCCTTTTACCAATTAATGGGTCTATTTGTGGACATCGAAGGAGTTGGTCACCTAAACAAGAACCTTGAGATGAAGCAGGAACTTCTCTATGAAAGAGATCAGTACCTTGAGAAGCTCTCCACTTGTCAGCTGAATTAAAACCTTGGACCATAGATGGCTACCCTTTGTTGTAAAATGAGGAGTCAGACTACCTTGCCAAAGGTGGCAACGAACTCACCTTTCAATGATAATGCCCAAGTCCCGTAAATGCAAGGCCATTGACAGATAGTCATTTCTAATAGAAATATTTGTGGTGCTAGAATGAAGTGCATGATCAAAGCCCAAAATGAAGTGAATGAAGTGCTAGAGTTGGTTTAGCATCCTTAGGTCATATGAGGACCATCTAAATGCTTGGGAGTGGTTAGGAAGTCCACTGGTGAAGAATTCTAGTTAAAGGCTAGATTTAGGCCTAGTGTCCCTAAAGCCCAAAAGGCACCAAAGTTTGATTGAGTTTGTAAAATTTCTAAAGGAGTTTGTTGAAGTAGGAAACCCTTGTTTTGGTTGTGTTACACCATTTAAGGAGTTTGTGAACATCCTTAGGTCATTGTCTTCTTAAGCCAAATCCCTGTCTGTGTCATGGTTCGCACCTTCCAAGTACACCCAAAGCAAGCATAGGGAAGCTCTCCTCCACTTTCTTGCAACAAAACTCATTTTACCTTCCTTATTTCATGTTATGTTGTCAATATACATTTTATTGGATCCATCTCTAGGGTTAGAAGGTCATACTATGCATGGATCTCATAAATCCATAGTGGAAACAAGAGGAAATCTGATCTAACATGTTTTGAGGAGATTTGATCTAAGAACAAATCTTATTTCTGTCCCATCATTAGTCACATAAAAATTACACAGTTTTGCATTGGATAAAACACCATAAAAATGCTAAGAAATTATTGTAAACATGTTTCTTTTTTTATTAATATTATGAAACATGTTTACAACTCAGCTCAATAAAGGCGCTGGTAGGAAAGAGCTGAGTGGAGAAAACCTCTAGCATTGCCCCAAAAAATATGCAGCGTTGCATTATCATTACAATTACAAACTTCCCTCTATACACACGGGGTATGTACCATAGAAGCTAACTTTGTCAGAGAAATAAATAGTACAGTTGAACACATATTACAACATTTTAGTACAGCCCAATTTAGTCCATTGAACCAGCTAGATCTGCCTTAACCTTTAGTGTGTTAAGTATTGCGTCATGCTCTAACTCGGGAACCTTCCAAAGAGTTATTTTCACTGGCCTGCCCCCATAACTGATCAAAGTAACATTCGAAGCAACAAAAAGGTTTGAATAATGTAGAATCTTCCTGTGTGTCTCCCAGTCCTCGAACAACCACAACTTAGAGTTCTTCATACCATATCGTCTAAGCCATGTTCCTGTAACAACAACCGCTCCTATAGGGTATTGTAATCCTTCGCTGTCTACAATGGTGACATCCAATTTCTTTTTGGCCTCAACACAATGACATAAATAATAATCTGTCCCTTCATCATTGTATTCAGGTGCAATAACTGCAAAAATATGACCTGCAACAATGTAGACATATTCAGTACATTAATATCCAAAATAGTGTAGACAAACTATATAAATGGACAATTTACCTGGTTGTACTATATCCGACAAATGGTCAAAGTCAATAGATGTTTCCATGTGCCCTAGTTGCAATGCTGTTGGCAAACGATAGGAGTCAAGTGGGCTCAAAGGTCTTATAGACCATTCATCAACCCATTCCTTTGAGTCGCACTCATCCCAATTCTCCTCTGTACAAGATGAACAAAAGCATGCCATATGTCATGTGTATACCATCCATGAACCTACATTACAACTTCTAAAAGAGTGTAGCTCACTTGATCCTGTTACTGTACAACAATCCTCATATGGTGCAATGTTAGTTTCATCAATCAACCAAAAAAATCTATGAACTATTGACTCACCTTCCTTACCTGGGCCCATTGTGGCATTACACCAGTTGACAATACATCTTGCATTTGATAAGTTTTCTCCCCCCTCATACTTTAATTCTTCATGTGCTAAAGCTCTTTTATACATGCTCCCGCACCATCATGCTCTCCCTTTCCATGGCCCACCTCAGTGAAATTCCACATATATTGAATATCAGTGTTCTTGTGCATCCCGCTCAACCAATAAAACATACGAGAATTCTTGAATTGGGATGTACAATTATCTGACCATATGATGTGTCGATGATATGGTATGCTCCTATTTGCCAAATCACCATAAAACAAACTAAAGCAACCATGTACAAACTCTGTAGAATGTGAGCGATCATCGCTCATATAAAAATGGTACTCCCTCAATATCTTCCTATTTTCCTCTGTACTATCAGGTGCATGCAAGTATGCTATATGAACAAATATAGCAACCTGTTGAGAGTTGTAATACTGTGATTGTACCTCATTTTGTGGTTGCAAAGTGTAGTTTTCAAAAAAGTCCACAACTGAAACAATTGTATCAATCGGAAAAGTGTCCTTGCATAACTTGAATTGTGTATCCAACCATCATGCTCTATGTGTATGCATTGCATATTCATACACAATTTTCCTGCAAAATATATCCATGAACTGATACATCGGAATCCTGTCAATTACTAAATCACATCTTTTTGCCTCTTTTCCATCTTTTAGAGCATATGCAATGGTCTTATATTTTCCAAATTCTACTATTTCATTCCCAATTGCATAACTACTTTCCATATGCTGACAAATAGGTAAATCTTGCAAACCACCACAATGTACACATGTACCATTCAAACATGATAGTTTGTGAAATTGTTGTCCGTTTGGTCTATGACATAAAATGGTAGCTATCAATTCCCTTGAAGATCTAGGTGGCTCCTTTATGTTACACTCCTGCAAGACATTGTTAGCATGCAAACGTACACATATATGCCGATAGACAGTATAATGGTTAGAAAATTCAATATGTACTCTACAACAACAAGTTGTGCGTGTGTGATTTATCTTGACATAAAAAGGTTTAGCCATTTCAAAAAATCTTTGACTAATTTTAATTTGAGGATATGCATCTATAAATTTTGCAAAAAATTGTGTCTGGGTTGAATCCAAAAAATGCTTTGGATGTGGATCACGCAATCGACTACCAATCCTCCTCCTTACAACATCTCTTTGATTAGGAGATACTCATGTATTATTCTTCCAAAAAATTTCAATGAAGGAGTTCAAAGCTTCAACAATGTCTTTGTCTTTCCGTGGCAATCTACTGGAAAAAGCCCATAGTTCATTGCTATTTGAATCTTCCACTCTTTGACGCCTTTCCATGGCTCTCCATAGAGACCTTCTACTTATTTTCAATGATTTACTTGTCTTTCTAATGAGTCGAGACTTCTTCATTTGATTTCTTACCATTGTTGATGTTATCACATGTTGTGTGACATTACTATCTTTCGTGCATGATGTAGAACCCACAGTCTCATATGCATCCTTTAGATTCTTTACAATAGCTTTTTCAGTGGAGGTGTCATCTATTCTTACCCCAAGAATCTTCATGATAGGCCTAAATTTCAGATTTCTCATCATTTCAACAAACAATTGACATCTTCCTGTGACATTCAAATTCTCAAAAAATATCCTCCAAGTTCGGTTAGTATATCTTTGACAAGTGTGCTTGGGAATCTTGTTAAGCATTGGTTTCAAAATATTAGTGTCAATATCAATCAAATATTTAGGCTTTCTATGCAAAACTCTAGGAGGTGTTCTCAATTGTTGTGTAGGCTCAACATTGGGAATGTCAACAATGTTAGGGATGAATTGCGTACCTTCGACCGAAGATGATGTGCCTTCAAATTGAGATGTGGAAGATGGACCTTCACCGACTTGAGATGAATATGGTGTTTCTTCAACACGATGCAATGGTGTGATTCCTACACCTTCGGAAGTTGGAAATGAGGTGCCTTCACAATGATGCAATGATGTGTCTATTCCTTCGGATGTAGCTAATGGTGTGCCTTCAACATAATACGATGGTGTGGCTACACTTTGAGGTGTAGAGTGTGTGATGTCTTCAACATTAGATAATTCATGCGCACCTCCAACATTGGATGATGGCATCCCTTCAATTTGCGATCCAATAGATGATATACTCACCCCTTCATAATTCAATTGTCTTATTGCACGCAACTTTCTCATTCAGTTCCTTTGAGTTTCCAATTCCAATTCTCACCTATTAGGTAATTCTTCTTGTATGGGCTCCAATTGTCATTGTTCGCGAAGTTGTCTCATTCTTTCTCTTTTCTTCTCTTTCTCTATTTCATGCTCTTCGGGTGTTTGAATCTTAGGTCATTTTCTTGGCATGATGAATAAGATGTATATATACATTGAAATTCATTAAAATTTACACATTATAAAATATCAATCTAATACAACAATTATGGTTTTTTTAATCAATCTATTATAATAAGTCATAACATAATATAAAAGTATTACAATTTATATATATCAAATTATAATACAACTATAGTCCAATACATGTGTATTTATGCTTTCCACAAGTCCATATAATATGAAATAAAATAAAAAGGATTTATTCACATTTTGGCATGCAAGAACAAACAAAACTTACCTTGAAATATGTCAAATTTGCTAAATAAAGGTTGTTTTTTGCACCACAATGTTGACCTTGCAACAAAAGGTGGTCCAAGTTGATAAAATAGTCTTCTTTTTGACCTCCAACACCATGAAAGCAAATATTTGTTGTGCAAACTGCATGTTCCAGACAGAATACAGTAAAAGTGGGCCTCCTTCACAGGATTCTTGGGTTTTTTGCTATTTTTGGGCTTTCTACAAAGGGCGTGCGCCAAATAGGGCATACGCCCTTTTTGGCGCATGCCCTTTCTAGAAATGCATAAAAGAGAGATAGATGGGGGGAGAAAGGGAGAGAGAGAGAGAGAGAGAGAGAGAGAGAGAGACGTGATAAAGAGACAAAGAGAGATAGAGGGGTGACTGAGAGACTGAGAGAGAGAGAGAGGAGAGTGCGGGAAAGTTAACGAATAAGGAGTTTTAAGTGGTCCTTAGGGGTCCTAATTGGTTGTAGAGGGTCATAAGGAGTCGTAAGGAGTGTAAAGTGGTTCTTAGGACCCCATGTGACCCTTAGGTGTCCATAAAGGGTCCTAATTGGTCGTAGAGGGTCATAAGGAGTTGTAAGGGGTGTGAAGTGTTTCTTAGGACCCCATGTGACCCTTAGGTGTCCATAAAGGGTCCTAATTGGTTGTAGAGGGTCATAAGAAGTCGTAAGGGGTGTAAAGTGGTTCTTAGGACCCCATGTGACCCTTACGTGTCCGTAAAGGGTCCTAATTGGTTGTAGAGGGTCATAAGGAGTCGCAAGGGGTGTAAAGTGGTTCTTAGGACCCCATGTGACCCTTAGGTGTTTGTAAAGGCTCCTAATTGGTCGTAGAGGGTCATAAGGAGTTGTGAGGGGTGTAAAGTGGTTCTTAGGACCTCATGTGACCCTTAGGTGTCCGTAAAGGGTCCTAATTGGTTGTAGAGGGTCATAAGGAGTTGTAAGGGGTGTAAAGTGGTTCTTAGGACCCCATGTGACCCTTAGGGGTCCGTAAAGGGTCCTAATTGGTCATAGAGGGTCATAAGGAGTCGTAAGGGGTGTAAAGTGGTTCTTAGGACCCCATGTGAACCTTAGGGGTTCTAAGGGTCATATGGGGTCTTGGGACTCATTGATATGTCCTAGGATATCAAACAGGTGTTAAGAGATCATAATCAATCCTACGACCCCTTATAACCCCATAGCACCGACAGGAATACATCATGTTGTTCTCAAGAGGTCCTAAGGGGTATAAGGAGTCATGAGGGGTGTAAAGTGGTTCTTAGGACCCCATGCAACCCTTAGGGGCCCTAAGGGTCATATGGGGTCTTGGGACTCATTGATATGTCCTAGAATGTTAAAGAGGTATTTAGGGATCATAATGAATCATACAAGAGAGAGAGAGGGGGGGAGTAATGAGAGAGAGAGAGAGAGAGAGAGAGAGAGAGAGAGAGAGAGAGAGAGAGAGAGAGAGAGAGAGAGAGAGAGAGAGAGAGAGAGAGAGAGAGAGAGAGAGAGAGAGAGAGAGAGCGGAGAGGGTTGAGAGAGAAGGTAAGTTCAAAGAGATATAGGTTGAGATAAGTAGATAGAGAGAGGGAGAGGGTTAAGAGAGAAGGTAAGAAAGAGATATAGGGTAAGAGAAGTAGATAGATAGATAGGTAGAGAGAGAGATGCAAAGGGGGAGAGGTAAGAGAAAAGGTAAGAAAGAGATATAGGGTAAGAGAAATAGATAGATAGATAGAGAGGGGTAATGAGGGAGAGGTAGAGGGGGATGGGTTATGAGAAGAATAGAGATAAGGATAGAGAAAGGGGAGATATAGAGATAGTGAGAGGAAGAGGAGGGGTGAGAGAGAGAGAGGCAGAGGGAAAGGGTTGAGAGAGAAGTTAAGAAAGAGATCTAGGGTATGAGAAGTAGATAGAAGGAGAGAGCTAGAGAGAGAGAGGAGAGAGAGAGAGAGCGAGAGGCAGGGGAGAGGGTTGAGAGAGAAGGAAAGTTCAAAGAGATATAGGGTGAGATAAGTAGATAGAGAAAGGGACAGGGTTAAGAGAGAAGGTAAGAAAGAGATCAAGGGTAAGAGAAGTAGATAGAGAGAGAGAAGGAGAGGGGTAACAAGGGAGAGGTAGACGAAGTTGGGATAAGAGAAGAATAGAGATAAGGATAGAGAGAGGGGAGATAGAGAGACAATGAGAGGAAGAGGAGCGGTGAGAGAGAGAGAAATAGGGGAGAGGGTTGAGAGAGAAGGTAAGAAAGAGATCTAGGGTAAGAGAAGTAGAGAGGGAGAGAGAAGGAGAGAGGGAGAGAGAGAGAGAGGCAGGAGGAGAGGGTTTCTCAAGAGAAGGTAAGAAAGAGATATAGGGTTAGATAAATAGATAGATAGAGGGTTAAGAGAGAAGGTAAGAAAGTGGTCTAGGGTAAGAGAAGTAGATAGATAGATCTAGATAGATAGAGGGAGAGGGTTAGAGAGAAGGCAGGGAGAGAGAGAGAGAGAGGGGGTTGAGAGAGAAGGTTACAAGAAAGAGATCTCAAGTAAGAGAAGTAGATAGAGAGAGAGGGTTAGAGAGAAGGGGAGAGAGAGAGAGAGAGAGAGAGAGAGAGAGAGAGAGAGAGAGAGAGAGAGAGAGAGAGAGAGAGAGAGAGAGAGAGAGAGAGAGAGAGAGAGAGGCAGGGGAGAGGGTTGAAAGTGAAGGTAATAAAGAGATCTAGGTTAAGAGAAGTAGATGGAGAGAGAGAGAGAGAGAGAGAGAGAGAGAGAGAGAGAGAGGGTTGAAAGTGAAGGTAATAAAGAGATCTAGGTTAAGAGAAGTAGATGGAGAGAGAGAGAGAGAGAGAGAGGGGAGAGGATTGAGAGTGAAGGTAATAAAGAGATCTAGGACCTAAGAGAAGTAGATAGAGAGAAGTTTGTGAGACAAGAGCGGAAAGAGATAGGATAAGAGAAGCAGAGAGAGAGAGAGAGAGAGAGAGAGAGAGAGATGTGGGAAGATAGAGAGATAGGGAGAGGCAGAGGGAGAGGGATGAGATAGAAGGTAAGAAAGAGAGGGTAAGAACATGGACAGAGAGAGAGATAGAGTGGGGGGAGGGAAGATAGAGAGATAGGGAGAGATAGAGGGAGAGGGATGAAGTGAAGGTAAGAAATAGATAACTAGGGTAAGAGAAGTACAGAGAGAGAAAGTAGAGTGAGGAAGATAGAGAGATAAGGAGAGGTAGAGGGAGAGGGATGAAGTGAAGGTAAGAGAGAGAGAGAGAGAGAGAGAGAGAGAGAGGTGACAGAGAGAGATTTTGGATGACACACTTTATGGTTCGAGGTGCTTTTAATGTATTAAATGAGGGTTCCTAATGTGTTTTAGATCTTATTATGGCTCTTTAGCACCTATTAAGAACCATAAGAAAATACTACAATCAATTAATACCTCTTAGGACACACTTTGAAGATCTAATGTGTCCTAACAAGCCGTAATGTTGTCTAAGGGTTTGTAGTGGATCATGAGAGTTCTAACATGTTCTAAGGGACAATAATGGGTCATAACAGACCATTTAGAGGCAATTAAAACCACTATGGAATCATTAGGACACATTAGAATGGGTCCTAATGGTTCTTTAGAGCCTATTTATGCTTGACATAGGGTGCACGCCCTATTTGGCGTGCGCCCTATTTCAAGCATAGATTCAAATAGGGTGCATGCCAAATAGGGCGTGCCTAATGGTTCTTTAGAGCCTATTTATGCTTGACATAGGGCGCACGCCCTATTTGGCATGCGCCCTATTTCAAGCATAGATTCAAAGAGGGCGCACGCCAAATAGGGCGTGCACCCTATTTGGCGTGCGCCTTATTTGAAGGCTTGTATTTTACCAAGCCTAAGGCTTGGATTTGCTTTGGAGATCCAACCCAAAGGCTTGGATGTATAAGCCATGAGTTTGACGTTAATTCAAAGAAACATTAGAAAAAACCTTCACTTTTTGTGTGTGCTCTCCGTCTAGTTTACACGTGATTTGATAACGAAAAAATCAGACAATATGAGATTATTGGTCTCTAAGTTAGCTATCTAAACATATAATTTATTTCCAAAAATGATAATTTTAAGCCTATCAACATTAATTTCCATTGAATGTATGTCAATTTTTTATCAAAAACCAATGTGTAGTATTTTGGGTATAGATTTTGCTTCGTTTGTCAAAATTTGCAAAAACTTAGTTTTTTAGAAACTAGACTCCATTCTACACACTTTAAAAAAAAATAAAATTGATTTTCGACTAATTTTGAATGATTTCTAGGGGGAGACGCCCAAATTTCATGTGTTTTGGGATGTCTGAGTTCTAAAAGTCATACAAATTCATACATTCGTAAAAAAATTAGCAGAAAAATCCAGGGTAAACTACGTGGTGTTAGCTAACTTCTCACCGGAGCGATTAAATAATTTCAAAAAATAAGTTGACATTTTAGGGGGAGCACAACAGGCGCTATGTTATTTTTTTCACAAAAAATAGTACCACTTTTTGTGCTCCCCCTAGTTGGAGGCTTTAATCTTCACCGTTTTTCAAATAAATTAGTAGTTTAGAAACTAGATTCAAAGTACTACAACTCTTGTTCTTGTTGTGTTTTGAAATTTTGAGTTGAACTATCTTCAATTTGTTATTGAAGTTCATAGTTTGCTGATTTCAGGAAAAAAGTGGCATCTTAAACCCCCTTTTTGGTACCCCATCTTTGTGCACATACCCATGTTGTAAGTGGAGTTAGTGTTGAGGATATTATTAAGGTTATGGTTGTGTTTTGGTTAAATTTTAGATTTTGTTAGGATTCATTTTATTATTATGGTTAAGGTTAGTGATATTTTTAAGGTTAATAAAAATTGTTAGGGTTAGTGCTCCTATTACAATTATGGTTAGTATTATTGTTACAGTTAAGGTTAGTGTTAGGGTAATTGTTAGGTTAAATGTTGTAATTATGGTTTGGGTTATATTCTAGAATTATCTTAGCGTTCATTTTATTAATACGGCTAAGGTTACAATTAGGGTGTGTTGATTAAAAATACAAATAGTATCGAAAGTTTGATTTAGAGTATTCAATAACGCTCATTATGGTTGTGGTGAAGGATTGCATCTATACTTAGTTAATAGTAGTATCAAGGTTTAATATAAATTAAAGTTTATGATTTGCGTTATCTTACTGGATAAACTAAAGATGTATATTAATATTTAGATGCATGTAAAATACATGTCCGTAATGATGAATTGTGTAATGCGACATTTATTTGTGAAATGATCACATAATCTTCAACAATGAAGAGGCTACTGCAACCTTATTTGAGGGAACAATTAATTATCATGAAATGTTAGCCAAATGAATTTAACAACCATAAGAAACTTTAAATACTGAGGTAATCATGTTAGATTGAGCATATGCTATTTTACTTGTCACTTAGTGCGGAATAACATGTATTAATGTGCACGATAAGGTTAATGATATAATAATTTAAGATAATTATCACATAATCTAGAAGAAGAATTAATTCTTTTTTTTTTAATAGGAAGTTTGAAATACATCATAAGAGTACATCATTGATTTTCAAGATATCTAAGTCTGATTTCTTCTGCTTTTCTCTTTGAAAGTTGTTTCCCACTTTTCATTTTTTCATAGTTGTCATATGTGAAGGGTGGCATTATTCTCAAGCCTTCTAGAGATTTTACATGAGATACAACAACAAATGTTAATCCTCCTCTTTCTCTTGGACCTATATCAATTGTGGCTTTTGAAAGAGTTAGTCCTTGAAATTTGTGAATTGTCAACGCCCATCTTAATCTTAATGGTAATTGGAAGGTCCTACCACTTTGTATAATGGTGCTACTGGTACTATTTTTGGATGGTGGTCATCATATGGTATTCAAAGTAATTATCAAATTCAATTGTGACATATATTGGTGGTTCACGTGGAGCAGTTCCAGATTTGTAGACAATATTTCTAATATATCTCAATTCTCCATTGACAAGATAGACTTCTATAGACCGACTTCTATCCATAGATTTGTAGTCAACATTAAACTCAAGTTCTATACCAGTCTTCATTTTCTCACCAGTCTTCATTTTCTCACTACACTTTTTTGGACAAGAGCCCACATAATTTCCTTACGTGGTTTTTCCTCTTACTTCGACGAAAAAATATGTTTTTCTATGCACGACTTGCCTTTTGTTTCAAAGCTCACATGGGAAGTGATCTGGGATAGCCTTGCATGACGAGTGCGCACTAAGCTCTAACTCTAAAGCCGGTAAAAAAAATTTGTTTCCACTTTCTGTTTTGCCTTTTATTATGTCATTGTTACAGTTAAGCTTACATTAACTTAACGCACAACTATATGCACTTTCACACATAAACCGTACAATGCAATTTTTTGTTTTTTTAAAATCTTTCAACACTTTCATTTTAATCTCATTAGTTTCTTTTCTTCTATTTATTGAACTCTAGCTATATTATTTTAAAGAAAATAATTTTAAAATTTTTTTTTTTATTGAGAATCATTTATCAATCACTTCTCTTCAGCTTAGAGCCAAGGTCTGAGGGGTATCCATTCCGCCAAAGTCACCTGGGGCACGATCTTGGCCTCATCCCTTTTAAAAACGTCTTCTCGTTGGGCATGTGCTTAGCGAGATTTGAACCCTGGTGGGCTCAATGAGAACCATTGAACTTCACCGCTAGGCCAACCAACTGTTGACATTTTTAAATTTATTATATTTAATCATATATATATAATATATTATATTTTATTATTTATATATTATACATACTATTTTACATGTAGAATATAAATATAAATATAATAATTAATTTACTATATTAATATATATAATTTTTTATATAAATAAATTTTAAAAGATAATTTTTGTTAAGTATATATAATTTAATTAATAATCTTAATTAAAAATAATTTTTATTCTGTGAATGATTTAAGTAATTGTATCTTTTACATTTATCTTTTAAATATATTTATATTAAATTTGTTCACGAATATATATATATATATATATATATATATATATATATATATATATATATATATATATAT
Source organism: Chamaecyparis obtusa (assembly GCA_027943335.1). Lineage (NCBI taxonomy): Eukaryota > Viridiplantae > Streptophyta > Pinopsida > Cupressales > Cupressaceae > Chamaecyparis > Chamaecyparis obtusa. The sequence continues at coordinate 173,144 of BSBK01010781.1, read as the reverse complement.
ATATATATATATATATATATATATATATATATATAATTTCTTATTCTTTAAATGAGTTAAGTCATTTTATTTTTACATTTACTTTCTCATAATAGTAATTAGGTAATGACATTAGCATCCATAAATCATATTATAGTAACTATTATGAGAAAGTAAATGTAAAAATAAAATTACTTAACTCATTGAAAGAATAAAAAATGATATATGTATATTGTATATCATTTTTTATTCTTTCAATGAATTTAAGTAATTTTATTTTTACATTTACTTTCTCATAATAGTAATTAGGTGATGACATAAGAATAAAAAATGATATATGTATATTGTTTATATATATATATATATATATATATATATAGATCATAATGTTTAAAAAAATATTATTTATATAATTTAACAAGGCTAGAGAGGAGAAAAGTTCCTACCCAAATTTTGGAAGGGTTGTTTGAACTTTGAAAATGAATTTTAAAGTTTAAATGGGACATTGTAAATGTCATTTGTTAGTGTAGATTAAAGTCTATAAATTGTAGTATTTTTGCACTTCAAAGGCGGGATTGTTTGCTATAATAGTATAGGATACTCAATAATTTTAAGGATGTGTATGTAACATTCACAAGGATGGGGATAAATTTTAAAACATTTTGTCACAGAGGTTGCATGTGTTACTAGTGCAATGTATCACTCGAGTTTGATCAAATTAGGGTTAGGCCACTCTTGTACTATCTTTGCATTTTGCATTTTGATTATGTATTTGACCTTTTGTGATTTTGTATTTTGATATATACTTGACCTTTAACAACAATAAGAACAAAGCATTCGGATTTTAAACATATCTCAATTTAAACAAAAAAGAACAAAGTTCTTGTATTATCAATTTTATATTATATTTAATATGATGATTTTTGCAAAGAAAAAATAAAAAAAGGAATATACGAGTCCATAAGGTGGTCGTACTAGAAGAGTGTGCAAATTTCTTTTGGATCTCTTTTGATTTAGGTTCAATAGCTAATAAAAGAAGCATAATTACAATTGAATCCCGATGACAATATCACAATTTCACTTGTTGTGTTCAAATATGTCCTACTTTGATGAGCTAAAGGGGCTCTATAATGAATGGTAACACTTCTTGAAGGTTTTAAAAATGGGGTAGTAAGCTAAGTGGGATTATCCTTAGAGGGAACTTTGTGGTTAAGTGCACTTAAGCTAGAGTCATATTAGGATGGGTGACCACTTGGGAAGGCCCAATGCTACACCCCTTCAACATCACCTAGATGCAATGAGTTTTAAGTGTTCCATTCATTCTTATGAGAGATGGGTTCTTGTAGAACACTACTCATGAAAGATGGGTCAATGAGTTTCACTCAAATAAATAATATAAACGTAATATCAAAATATATAAAAAAGTAAAAATAAATAACTCAGTTCTATGGCCCATTATCCAGGCACGTCATTTGGACTAGTATGTGGAAGGAATGAAGGGTTATAACCTAGACCTATTGGAGAAATTTGTTTATTATTGGGAAGATGGTAAGGTGAGCATTGGTTGTGTCTCTTTTATGGTTTCTATGAAAACCATTGTGGCAGCCACAGGTCTGTTAGTAAAAGGAAAAGTGATGCCTTACAACTCCAATGACCAGTATAAGCCAGATTTGAAGCGGTTCCTCGGCCTTGGTGAGAATGTCCATAGGTTGCAGAACGACTTTAAAAAGCTAGAGCTTCCTAGATAATGAGAATAAATCACCATGGTTCTCATCAAATTCATTACATTGTCTCAGTCTGTATCCAAAGTGAAGAGAAAGGGTAGCCCTCCCCTTTATCGTTGTCTCATTTTTTGCCTCTATAATTTCCACCTTGCCGTGACTCCCCAAGCGAGCCCTGATCTGTCCATCACTGTTGAATTGAATAACCCTAAATTTACCCGTGTCTGTCCATCAGCCAAATTGCTCCTTCTCCTAGGTCTACCAGAGTCAACCCACTAAGGAAAGCGAAATGCAAGGCTCTTGGTATCAAACATAGGGATAAGGTGTATCTAGGGGCAGCTATTAAAGGTAAACCTAGAGTGTCGTTGGCTCAATTAAGGACCGGCTCTCACCATCTGAGATGTGAGACTGGTAGATGGAAAAGGCCCAAAGAGGAGTGGGAAGAGAGGATTTGTAGGTTCTGCGAAAAGGGCGTGATTGAAACAGAATGACACTTTCTCTTCGAATGCACAGCTTATGATGACAGGGACATCCTGAAAGATGGCAGCATGTGCAATTTATTTGAGGAGGATAAGATCAAGCAAACAACTAGTTTGATCGTCAAGTTTCACAATAGGAGAGCGACTATGGAAAAGACTATGGAGTTAGTTTAGGGCCGTGCTCTTGTTGGTCCCTTAGATTGATGGTCTCGTGGACGTCATTAAAAATCTTCATTCATTCAACATCCCAAGGAAAACACCGTGGTTGCATTGTCCCACCGTTTTTCCTTGATGACGTTTTGGTGATGTGGCTGTTTGACTGGTTAGTTACTTACATATGCTATGGCCACTTGATACTTATATTTTAATACCTTGGGGTTGGCACAACAAAGTGACTTATATTTTATTTTCCATATTATATTTTGGTCCGCATTTGAGTTAACTTATATGACACATATCTTATTGTAATACATGCCCATGCCACTTAATTTCATGGCCATGCTGTTAGCGATTTGGATAGTGACTTGACACTTGATTAAGAAGTCTTATTTGCAGATCTCAAATTGTTTAGTTTTTGGTTCATGAGCTTAATGTGAGGAATAAGAGTAACTTTAGAGTTCAATCATACATTTGAGTTTTATTTTGAACGGGCTATATAATTTATTGAGAGATATCCTTTTCGAGGCCCTTATTAGACCTTTCAATTTGACGAAAATAAGTGCCTCCAAAAGAATCTCTCAGCATATTTTATATATAATAAATATAAATAAACTTAATATAACTTACATCAAGAAAAGATTTTAATTGCACTATATAACGACGTTGTTCACTAAAATGCAATTTATCAAGAGGCAATAGAAAACAAAAACCATTGCTGCTATACCCACGACGGCTATAATTTTTTAATGTTGTGTTGTTCACCATTGTTGCTTGACACCGATTAAAGCAAGAGTGATGCGATGTAATGTTTCTTCAATAATTGACTCTCGATACAACTCGTCTGTTAAAGATGAAAATGAAGGGACCCAGTCATGACTTAAGTGATGAAATAATCATCACCGATGGGATAAATCCATGCAAATAGACATGATACAACTGTATCGCACAATAAAATCTCGATTAGAGCATCCAAATGTAAACACGGCACTTCATTTTCTGTACGAGTTTTCATTTTCAAACTTCAGTTTCACAGTAAATGACAAATCAGAATGAGAAGCCCATAGAATTTTATTAAAGGGGTTTCAATTTTACACGACATAATTACGCCGAAGGCATTTCAACGCATCCAGCCATCGAAGGTTGAATGCATCGCGCCGGTTAATTTTGTCCTTTCTGATTGGCCAAAAAATTACAGAACAGGTGGCATCCGTTTATTGTCTATGATTGGTTATGTCCTCAACTTAACCCTGCGAGAGTTAACCTTGTTGTAGTTAAATGCCACCTTGCTGTAGTTAATCGCCGACCTCGGTTTACAGAGGGGTTTTGGAGGAGACAGAGGAGGTCGTGGTAGTGAAAAGGATTTCGGAAGCTTCTAAACAGGGGAAGAAGGAATATGTTGCAGAGGTGAGCATAATAACACGGCTAGGGCACCAGAATCTGGTTCGGCTTTTGGGATGGTGCCATGAAAAGGGGGAATTGCTTCTGGTACAGTATTGCCTGTGGTGTAGCCTGGGATTTGGTTTATCTTCACGAAGATTGGGATCAATGTGTGCTTCACAGGGATGTGAAATCCAGCAATGTGATGCTGGATTCGAATTTCGATGCAAGACAACGAGATGATAGTCGCTCTTTCAATCCAAATTATGAATCGGAACTATAAACTAGAAAAGCCTTTTACCAGATGAATGGAAGAGGGTTTTGAAAGTTTTTATTTTATTTCAAAATTACTTCCGTTGAAGCATTCAATAGTTCAGAAATTGGAAAATTACTTTCATTGAATGTTTTAGATTAATTGAGAATGGTCTGTAATACCTCAAAAATGAGCTATAAGTTCATTAATCTTTTGCATTTTCAATTCGAACGAAATCGACATCAAAGTCATAATTTAAGACACATCTAAACATCGAATCATAATTGATTTCTTAAATTTTACATCGGGGAATATTTTTAGTAATATTTCTAATCATCATAATTATCTTTAATTTTATAATTATTTGGCAATAAATCACATTTATCTTAAAGTTTGATTAATTAAATATTTTGCATATTTAATTAATTAGATTTAATATTTGTCACTTAATTGTTTAATTAAATTTAATTCTATCTATTATTAATTGTATTATTTAATTTTGACAATAAATCCAATATCTTATGAATAATGGATTAAATTCTTATTTAATTAATTAAAGCAAGTTGTCATTATTTAATAATATAATTTTTAATAAAAGTTTGATAAAATAGTTAATTAACCCATAAATTAATTATTTTATTTCAAAAAGCAGTTAAGTTGAGAATAAATCACTTTATTATTAAATTAATTCATAAATAAAACATGTACAATCATAAAAGCAGACAACTATTAATTATCAATTAAAGCTAAACTCTATTTTGAGTTAAAACTTAGCTTTTGCATGTTTTTGTGAGTTAATTATCCTTTATTTAAAAATAACTCAAAAATCAACTTGAGTTATTTGAGTGATTTATGATTTTTTTTTATGCACCTCCAAAGCTTTGGATTTCTATAAAAACAAGGCTCATCTCTTCATAATTGATCTTTTAATCATCTCTAAAATTTGCATCCAAGCATCTCATATTTTTGCACAATCACGCTGGAGAATTGGAATTGGGAGAATCAAAGCTTATTGCGAATCAAGGCTATTGTGAGATCAATTTATTTTTTTTACATTCATTTAGATTCTTTTTCATATCATTGTTAGATCATTTTAGCATATCAATTTCCATATTAGCATAGATTCATATCAGTTTTTATCATTCTTATTGCATAGAAAATACCAAAAATATAGATTAATTGCATTCAATTCATATCTAGATCAATTGCATTCAAATCTTTCGTTTAGGTGTCGTCTAGGTCACTGATCTCGATAACAATCTGAGAACATTAATCTCGCACCTACTAGAAGACAGTAAATCGCTTGGTTAAATTAGATTTCAATTTTGCATGATTTTGATTATAGCTAACCTCTAATGTTTTACTGAAGTGTTGTGTCTACAGATCAGGTACAATTTTCACACACACACGGCCCAGACAAAATATCTTTAACCAGCCCAAAAAATCCAGACAGAGCTATCTAAAAGCATTTTAGCATACTTAATAACCAGCTCGCATTATGCCCACAAAAATAAACGAACTTCATCATATCACAATTCAAAATAGTATCACAATTCATCAAAATAAAAAACCTAGAAAATAAAATCCAGGTGCCCTCCATGAAAAAGGGCGCCTCACTAGTATAACTGCCTCTATTTGGATTTGTCTAGAATTCTATTTATAGTCATAAACTCTCTATTCTCGACAATACAGTCACCTTTTGTTAACAATACAGGACCTTGAAATAAACTACCATCTATTATAGTTTCTGTTAAAAGAACTCTAAAGCTCTGCTACCTCTTTGAATTTTCCAGACTCGCTTTTCAACTCAGCTGCAGTAAATGTGGGAAATGCACAGAATAATCCATCAGCCCACTCTATTCGAGAAACAACCATTGCAGTTGGGTGTTTTACCGAGAAAGGAAGGAGATACTAAAAATTATTCCTGTCAGTATTCTCTTCTCCATATTCCTTTCTAAATCTGTAGTGAATGTACAACATTAAATGAAAGCACTCAAGCAGATCTTGCTCTTAGATTTGAATGGATTTTCATGTACTCCAGCCTGTGCAGCATCACATCAACAAGTTCCCACACTCTATAGGTGGTCTCAAAATAATAATTTAATTGCTCTTTGTCAACCGTAGAAACACACCTTCTCTTGATGTTTGTGGACCATATATGAATAGGAGTTGAGAATTTCAAATATTATTGTTTTAGTTAAAATTTGAAAGTATTGCAATCCTACGTGTTTATGCAAAAAGGAGGAATTGGCTTGGCAAGTGGAAGTGTTACAAAGGTATCCCAACATGCAATAGACTATTAATTGCATCGTCAATGCTAAAACTAGAGGGAATATGCAAATTGCAGGTGGTGGCCAAGTGTATTAACTGGCATTAATTTGTTATTTACGTTAAATATTTAATTAGGTTTAGGGTTTTGGTTCAATTCTAATTAAAGTTAGGTTAGGAACTTAGCATTGAATTTGGTTTAATGTTAGTGTTAGGGTTTTATTTTGTAAGGGTTATAGTTGAATTTTATTTAGTGTTAGTTTGAAAGTATGATTTGATTTAGATTTAGGGTCTAATTATTAATTTTTACTAACCCTGATTTTAAAAATCAACACTGGTCATATAGTCACAATATTATAATATAAACTTCTTTCACCTTACAAAAATTGATGATAATATAAACTTCTTTCACCTTCCAAAATATTGATGATTTTTTTCAACCAATTGTCGTGGGATTCGAATTGCCCTAAATAATTTCATGGCAGCGTGCAAAGCATTACACGCACATGACATATCCTATAAATTTGGATTGTAGTCATGAAGATGTAGATGCGCACACGAGATTGCGGTTTGAGAAGATGAAGTTCAGATGTACATATAATTTAATGTGCCAATTGGGAACAATGTTACGAAATTATAATGCGAAAATCTATTTTCTTTCCATAGCATCAAAGTTTAACCATGGATAGATAGGGGAGTTTTTATTGTGTTGTTCTATATATAGAATTTTTATTTTTTATTTTTTTATCCATTTTTTCATTTTGTTTAGCACTTGTTTTTGACATATTGTTGTTCTAGAGATGAAAAAGCTTTTTAAAATTTTTTTTTTGATTCGCTTTTCTTTTTGTCTAGCACTTGTTTTTAGTACATAATTTTGGCATGTTTCTCTTCAATTAGTTCATGACTCGGTAAGAAAAGTAGTTGTCAACTTGTCAAAATTACGGGGTTACATGTTATTTACATTAAATGGTCAAAAAGAAAGCTAGAATAAGATTTAGTCCTCTTTGGTACACCTACAATATGACTAGAAATTACTAGTTATATTATATTATATAAAATCAAATTGGAATAAGAATTATTTAAAATTTCTTACTCGTATATATTATATAAAAACAATTGTATCTATAAAAAGAAGAAATAAAAAATATAAATAAAAAAATTAAACAACATAATATCTATTTGACATAAAAATTGCATACCGAGTTGCAATTACTAGTTATTCTATGATTGACAGTATAATCACACCATATAATTTTGTCGGCATGCAGGAATGTCATAGGTCCCATGAAAAACTCATACCTGGAAATTCTTCTTGTCTTGCGTTTAGATTTTTACTCTGCCCATTTAAATGAAATAGAGACGCATTACTGCTAAATTTTAATAGTCATGTCTTGATTAGCCCATTTAAATTTCCTTAATCGTAAGCAAGGCTACTTCATTTCCTATATACAACTTACTTTATGTGAGTGACAAGAAGTGGGAAACACCATTGTGAAAGAGCCAACATAATTTTCCAACTGACAAACACCATTCGGTATAAGATGTCCACCGAATTATCTTTACGCGGTTTCTTCCCTTTCAATGAATCTTGGTCAAGATAAAGATGTCTAAGAAAACCAAGAATCATTGATGTGTCATGGATAAATATTAAAAAATGCGGCCCCCGACCTTTGTGTTCACACATTTAAATTTCCTGCTTTCTTGCTTAGATTCCTATTTTTACGCCGTACGCGTTTTCATTTTGAAAGAGGCCAGGCAAAGTTTTTTAATCTACAGTTGTAATTGGTTAAAAAGGCAATGACTGCCATTGGAATATTGTGAGCCGTCCATCCTGCGTTACAAAACATAATGAACGGTCTGCTTCTTTATCCACCTCTTCTGTCTTTTTTCTCAAATGTCACCATATTATGTCATCATTAACTCCCTCTCACTTCTGTCTTTCGCATGCTTTCTGTACTGGTCCCATCATCCATGGCATAACTGTAAGCCTGGAGCATTGTCGCTTGAAAAACTTGGAGTAATCGGTTGGCATATCTATCAATACCCACCATATTTAACAACATTACAAAAATAGAGAACTTGTAATGGAATGAAATGTTGGTCTAAGGATTCTGGCAACAGAAAATAGGGGAAAACAACTTACAAAGGAATCTTATCTAACCTTCAAATCTCAACAAAGTTTTGAATCTTAACTTCTAGAAATTAATTGGCAAGATCAAATTCGCAGTGCACTTAATAATCTTATCATGTTTATTCCTTTTTTGGAACTGTAATATAAATGCACCTGAGTTTTGCGTGGCTTAGAAATGTTTGCTTTATCGATAGGAATTAACAAGTCTTCTCTCACTCGCCAAGGCAACCGGAGACTCTTGCAATAACGATAAGAATATCCTAATCAGGCCGAGTACATCTTGAAGGAATTCAATTTAATATGGCTTTAAAATCATATTTGTGGAAAAAACTTCAGAATACCCACCTAAAATGGTTTTTTTGCTTAGTCGAGACTTTTCACCTTCAGATCGGTGGGACACTGCGAATTAATTTTGATGAGGCATGAAATTCTGCCCTTGGAAAAAGGCCAGGGTTGTGGGCACCTGGCCGTAGCCTTGGCAGCTGAGCATGCCATTGCAGTCACTGGTTTGGTAGGTGCTGCGACCGCTCCCCTTGAAGGAATAGTCCACATCCTTTGCTAGCATCTTCCTTCCCTATGCCAAAATGGGATCTTTCGAACAAGGAATGGACATCCATCAAAGCATGAAGAGAAGAGCATTTTTGTTAGATGTTGCAACTACATTGGTAGGCATGTAAGCAAAATGTGGAAGCATGAGAAGGCCTACATGAACTGTTTGACAAAAAGCCTCAAAGATATGTCATCTCATGGAATGCAATGATTGCAATATATGTACAAAATAGATTTGTTGAAAGTCTTTAAAACTAGTCAAGAAAATCCAATTGGGAGGCATAAGGAAAGAATCTATAACCTATACTATGTTCGAAACAGGGCATGGGTATTCATCAAAGCATAAAGAAGAGAGGAATGATGTCAGATGTCGTAGTTGCAACTGATGCAAATTGAGGAAGCACAAATGAGATGGGAATTATTTGTCACCGTGCCTCCAAAAATGTGTTCTCATAGACTGCAATGGTCGCAGGCTACTTGCGAAATGGATTGGATGAAAAGGCTTTAGAAACTTTCAGGAAAATATAATTGTCAGGTGTAAATTCAAATTCCACAACCTGTGCCAGCATCCTCCCTACTTGTGTGTCATTACAGGAGAAGAACCAGTAGACTTTGTTGTCGAAAGTAATATCCTACTTTCCAAGATTAAGGAAATCTGTAGTGAAAGTAATACTTAACCATGTAATATTTAAATTTCTAATTACCAAAACATAAACCCATAAAAATAGATAACTCCTCCTTGAGCCCAAATTTCTAAGTGACCATGGTATTTCAAAATGGTGTAACTTATTTGAAAAAATTTCTATGGTAGATTTTTTCTTTATTCTATAAAAATCTGATTGCCAAAGAGGACACATAAAAATCCCACTTAAAATTAAGATATAACGAGTCACAAATTACTTAAGGTTTGTGTATTACATGCAACCAATTCTTAAATATCAAATTAATGCCAGAGAAAACTTTAATGGCGATTATTCACCATTTGGTGAATGTCGCCCGTCGGCATCCCATGATTTGGCGAATAAATTGCCCATATGGGACTGACCCCATCGCCCCACATTTATGAAAATTGGGTCCATTGCCCGGGTCCATCGCCAAATGCTATATTAAATTTTGTCCATTTCTTGCACATTTTCGCCAATGGCATATACATCTTGGGCATGATATATTTTTAAAATTCACCTATAATTTCAACGTGGCCCCAAATAGATGGCCTATATTCGTCGATAGTTATATATAAATATTTTTTAGGCGGCCCCAACTTCACCAGTTATTTTACGGATGTGTGTCTCAAACCGATGGGTTTTCGCCACCTTTATTAATCATACCAAGGTACTGGCGACCCATAATTGCCTAGGAAATAACACAAGACGTGTTATCATTACGCGGGCTTCACCAAATATTTGGACACTGACCTAATACCTCCCGCCCAATTCACCAAAAGAGATTAGTATAAATACATTCATACATCAGTGTTATTGTACACAATTTGGAATCTTGGATCGGTTCAATTTGATCGATAGCGAATTTCAGACTGTCTCACTATTGAGTCTCGACTGCTTTGGCGAGTCAAAGGTAAGTGATTATTATTCTGAATTTCTGCGACTATGTAAACATTTTATATTATAGTTATGTTGTCATTTGTCACTTCTTCAACAAGTAAACATTTTTTTTTACATATTTTTATCACTAGGCTGATAGCCAATCGAGATGTTGAACAAGAATAAGGGTAAGGCTCCAGCAGATGGGGAAAGCCAAGAGAGGCCAACAAAATGCAGAACCTTATCATTGTACTTTGGTCATGGTCATGGAAATGTTTCTGGCCAAAATAGGGAAGCTAGTGTTACTTCATTACAAGAAGATTTTGAGCCTGAGGCTGAACCTTCACGACATATTGAAGAAGTCAGCGAACTTGATATCTCAGATCATAATGAACTTGAAGAAGATTTTCAGTTAAATACCCAGAGTAGCCATAATGATATAATCAACTTGGATGAGACTGAGAATTTCAGAAAAGATGATGGTGCAACTACAAGGAAGAAAAGAAAATCCAAATCAAAGAATGATAGACTGTGGGATATGTCGAGGAATTTTCAAAAAGATTGGGTGTCAACATATCCATTCATTGAACCAGTGCCTAATCCAATTGAAGGGGAACCTCCGGTAGAATGCAGATGTAAGATTTGCAGCGTGATAAATAAGAAGGAAAAGAGGTTGCAGCTAAAAATTGATACCATAGAAAAGCATATTGGTAAAGTTTACGAAAAGAAAACCATAGACGGAGTTCAAAAATCAGTGATAAGATGGAAAACAAAGGAGGAATCTCAACATGTTAGGAATGCAGAATTATATGAATTTCAGCATAATATAAAGACGAAGCCTGGTGAAGTTAAAGGCTCTATTGAAGCTTGTTTTGGAAAAGCATTGGAAGTAGAACTAATGGGAAAAGTTATTCAGTTAAGTGTTGTGTTTAATATTTTGAGCAGAGGGCGTCCAATGATAGACTACCCATCATTGAGTGCTTTATTAAACTTTCTGAAAGTTTGTAACTATCCTAACAGTCACTGGTCAGTAAACAATGGATGGGAATGGGCAAGTTGTCTTGCCGAGGTTGAAAAAGAGGATTTGAAGGCAAAAATTAAAGAGTCAAATTTTATTGCATTGTCTTTAGACAAGGTCACAGGAGTAGACAATACTTCCTAGGTATGCATGCATGTTTATACTGTACATAATTTTGTTCGCCAACCTCATCTACTAATTGTTGCTAAAATAAGGGATAATGCGACAACGAAAAATTTATTTCAACTAGTAAAGAGTTCTCTAATTGAATATGGAGGTATAGATGACATGACCATTGCCAAAAAGTTGGTGTGTGTTGGAGCTGATGGAGCTTCAGTAATGCAAGGCCACAGGGGTGGTCTTTGCACAAAGATACAATCTTCTTGTGCACCCTACATTACTCCCATTCACTGCATGGCCCATAGAATGAATCTAGCTTTTGGAGTTGTCAGCAAGCATGCTCCAGTACAAAAAATTAAAGTTTTAATCAAAGAGATCTACCAATACTTCTGTCGAAGTCTGAAATGATTCAGGGAATTTCAACACTTTGTTGAAGGACTAACCGACGAGAACAAGCTTCTTAAGGATAATGATACTAGATGGATCTCTTTGGATGGACCAGCACATCGAGTTTTTTCAGAATATCAATCATTGCTTGGTCTAATGAACTCAAGTCATGACGAAGCAGGGCAACCAAAATTTCTTGCGCTGCTATCAATGTTAAGTAATGTAGAGACACTATTAACATTAGCAGGTCTTCTCTCCATGCTTGAGGAAATGAGAAATTTAATGAAAAAGGCCCAACAAAGAGCTATGTATATCGTAGAATATGCTACGCTACGTAAGTTGACATGCGTGATGCTTAATAATCTCTATCATTTATTTGTTGATGAAGTAAAATTTGCCAGCTGGCTAAAAATCAGAGATTTGGACAATCCTGATAACTTTTTAAAAATTGGTTCAAATGGGGAGTTATGTGCAGAAGTTCACGGAGTTTAGATACCAATGCACTACAATGCTAGGGTCGAGTCTGAGGAACCAGGAAAGAACCCCAGGAGGTGAGTATCAAGTGTTAAAAGGGAAGACTTTACCAAGATCGTTGAGTTTGTAACAGCTTCAGTGAAGCACATTACCTTTGATCTTTCCTCACAGATTAGAGCAAGATTCCCTGCAGTCAAACTACTTGAATCCATGGCTATTGTGTTTCCTCATTATTGGCGTATGAACAATCCAAAAGATTTTAAAAGTAGGCTACTAACTTTGATAGATCATTTTTGCAAAACCAAAGAGTTAGATGGAGTAACTCTAAATGGAATTTTAGATGCAAATCGTTTGAGAGAGCAATCAGCTCATTTTTGACGGAAAATGAGGGAATAATTTAATCTTATGGAGAACCCTATGGAAGATGGATCAGTAACAAGGCTTTGGAAAAACCTAGCTGAGAGTGAGTTGTTGATTGATTCAATATCAGAATATTTCAAGCTTGCTGAATTATGTCTAACCATGATATTGGGATCGGTGGAGGATGAGAGAGTTTTCAGTGCTTTGGGATTCCTAAAGTCAAAGCTAAGAAACAAACTTGACAAGAATTTGGAAAATTTGTTGAGGCTCTATACATCCAAGTATGAAGTCAATACTTTTCCTTATGAAAGGGCACTAAAATTGTGGAGGAAGAAATGTCAGAGAAGAGGGGTGGGCAACATGTCAAACCAAAGTGGGAGTGGGAGTGGGAATGCCAGAGACAATTATGTCATTGACCGGGACCCATGTACTAGCACTAGTACTGCTAGCAGTGAACATTAGTTAAGTAGAGGTATGCAGAGTGAAGAAAACATATCAAAGAACTAAGGAAGCTATGAAATTGATGCCGATGAATCCGACGATCTCAATGATGATATGGTGTGGCATCTTGAAATTGAACCGTTGTAGAAGTAGCACTGAAGAATTAGCATGTCCTAGGTATTTATTAACTTTTTCCCTAAAGTCTACTATCAGTTTCTGTATTTCATCATCAATCATGCATATCCCAATGTCAAAAACATAAATGTGCTTGATAATGTCATCAAGATTCAAGATTCAATTCCATAATTAATAATTATTAATGGTTTTCATTCGCAATATTCAGCTAATATGGTACAATTCTTGTAGATTTTTCATTATTTTTTTTGACAACATAGCAATTTGTATGTTACAATTCTTAGAGTTAGAAATACTGATTCTCATTAATTTAATTACAAATATGATACAATGTATCCATTCATTGATTAATACTAGTAAGAACACAACTCTCTGATTCTGTTTACAAAAGTCAATGACTCAATTCCCATTGGCAATTTAGTAAGCCAATGACCCTGAATTCCCTTTTATAGAAACAAGGGAGGAACAACAGCTTCAGGTCGGTTTTCCTAATGTGAAGTCTCAAAATCTAAATCAGTAAGACAACTACAAGACTACAAGTCTACAACATCTCTACAAATTTAGTTGTACATTTCTGCATTTGACAAGCTGGTTTAGTAAATTAGCATAGGCAATAGCATCTGCAAGATTGCAACATTGATCCTGTTCAAAAAGCAAAGTTCAAACTTGTTACTTTAAACTCAATTCTAGAGTCTAGACTGTAGTATGTAGGATAATATGAAAGATATATAGTAAAGATATAGAGATGATTGAAACTGAAAGTACTTTCACATACTATGATTCAAGATGATTCTATAAGTTTCTGTAGTATGCTCCATTCTTCTTCGGTTGGAAGGGAAAATTTTTTGATGGTATGGTAAATGACCTGCATTCTTGTCAGAATTCCATACTTGGAAGAGCGAGTTTGAAGCAATGTTCCTTCCATTAGTGCATGGAAATTTGTGAATGTTTTCATGCACTTTGCAATGCCTTCATGAGTTCTGTCTTGAGGAAGGTTGCCTAAATCAGAGGTTATTGTGTCCTCCAACTTTTGTTTGTAAGCTTCTCTTCCAATGAAACCCATTGTTGACAAATTAGCTCCAGGACTCGGTAAACCAAGAGATATCAATTTGGCTGTTTTATTGTTCATCTTGGCGAGTTTTGGCCCAAATAAAGCAAGAACTTCTTTTGCTTTTGTTAGTTTCTGACATTTATGAAATACAGAGGTCACCTTTATTATTGAACCAACACGATCCTGAATTCCCTTGCTTGCCAATTGCCTGTTAGCAGTGCTGTTGATTTCTTGCATAATCTGCTTTGTAGTTTTCTGTCTCTGACCAAAACTTTTGTTCTCCTCAAGTTGCTCTTTCAGCTTCTCAAAAACATCTGTAAGAGCTTCATAGAGTTCAAACCAATCACACAACCTATCAGCAAAAGTCTTTATTTGCCCCCAAAAGTAATTTTTTATTTGCTGTACTATATTATTTACATGGTCATTCAAGAAGTTTTCATAATTTTTAATAGTATTATTTGCCTTCTTTAGGTCTTCTTTCATTTCTGAGTACTGGTGTTCACTATGTTTTCTTATTTGCTCTGCTTTCTCTTCCCACTCTTTTGCTTTCTCTTCCCACTCTTTTGTTTTTACCCTCTCATTTTTCAATTCTTTCTTTAACTCATTGTTTACCTATGCAGCATTCTCCAAGTTTTTGTATAAATTTACTGAAGAGGCTTTTTCATCCTGAAGTTTTTTATCCCTTTTTTCCAATTCTTTCTTTAACTTATTGTTTACCTATGCAGCATTCTCCAAGTTTTTGTATAAATTTACTGAAGAGGCTTTTTCATCCTGAAGTTTTTTATCCCTTTTTTCCAATTTTTCCCTTAGAGTTTTCAGTTCTGCATCCATATGTTCTTACTGTTCAATTGCTTCTTTAGAGCTAGAGGATGAATTTTTTATCCTTTTCTCTAATTCTTTGCACCTGTTTACTACTACTTTCTCACTTGCCTTTACATTTGCCAGGTCTGCCTTTAACTTATCTATTGTGCCCTGAAGCTTTCCTTTCTCTCTCTCCAACTTCATTACTGAACTGTAGACCACTTGGTTGGTCATTTTGGACACATTTATCTTGTCCACATTTTTAATTTTGGATAAATCCATTTGGAGGGTGCTAACTTGAAATTCAGATGGATCTAATTGACTCTCTAGCAGATTGTTATCTCTAGCTGGGGGCATAACAACCACGAATTCCATCATATCTTTATTTGGGTCATATGTGGTTAATAACCTGTGGGATGTAGGTTCTGCATCATGAGCTACAACAATTGCTTCCATCTTCATTGTCTTACTATTTTGTCTATTATTGTTTTTTGATTTTCAATAGTTAGTTACAAATCAATTGTAACGAAAATCAGGATTTTGTGAGACAATTGAATGTTTGAATGGTGAAATAGCACTTGCACTGATGTATGAGCTTCCACCAATACCATGAGGATTACCAACACCTAGACCTATTACAAGTGGGGTTTGTGGACTATTCTGAGGGTTTTTTCTTGAAGGATGGGCAATTGTTGGACTCATAGTCACCATTGGCACTGTTGTACTAGTAGTACTACTAATACTTGTCATAACCTTTTTCTTCTTTACACTTTCTTGACCTTCAGGACCAACCTTTCTTGCATCTACATATTGATATAATATCCTTTTCAGACCACTACTTTTAGTTGTACAAATGATATTACCAGCTGTGGGAGTGACAATTGATTTAGATTGAATCTGAGTGCTTGGAACAGCTGGAAGTGGAACTGTATTTGAAGTAGAAATAGATGGAATTAACTGAGTTGAAACCAATAAGAATGGAATTGAATGAGTTGATGATTAATCTCCATGCCCGAGGCCTGGTTTCTAACCATGTTTTGGTGCTACAGCTAGTGGTTCAGGTGCATACCAAACCCCTTCTCCATTGGGACCCAGACCACCAGAACCTTGGTAGCCCATTTTTTCTACAATTTCTGCCCCTTTGCTATATAGAAGTTTGGTGGATGCATCAACTCCTCTCTTAATTGCTATACTGGATGAGGGATTCAAAGAATCCTGGTCATCATAATCATCATCAGTATCATTGTGATATGCTTCAGCTAGATGCTCCTTATTCCACAATTTATTAAATATTGTATCCTCTTCCACCTCATTAAGATCTACAAAGGTCTTTGGCTCACCAAGATTCTTCCTCATTTCCCGAAATTCAAAAATTTTGGTTCGACTTCATCTAGCATCTATACATTCATTCATTAGCTCTTTTGGAATATGTTTTGTAGATGGTTTATCAGCTTTCTTGTAGAAATTGGACGATGTCATGGCCTGCACTTTTCCTTTCTGTTTTTGTAATGCCATTATTTGTGATGACAATTCCTGTATTGACATATTATTTTCAGCATCATATTTCTCCATCTATTTTTTGACCTCCTCCTAGGAGTCCATGTTTTTAAAATTTTCAATCAAAGGCATACTTTCATGTTGATATTTGCTTGCAGAGTTCCCATTGTCTTTAAGCCTTGCTCCAATTATGTTCAGTGGATCATACTGCCAGTGACTATCAACATCAAATCAAAAAATTGAAAAAAAGGCTTCTGCCACTTTGAATCCTCTTCTCTCAAATGCGAACCCTCCAAAGTAGAATGGCAAGGAGGGAAATATTATTTTCTTTTGCTGACCATTAAAGAGTACATCTGTGCTCTCCATTTGTCGTACATATTCCAATGCAAATAACCTCTTTGTTACATGTATTGGAAGTTTGTAGGGTTCTACCCATGAACCATAAGACCTTAACACAGTGTACTCTTCCATTAAGTACCAGTTAGCCAATTGTAGTTGACTTCCGAGTTGAATGCAATTTCTACAAGTAACAGGCAATCTAGGCATTGGAGTGCTTGTAATTTTATGGTACATTGGTGCCAAAAAGAAGTCTACAAAATTATTGTAGTTCCTTCTGTTATCAATCATCCTTATCTGAGGTGTCCACTCATATATTGGATTTTGGCCTTGAGTCTGACTGCAAAGCTTGTTTTCCTGAAATAATGCATGATGCTTTACTAGGAGAAGATAGCACAAGTAGGTTGTGAATCTAAATGTCTTCTTTGAACCTCTTTGAATCATTACTAATTGATCTTACATGCAACCAACAATGTGCTCAATAAAACAATATTTTACTGGTTCTTTTTCAAAATGAATATGATAAAGCATTTCAAGAATGCTGGCACCCACTTGTTTGTTACTATCCAATCCCAAACAAAATGCTTGCAAGGAAATACTGTCCTGTGCCCATGGCACAAAAAATTCAAAATCATAAGGAGGCATATGATCTAGACTTAGACTACAACTACTTGTTATTCCTCTGATATAAGAATCTCTTTGTTTTGCATCTAATTTTTCATAATCCTCTGCCAGCTTTCCCAGGTCAATGTGTACGTTTGAGTGTTGTTGTTGAAACCCTAGGTTCAACAGACTAGCAAATTCACTCTCAATTATGGACAAAATTTCCTCCTGAGTATTTTTATTCACAATTGCTTTTCTATTTTCGTCATAATTTTTGGCGCAGAGCATAACAATTTCTGGGCAAGGGAATACTTGAGGTAACGCCATGTGTGCCGACCCAGCTTCCCACGGTGCAATTTTATTTGCAGTTGCATTTACCCTAGGGTTAAATGAATAAAATTTTGAAGCCTTATTTGGATGGTTCCACTTGTTTTCAAGTGCAAATCTAATCTCCATTATACCCTTATTTCCATGAATAACAGGATCATGTATATCATGGAATAAATCGTTGAAACCTGGTGTTTTAAGCATATTATGGAATTCTATTATTTTGCCCATCATGTTATTCTTGGTATTTGTAGCTACAAGTCTACAGAGGTGATTCAAAATTAAAACCTAATAGACTAAATTTTTTTATATAACATAAAGAGTAAAGTTGTAAATCAAGAGACTTGAAAAATTTAAAATGCGGGATGTAGATTTTCAGGATTTTAGTAGTTACACTTACCCGTTGACGTTCACGTTGCCCTTAGTTTTGATTTTTGCAGAGAGCTAAGAGACTTTGTAGTTTGTTGCTTTCCTCGGACCTCAATCCTCAACCTAGAAATTAAGAATCCATAACTTTGTTGCGTTGTAAGTTTGTAAATTGTAATCCCTTTCTAATTTCTAAATCTGCAGACCATGTATAACTACAAAATTAAAGAAACTTAAAGCACCAAAATTGTACAATCTGTACTCTATAGTCATCACACCTTGTCATGTGTCACTTTCAGTTTAAATGTGAGTGGAATCGTGGACCACTAGTTACTAGACACGCATCATGAATCCGGAATGGGTTTGCTAATGTCACTGTTAACTAACCTGTCATGACTCATAATGTATTAATGTCATTCTCATTCATAATGTCACTGTTAACTGTAAGTGGAATGTGATTATGTCAATGTGTTAACTGAGCAGTGACATGTGTCATGATTTCGGGACGCATTTCGAAAGATAGGGTTTCTTTTTCCTTTCGGCCTGAAACTCAACTTCAGTCGTTGATCTATAAACATCCAATGACAATGGTGAATGGTGTGGTATTGGTGGCCCTGTGGGTCGTGGGTCCCATTAACTAGGCTAGTCAGGATGACTCACATCTTGAGTCAGACATGTTAGCGTCACGTCATCACCAAATTGAAATGACATTGTTATTTGTTAGTCGACTGAGGAGTTTAGTGACACGTGTAATGATTTCGGGATGCGTTTGAAAAGATAGGGTTTCTTTTTCCTTTTGGCCCGAAACTCAACTTCGGTCATTGATCTATAAACATTTAATGGAAATGGTGAATAGTGTGGTGGCTGCGTGGACCGTCGGTCCCATTAACTAATCTAGTCAGGATGACTCACATCACGAGTCAGACGTGTCAGTCTCACGTCATCACCAAATTGAAATGACATTGTTCAATGTTATTTGTTGGTAGACCGACGACCGTGTGAGGTGTTAAGTGACACGTGTCATGATTCTGAGATGCATTTGAAAAGATGGGGTTTCTTTTCCCTTTCGGCCCGAAACTCAACTTCGGTTGTTGATGTATAATAATCCAACGGCAACGGTGAATGGTATTGGTGTACCGTATGGTATTGGTGTACTATTTTTTGTAGTGATTAATTTTTTTTAATTTAAGATAATATTACTATTTAATTTTATTTGGAAACATTCTTTTATTTAAAACACATATATTTTAGAATTGTTATTATATTATCATTTTAATAGTACTATATTTTAATTGATTTTATTTTGTATCATCTAATTAATATAAATTTTTTATAATATATTTAGAAATACATATATATAGATATTATTATTATACTATTATCATTATGATAGTATTATATTTTAGTTATTTTTATTTTTATATCATCTTTTAACTATATTATTATTATATTTATCTTATATTATCTTATAACTATGCACATAACCTTTATATTATTTTTTATAGTAAACTTATATTTTCTATGGGATTATTTATTAATATATACTTATTATTATACATATTTTTTAGATTTGTTTTTCACATTGTTAAAAACTTAGAGACTCAATTTGACAACTTTAATCTTTTAATAAAATGAAAGAATTATAATCATTATGTAAGTTGAAATATATTTCATATTTTATAATGTTACAAATTATAAATATAAGATATAAGTTTTTTTCATTTATATATGTTTAAATTATACTATGTTAGTTTACCATAATAAGAGTTAAAAAAATTACATGTGAAAAGTAATGTTGAAATTCTATATTATAATTTGTGAATATTTTTTAATGGAGAGTAATTATTTAAGTATTTAAACATCAATCTCATTCGTAGAGATATAATTGTACTTCAGACTATGTAATAAATTAAATGTGGGAGACACCATTTTAAAAAATTTATTAAACTACAGTTTCAATTAGTGAAGTTTAATTGTAATAGATATCTGAAGGAGGATATTTGTCGGCATATTTTATATGTATTAAAATAAATATAGATAAGCTAGTCTATAGATAACTAATAAAGCATTGAAGCAAGTAATTAAAATATTGCAATCACGGTTACAGAGAAGTATAAAATATTAAAAACCATTTTTGTACACAAAGCACAAATTGAAATGAGGTAAAGCTTGCAAAATTTCCATTGTATTTTTCATAAAATTATATTTACATTCTCGACTTCATACTATGTCTATAAACAAAAAGAAACATACTTGATACTATGTCTATAAAAAAAAAAAAAAAACCGTAAACGACTACAGTACCAGTACCAGTACAAGGTAAGCTTTTAATATTTATTAAAAAAAATTTTTTATAAAGAAAAAATAATTGCACCCTTCTGTGTAGAATTCTACAGAGAGGATTAGTTGCATGAATTCATCGAGCCACACAAATTGCCCCGCCTGAGCCTCCTTTGTGTCAAGCTCAGACCACTTACAGAGAAAATCCTTGGCAATCAGCGCCCATTTCCTATGGCGCTTCAATTCCCCAGTAGTCAGGCACAAAAGAAAAGGTTGCATGGCCACATTCTGGCCTGGGAGGAGAAGCTTGGGTATTTGACTTGCCCTAGGGATCCCCACCCCTAATTCAGCAAAGGTGACAACTTGAACGTCATCCCCCAGGTATTCCTCTTTGAATACCCTCCTCAACAAGATCACCATGTTAACCTTCGGTCCTCCAAGGTCCAGAAGGGAAGCCAAAAAATGGGACGTAATGTCC
Source organism: Chamaecyparis obtusa (assembly GCA_027943335.1). Classification (NCBI taxonomy): domain Eukaryota; kingdom Viridiplantae; phylum Streptophyta; class Pinopsida; order Cupressales; family Cupressaceae; genus Chamaecyparis; species Chamaecyparis obtusa. Next base: position 152,013 of record BSBK01010781.1, on the reverse strand, counting down.
GTGGCTACCCAGTACCTATCTTCATTATCAAGAAACTCTCGGCCCAACACCATTCTGACAGCCTTTGTAACGAAAGGCCCACCATCCTTACAAATTGATGCTAAAAATTCATTAGAAAAGGAACCCAGAAAGGCCTTCTGGGCCTCCTTAGAAGTGCATCTAAGATGAATGGGAGTGTCCATCTTAGATTACTTGTAGATTGTAAAACTTAATACAGTAAAACTAGAAAATTTAAAAACAAATTACTTGCAGAATGCATCACTATAGACCCTAAACAAACAATCAATCAATGTCGATGAATAATGAAGCTAGATCATTTATAAATAGCCCTTGAATCCTTGATCGTTACTTACCAATCAATTATTTCTATCTTAATGGTATTAAATACATTGTCCTTGATATGCCTCTAAATCTTGCACGAAAATATTTTCCCTAAATACATGTGTGTGAGAATCGAAAATTTTGTCCTTAATCTTTCACATCTGGCAGTAAATCTTTTCTATTGATAAGAAATTGTCAGAAATCGGCTGTACAATTTGGGAAGTGGTGTGTGGTAGCCAAAGAATGTCATTGTCACTGACATGGCATTTAATTCTTTCCTGGTTAAGTGCTTTTAATACTCTGCAGACAACTTACCTTGATATGTGTCAACATTCCGGTGACTACCTCAACAATTCTTCTTCCTTCAAGAAATGTTGGCCAAAATTAAACCTCAGCCATTGATCTTGGATCATCAGACGGTCTGAGTTCTCAAATAATACATTTAACATAATTACAGTGGTAGTGGCAAAGATTATGGTAGTGGCAAATAATACATTATGCTTCCATAATATAAGGTCAAACAACCATGTCTTTAAACCATCACTTGCCAGTTGCCAATAATTTATGTATGTTAGGTATGTTAGGTTAGGCTACTTATTTCCCATCTTTTGAAAATCGCCAATAATTTATTTATTTTTCCATAATTAACGAACGATTAGCCAATACAATTATTTTTTCACCCTTCAAAAGAAAAGTATTCGCCTCAAATATTAAAATTTTTTACTTGAAAAGAAAATTATTCGCCTCAAATATTATAATTTTTTACTTGAAAAGAAAATTATTCACCTCAAATATTATAATTTTTTATTTGAAAAGAAAATTATTCACCTCAAATATTATAATTTTTTACTTGAAAAGAAAATTATTCGCCTCAAATATTATAATTTTTTACTTGAAAAGAAAATTATTTGCCAACAATTTATAAAATTTTCAATCCAGGGGGAAAAAATCACCAATACAAACTATGAAAAATCGTGGATTTGAAAAAAAAATAGCCTAGATTAAAAAAAATTACCCCCTAAAATAATGTACGATTCGCCAGGACTTTACACTTTTTCCTAAAAGGGGGTTTCTTAAAGTTATCCCTGATTAATGCCACAATATTCATGATCTTTATTTTAAGAAATCAATCACATAAGACCTAGGTAATTTGTATTATAATCCACAAATTTTTGCAAGAATAAATTATTTCAATGATGATTTGATTCTTTAAATTATTTTGTGTTCCTACATAGATTCATTAGATCTATTAGTCTTTTGTATTATAACTATATAAATTCATGACTCTTATTCCAACTCACATTTTTGAAAATTGTCTTTAATAGTCCTTACCAATAGTGAAGATTATAGCTACATGACATTTGAATTATATAAATAAACAAACTAGCAACCGCACCTTAGTGTGCAATGGGTACGTCGTAGAGTTATGGAAAGGTCATTTAAGTATTTGTCCCTTTCTTTTTCACTCCCTCTCATCCTCTCTAGATCTCTTCATCTTTGTATCAATATATCTCATCATCTATGTATCTTAATATCTCTTCCTCTCTATCTCTCCCTCTTTATGTCTCTGTATGTATCTCCCTAAAAACATTGGTGAAAAAATGTTAGGAAAGGGCAAAAATGGTGAAAAATGTTTAACGGACAAGATTACTTGAAAACTGATGCGACTAGTGGATTTCATGAAAATAAAATAGCGAATTAAAACAAAAAAGAAAATGAATGCCCAAAGATGCATGAACCAATAGAAAAGATGGGAATACTTGGAGATGTAAAAAAAAATATAAATAAAAAAAATCTTATTGTGTTTGTTCTTGCAACTGTCTTGCATAGTGTTTAGAAGATTGTGGAGCGTGGATTCAAATGAAGTTTTACAACTTTAGAAAGGGAACGTCTTGCATCTAGGTAGTGCTCACACAGGTGAAGCACTCTGACTTTCCAGGAGGTCACCCATCTTAGTACTACTCCATATCAAGCACACTTAATCAAGGAGTTGCCTCCAAGGTTAAGCCCACTTTGATTGTGACCCCATTTTCAAAACCTTCAACAAGTGTTGTGCCTTATGAACCATTCATTATAGAGCCCCTTAAGCTCATCGATTGATACTTGTAGGAGATATTTTCCATAGCTAGTCAAATTGTAATATTGTTGCTAGGATTCAACTGTGTATTTTTTGAGTCAAATTCATTGACCCATGTTTCACAAGTAGAGGTTCACAAGAACTCATCTCTCATGAAAATGAGTGTAGTAGTTAGCACTCATTGCATCTAGGTGATTCTCTTAGAGGTGAAGCACCGAGACTTCTCAAGAGGTCAACCATCCTTGTACTACTTGAGCTCAAGCGTGGTTAACCATAGAGTTTCCTCCAAGATTAAGCACACTTTGCTTGCAACCTTCAGCAAGTGTTACTCCTTATGAACTATTGATTATAAAGAAGCTTAAGCTCATAAAAATTGTACTTTGTCAATTGAGTATAGTCAAATACATATTAATTCCATGAAATAATAAAGAGTTTAGAAATTACAGGACAACAATATATCATAAATGTCTTAGACAGGTTTGAATATTAAAGAGCTTTAAAAATTTAAAGGCTTGAATGACATTAAAAGATGGTTCATTTACACATGGCAATGAAACCCTAGATTTGAGAGAATGACAATCTTTCGCAATCCTAGAAAAATTATGTTTCGTAACTTTCAAAAGTAAGATCTATATGTAAAAAGATGCATATGTCTTTGTGAGAAGAAAATGATAAGAACTAGCTCATGGATATTACAACCCTACTTTCATAACTATTATTATCATCAAGACACCATGTATGTAATCTGGAATACCATTGCATTTCTTGATGAACAAGAATTGCAAGTGGGAGATTCTTTAACCCCTGTAATTAAATCTACCATTTGTAGTGCCTCTGTTCAGATCGCTATTTTATCCAAAACATATGCACATTCCACTTGGTGTTTGAATGAGCTTTTATGGATGTTTTCAATTCCAATTCTAGTAAGATCATCCCTGTCTTTTATGACATTCAACCTTCAAATATTCACTATGTTGGCAATGGAGTGTATGCCAAAGCCTTTCAACAACATAGAGACAAGGACAAAATTGACAAACAACAACTCGACAACTGGATAAGCGCCCTCAATAAAGTCTCTTTCAGTACTGGCATGAAGATCAACACAGACAAGGTGTAAGTAGTTACATGATCTGAAAATATTTGATGTGCAATTGTTTGTATTAGCTTCAGGTTTCTAACGAGTTTTGGAATTTATTTCAGTGACATTGGACAGTGTTTGGAAGAAATTATGGAGATTGTATTAAAAGAGGTGAGAAGGGAAGAACTCGATGTGGGTGAATATCCAGTGGGACTCCATCAAGTGGGAGAGCAATTTGGAAAGGGGTTTTGAATGAAAGTGAAATAAATGGAGTGAATATTATGGGTATTGTAGGACTTGGTGGATCAGGCAAGTCTACTCTAGTTACTCATCTCTACAACTCTAAGCATTCCCAATTCCACAGATCTTGTTTCTTGTCTAAGGTGGGCAAACGTGACATAGGTTTTTTACAGAAAGCTCTTCTTAGGGATCTTTTGTGTGATCAAAAATCACAATTTGAGGACACACTTAGTGGGAGGACCATGCTTTGAAAACATCTGCAATGGTTGAGATGTGTGCTGATTGTTTTTGATGATATAGATAATACAATGCAAATACAGTATCTATTATTTTTTACATTATATAAAATATAATAGTATAATTTATTTACATTATTAAATGTTATGTATAATAACAATATCATAAATATTTAGTATATATTTCTCTATAATTATTTATATCAAATATTCTAATAATAATAAATGTAATAATCTAAAGTTAATGTGCACATCCCCAAATAGATTGCATGTCTTCCACATTTTTTCTATTGCATGTCTTCTAAGTAGCAGCTGTAAGTTATGATGGTAAATTTACAAACGGTGGAGCTTCTTTCTCATGCATGCAGAGAATGCCTTGACTTCATTTTTGTTGTTATTATTTTCTTATGAGTCTATGATATTTTTTGTCTAAGGTCTTGATTCAGTTTTTAGTGTGTAGGGAGTTTTTTTTTCTTGGGAAATTTCGTGAAAGATTGTTAGAGCTAGGTGTGTAGGGTTTTTAAATATTTTTTTTTTGATTCTCTATATTGCGTGCTATCATCTGTGCATGATTTCTTCTCTGTTGGGCTTGTAATTTCTTAAAGTTTGCTAGATTTGTCATTTAAAAGGGATTTACGTCATTAGGGGTTGTTTATTACTTGAAGATTCTTGAAATCGAAAGGCTGCTCTATTGATTTTGTGGCAGATGATTGAGCTCTTGAGATTAGCGCATGCAGGCCCCCTTCCTCTTTTTTTGTTCCATTTTTCATACAATTCTTAGACCAATTTTTATTAAGTGTTTATTAATCTATATGGTGGCATCTCTTTTTTGCGTGAATAGGGTTTCAATTGGCCACTCTCTAAAGGAGAGCTATAAACTAGTGTTGTAAATGCTCTTTTTTTTTCAAAGTTGTTTCTTGTTTGGTTTACTAAAAGATTAATGTAATATGACTATGGAAGTGATGAATGGAAATATAGCAATTAATGTTAACAAAAATGTAAAAGCCAGTGTGAATTTGAAAAGGAAGCGGGTAAAGTTATACACAACATATATGACTGATGTTGCTACTTCGCGAAGGGAATATGATCCAAGCCCGAGATAGTCCATGAAGCACATTAAGACAGATGCACATGAATGTTCTTCACACAAATTTGAACATTGTTTTGAAAAAGTTGTTTTACAAGACTGTGGCAATTTGAACATTGTTTTAGTGATGTTTGGATTACAAATGACTTATGAGGTTTGCATAGAATAGTCAAAAGTTTCAAGCTAGGTGTCGGTCCTCATACAAATTTGGTGATTTTCTGAGTTAATCTTGTGGTTTTGCTGCATATATTTATTTAGGATACAATGTTTTGGAGTTTTGAAATGCCATTTTTCAAGTATCTAAGACAATTGACCGTGGCAGCTTACCAAAGAAATTTTGCAGCCTCAATGGAAGCCATGGATTATTTTAGAAAGTAGGGGAATGTGCATTGTGACATCAAGGGAATGAATGTTCTTGTGGGAGGCCCTGGCATGGTGAGGCTTGGTGACTTTGGATATGCTAGGAGAGCAGAGGAAAATGGGCTAATGAGTGATTTAAGAGGTACCCCTCTATGGATGGCTTCTGAAGTGGTGAATCAAGTGGAGCAGGGGCCACCTTCAGATATTTGGTCTATGGGCTGCATAGATGTTGAAATGGCCACTGGAATGCCACCTTGGGGCATCGGTTTGAATCCCCTTGCAGCCCTGTATCTGATCGGGGGGAAAAGCTTATGCACTTATGGAAAGGTAAAAAAAGACAAATGCGTAATGAATGAGTTTAGTAAACTTTCTTGGTGATTCTTAGCAGCATTTTTAGTGGTAGCGGTGCCTCTGAGACAGAGTAAGAAGTCAAGAATGTGGTTTGCTTTGTTTTTAGTAAATAGAGCGTACGCTGTAATAATATTCTCAGTGTGGGTAATTGTTTGGGTCTCGGCGTCTGCTTCTTATGGTAGAGAACAAGATGGATGGAAAATAGCTTCTGCAACTTTCTATGGAGATTCTGACGCCCTCGGCACCAAGGGTAAAATACATGGAACGCCTTTGTTTTTTCCATATTTTGTGCATTTTTTGTTTGGTTTGTGCATTTAGGGTTTTTTCACTCATGCCACATCTAGATTGTGAACAATGTTTTTTTTTTGGTCAGTAAAGGGCCGAAGTCAGATTTATATTAATATATTTAATATATAATCAACATAAAGAGTTTTAAGATCAAAAGCAGTACGAGTATGATCTTAGAAATTGAAGGTGCAACAAATATGGAGCAACAATGCTCAACACCATTTCAAAATCCTTTCAAAACTTCACTAGTCCAATTTAAACAAGAGCCAAATGCTGCTATTAACCATAAATATCTATATTAATGCAAAAATTATGAGTTCCTGAGAGGAAAATTGCACCATAACTAGTCCGATGGTGAAGAGGAGTCCTGATCTGAGCTCTCAATTGAGGATTCGCAAACATCATTACCCTCCTCTTGGGAGGTGGACATGTTTCCCTGATCCATTCTATCCATTGCATCTTCTTCCTCATCATTGGTATCCTCATCGTCAGCCTCACCCCTAGTGGTAACCTCATCCTCGTCCACTTCAGAAACTTCCTCTACATTTTCCTCTGAAGCATCCATAGATTCGTTCACCTCCTCCTTATCAGCATCTAAGGAATCCAGGCCAGGAGAATTACTGTAGATCTTGGGTTTTATGCCAATAAAGAAGCTAGAGACCATTTGCAGGGAAACGGTAATGAACTGAGTTATGTGAGGATGGGCTAGTCAGCAGATGTGATTGATTTGATGTATGTGTATGCACCCTAAAATGGTCACCTAGACTTTGGGCCCCATTTATTTGATTTATTTATCCTGAATCAGTTTTATCAATAATCAATATTTTCAACACTATCAATTTCTTAATCAATTCTTAATTTCAATCATATATTGGATTTTTATCCTATGACCTAACCATTTTATCCTAAGTTTTTATTTATTTAAAAGGAATATTTCCTCTCCTTTTATTAAATAAAAAGCCCCACCTTTTCTTCTTATCCTAAGTTGCACAAATAAAGTATTATTCCTATTTTATAAAAAGGAGAAAAGCAATTTTTGTCTCATATGGACATAAAGTCAACTCCTATTTTCCTATTGGAGGATACTTGTGCACATGGATTGCTCCTCTTTCAAGCTCCACCACTGATTAAGACTTTTGCCTCTTAATCTCAATGGTCCATTTCACCTCATTTCTTATAAAAGGAGAGCTCTCTCCCTCATTTTAGGACACTTGTTTTTATGCTAACTCTATGCTGAAGTAATTATTGAAGACTTTGGAGCTTTTTGGAGATCATTGTTGCATTACATCTTAGAGTTCTTCATTTGCTTCATAGTTTAGTTTCCATTCTTGCATAGTAGTTCATGTTTATGCTTTCATAGCTTCGATTTCACTTTCAAGCTTTAGAATAACTCATCTAGCTTAATAGGAAGGGTTGTAACACATTACTATTTCCATTTCATAGCTTAGTCTGTACTTCCATTTTCATAGCATAGCTTGCACATTTGCATTCTCATTCTTAGCTTGCATCGCATTGCATTTCCATTTGATTCTTTGGAGATATTGGCACTCTTGCCCTTTTCCTCATTTGAATCTCTCATTGTATGGTTGACTAGCAAGGTCACAAGCTCAATAGCTCTAGCTGGAAGCAAATTCATAATCTTGCAACTCCATGCATAGAGAGCTATGGATTGATTTGTGAGGGCTCATTCTTGAGTTTCCTTGCATGTAAGGATACATAGAAGTGCACTACTTTTGTGTGTACATTTTTGGCACCCACCGTGGGGTAGAGTAGATAGACTTTGTCCTTTAGTTTCTTGCATTTTCATCATTTTTTAGATTAATTTTTGGATATTCTGCATTCTCTGGTTTTCTATCTTAGAGTATCACGCGACACTTCTTAGGTATATCACGTGATATACCTTATAATACTAGTGTGACACTTCACATCTCAAAAGAATCACACACACATATTGAGGTTTATCGCCTGGTGTCGTACGAAGTATCACCCTCCTATTATGCAGTATATCACCCAGACTGAGGTATATCACCCGGATACAGGAAACTGTGTCGTGCGATACTGGTGAAGTCTGAGGTATGTCACCTGATATAGTAGAGAGATGGATTTTGAGTTTTATTAGCCGAATTTGATCACATTTAGTTTGCTAGCTTACTTTGATGCATTTAAACAGGGTTAATTTACGTTTCTTAGTCTAAATTGATCAGGTTTTTACATTGCTTTCACTTAGATTTTGATTTTCCTAACCCTAGTTGTCTAACAAGTTGTGGTTGTAGGAGATTTTCTTGAAAGGAAATCACTATAAATTGCATGTCAAAGAGGGCTACTAACATTTTTGCAGGGCTGCCCAAAGCATAAACAAAAGTAAAAAGAAATTTTTTTAAAGTGTTTGTGATTTATTTCCTTTCAAGTGTGGCATTTACTAATTGTATTAGGAACTTTAATACCTTGTGAAAGAGATTTTGAGGTGGTAGGAGAGTATGCTCTTCACCATTGTGGTGAAACAAAAATCTTGACCCATCTTGAGATTTTGAAAGCGAGGGGGTAACTAAATCTTTGCTTGGTGTGTTTGGGTGAAGTTTTTGAGATAGGGGAGTATGCTCTTCACCCTTGTGGTGAACCAAAAACCTTGAACCTCAAGAATTGATCCACTTTTTGTTTAGATTTATAATCCTTTAGCGGGCCTGCTCTTGAGCAATCAAGAGGAATGATCCAAGTGGGGACAAGCTAATACCGAGCTATTCCAACCCACTATAAACTCAAGGCTATCAAGGACATAAAACCTTGGTAGACATAACACTTGTCTTCGCTTGATGTGAGTAGCTCATGGGATTGCAACCATGGGGAAAATATTGAGCAAGAATGCTTAAGGTACTCTTGAGGCCGCGAGGTCTGAGTCCTCTTTGAGGAGCAAGAGGGGTGTTGTGAATGAAAGCCCTTATTAAAAACCTTTAGATAGAAGCCACCTTATTTAGCCGCTTATCTTCTTAGTGCAAGGATTGATCCAAGTGGAACAACCCAGATCACCTTAAGATACTCACCATATGTGCTCCTTTGGTTGTGTCTTTGGCACTTCCATGACAAAGCCAACATCTATTGTGGGTAACCACTTTGTGTGAGGCAAGGGGACACCAAGTTGTGGGCTAAGTTGGTAAGTATTGAGCCCTGACTTTTTAGGATAGATTTTCTTGAATTGTCTTCGATTGTGTGATACCGGTGTAAACATTCTCAATATACAAATAATTGGTAGCATTCATAGGGTGCAATTTTATTTTTGATATCATAAGTGTTTGTCTTGGCAAGGTTTCTTTTGCCCTTGTTTCAAGTGTTTTGAGACATGTTTGATCCCTCACTATTTGCAAACTTGCCAAAATTTTGCTGATATTGTGATTGAGATTGAAAACATCAACCCTCAGACCAAAAATTTTGACCAAATAGACCCAAAAATGCAAATTTTACATAGTTCTGGTCAAGAGTTGAACAATTTTGCAACAGTATCACTTGCTTTGAGAAGAAACATTGCGCGATAGTTCACCCCTATTGGACTATCGCCCGACCTACCTAGTGTTTATCACCTGAATATTATGAGGTCTATCACCTGGTGTAAGGTGAAGTATCACCCAGTTATAGGTGTATCACCCTATTAGCTTGGAGTATACCGCCTGGGTAGTTTCTGCCGTGCTTTCAGTTTGGTCAGTTTTAATTGCCATTAGTCAGGTTAGGTCTTTGAGTAGGTTTCTTACTCTGTCATTAGAGACCTGTCTTGGCTCTAAATTTTTGGTTTTAGTCCTCAGGGATAGCATCATCTAATTTACGAGGTCACTTTGGGAATAATTGTCAAGTTAGAAGGCCATTCTTGGTGACAAAGTTTATCTCTAGGATTGTTAGCTACATTCTTAGAAAATTTTAGTGCTCTTATTGTCCAAATCGCTTTCATTTAAATCTCAATTTTAATTATATTTTGGCCTAGTCCAACCTCCTAGTTAAAAAGTGCAAGGGTAATCACCCTTTGATTTGAAGCACCTCTTTGACAGTGTTGGTAAAGCCCCTTTGATATTTCTATCTTTTCATTTCTCTTTGGACAATAGAGAACTTTGATTATCCTAGTTTGGTGTTGACACTTTGAGAGGTCAGCTTATCATTAAGAGTCTCTTTCTTTCATGTTAGTTACAACAAGGTACCAAGTCAATCAAGGGAAGCGACTCTCTGTTGCCTTTAGCCAGTTACCACCAATTAAGACTCGTCAACAACACAAGGAAAAAGAACCCCTTTTCGATCAATCTCCTAAAAGTGAATCCAAGGTTTGTTTTAATCCAAAAGGTAATCCTACTGAAGTGAGCACCTCTTTAGCACCACTTTCATCAAGTATGGACATGAGTTACACTTTCACTCGACAACAAAGAGAAGCCATGAATCAAACTCTTGAGGATATTTTCCAACGGCATGGGAGTACTAGAGTGCATGGTGGTTCTTCTCATGCTAGTCCACCCGGGTCACCCCCCAACAACACAAGGTATTTTGATGTTCATCAACGAGTTGAGAGACATTATAGGCAAACTCACTCAGATTTAGGGTCACAACACGAGGACTAGAATAATGAATCTAGTGACCATCACATCAACGCAACCAACACAATAAGGCAGTCAAGACAATCTTCTCCACTTAAAGATACCTCTCGATATGCAAATACGAGATTGAAAAGCATTGAAAGAGAGAAGCAAGCCTATCTAGATGAACAAGCCACCAAAAAGGAGAAATTTAGACAACTTGAGGAAGAGGAACGTGCATTATTGGACATAAGAAAAAGAGTTGCCCAAGAAGAAGATAGGCTCTATGCACAACAACTCGAAAATCAATTTAATGGGAGGGGTAACAATAGTGGGACCAACTCACCCCCATCTACCCCTTCACCAAGTTCTAGAAGAAGGTCAAGGATGCCCTCAAGATCCCCAAGTCCTAGAGGTAGAAGGACTTCAAGATATGATCACCATAAGAGACAATCGTCTCCTAGACTTTCAAAGCAACCCTCTCAACGAGCACATCATGGCTCACAACATGGAGGAAGTTATGCTGACTTCAATCATATAGATTTTATGACTATGCAACAAGAACCATCCTTTCAAGCATATGCAGAAAGGTATGTGGAACAAAACAAAGATTAGCTCCTAGAAAGTCTCATCAACAAAGGTGCTAAGGTCCCATACAATTTTGATGTGGACCGAAAGGTAAAGAAGAAAGATCCATCAACTAATGAGGTGATCAAACAACTTCAAAGGGATATATAAAGGATGAGGGCTCCTAAGAGCACATTTAATTTGGATTCCATATGTCCCAACCCAATCGACAAGAGTGTGGTGTTGGTTGAGTTTCCTAAGAAAATTAAGTTTCCAACCTATGACAAATATGATGGCATTGGTGATCCTCATGACCATGTTAGACAATTCTACATAATGAGCTTTTCTTTTCACCATGAAGACTCCTATTTGATGAGATTATTTCCAAGGAGCCTCAAAGGTCAAGCCATGGAGTGGTTTACTAACCTTACTCCTCCAGTTAAGACATTTAAAGAGCTTGTGGAAACATTTGTCCAATATTTTGCTTACAACTTATCAAGGTCGGTCACAATGCTTGATTTGTGCAAACTCAAACAAAATCAAGGAGAACATTTTGTCACCTTCTTACAAAGATGGAGACGATTATGCTCAAAGTATCCTAGGAAAATTCCTGAGGAAGAAAGAATAGACATCATTGTGAGTAATTTAATACCAGAGCTAAGGTACGAGGTCAGGAAGATCCCATTTAATTCTTTTGATACCATGGTAGAAGTGGCATGTCGCATAGAGGATGTCCTAAAAGAATAAGGAATTTTGGCTAAACCAACTAATAACAACAATGGCCAAAGCAACAACAATAATGGTAATAAGGACAAAAAGAACCCTTATTGGAACAAGAATAAGCAAGTGGTCAATGACGGAGTTGTTGAATCATCTCAACCTAAGAATGAAGGAGTTCTTAATCTCTCTAATGCAGTCCAAGCCATGAAGCTACTAACATCTTCAGTACAACAAGAGAATAAACCCAAGTATCAAGCAAGACCTAAAATAGAAAAGAGGCAATTTAACAAACTTGGGGACTCCTATGCAGACATTTTTAAGATGTTAATTGCTCATAATTTGGCACACCCCCAAGATCCTGCAAAGCACCACATACTAGATCCTAAGCCTCATTGGTGGGATGAGAAGGCCTTTTGTGTCTTTCACAATGGAATTGGACATAATATAGAAAATTGTTTTAAACTTAAACATCTTGTCCAAGATCTCATTGAAAGTGGATGATTACAAGTTGATGGTTTAACCACTAATGTGGATCATAAAGCTTTTAAAGAACCCTTGCCCAAATATGAGAAAGGAGAGAATTCTAACAACAAGAATGGCAAGGCTGCTATCAACTACACCTACACAAATGCTGAAAATGTTATTAATATGCTTGAAGTTGTTGGTGACAATGTCAACATGATGAGAGGGAAAGACCCTTATGGATATGATGTGGATTCAAATCCTATGCTTGGTGAAGGACCCGTTGTGGTCCTAAGAGGTCCTCACTCACAAAGGATGTCTCAACCCCTCAATGCTATCACTAGAAGCCAGTCTCAAGCTCCCATTGTTATTAGAGGTCCTAACTCTAGTAAGTCTAAGCAACCAGTGTCAAAGGGTGTTCTTCCAAAATCTGCTGTTGGTCCTAAGTTGAATTATAATCTTGTTGACCAATTATAATGTACACCAGTGCAAATTTCAATCTTTGAGATTTTGGAACTATCCCCTAAGCATAAGCATGTCCTTGAGGATGCCTTGCGAGTGACTAATGTCCCTAATGATATAGATGTAGATCAATTCCAGAATATGATCAACCACTTGGCTAGCCCTCACTACCTTACATTCTCAGAAGAAGATGACAAGTCATTAAGCCACCCACACAATTTGGCCCTTCATATAGAGGTTATGATCCACAAGACCCGTGTCAGGCGTGTGTTGATAGATGGGGGTGTTGGGCTTAATATTTGTTCTTTGAGCTTATTGAAGGCCTTGGGTTATTAAAAAGAAGTCATTGACACAAGGAAGAAAATAACTATCAAGGCTTATGATGAAGTGGAACATAGTTCTAAAGGATTGGCCGTTCTTCCTATCCGAATTGGTCCTGTAGAGAAAGATATTTTGTTCCAGATTATTGATGCCGGTCCTTTGGCTTACAATATTTTGTTAGGTAGACCATGGATACATGAGATGCAAGTGGTCCCATCTACCTATCATCAGTGTGTAAAATTCCCTTACAATGGAATAGAAGTTTGCATACTTGGAGACAACACACTGTCAGTCAACACAATTTCAGTAGGGTCTCGCATTCCTTTGAATAGGGAGGCTAACACTTTTGATACTACATTTGAACAATGTAAGAATAAATTCAAGACCATAGATCTTGGTATGGGGGATTACAAATTGGATTCATTCACAAAATTTCCAATTTCCCCTAGGTCTTATGGCAAACCTTCTCAAGAAATGAAGCCCTCGTCTTCGGCCATGACATTGTTCAATAAGTTTGTGGAATCCTCAGTTTTGATTCAAGAAGAAAAAGAAGAGGTTGCTGTTAGGGATTGGATTTACCAAGAAGAGAAATACCTACATAATGAGAATTTTCCACCTTCCCCTAGAGCCTATGGGAGAGGGTATACATTGGTTAAGAATATGGGTTATCCAGGAAAGGGTCCCCTTAGTCATAGGCTGGATGCTAGTGCTAAACCTCTTAACCATGCCCTTTTTGGATGAAGGAATAAGTCAATAGTTGGCTTAGGTTTTAAAAATAAGAAATAAAAAAGTGTCCTTATCTCAATTGCGATGGACAGTGACAATGACTCAGACTACACACCTAATCTCTTTAATCAACAAGACATGTCTAATGATTGGGTGCCTTCAACAAATCTCCTTTGGGGAGATTCCCAAGATTTGACAACTGACAGTATGAATGCTAGATTGACAATGGAAAGTGTTACTATCCTAGCTACAACAGATAGTAACAATTCTAGTGTTAGAGAAGGGGAAACTCTTCCCAATCTTGAGGCTTCTACATCACAAGGCCCAAATAATGATTCAGAAACAGACTCACATGAGTTCGAATGGGACTCAATTTTAGATGCAATAGTTGATTTGGACATGGATGTTGTCCATACTTATAGTACTCAACCTGATGTGACCAATGAGCCTAGTGTAGGACTGGAGGATTGGACTCCTCGAATTGCCTTAGTGGACGATGCTTCGTTTGATAGGACAAATCCTGACTTGGGTATCTTAGGAGGGGACCAAATGAATCCTGATTGTATGGTCACCAGAGATAACACCTTCCACATACACAATGTTGAACCAGTCATTGACCTACCCCTTGTTCATTTCCACCTAATTGACTGGTCTCAGTGACATCAAGAGCCTAAACTTCTCACTTTTCAAAATGACTATGAAATTGCTTGTTATCTAAATGCTCATGAACCTGTAGTCTCTTCCACCAGCGAACTGACAAAAAGTATGACGGAGCTTGATATTAAGTACCTCAATCTAAAAATAAAAGAAAAAGAAAAAAAGAAAGATGGTTTTGATGGTGAAAACTACTTTGTGGTGGTGTCAGAACCCAAAATAGTAAAAAGAAAAGATGTATCTGAAGGTGAAAACCTTTTTGAGGCACCTAAGGATGGGGTACTTAATAACTTTCCAAGTTACTTCCAAGACAGGTCATCAGTTCTCATTGAGCCCACACAACTAGTCAATTTGAATATAGAAGAGGCTCCCCAAATAGTGCACCTAGCTCAGTCTCTATCAGTTGGAGAAAAAGAGGCATATACAAAATTTTTGCAAAAGAAGAAAATCAACTTTGCTTGGACATATTCTGATATGTCGGGGCTTGACACTAATCTTATTATGCATCATCTATCTATAGCTCCAGGAATAAAACCGGTTAAAAAAAAGTTGAGGAAAATGCATCCTCACATAGCTCTTCTTGTTAAAGCTGAATTAGAAAAGCTCTTACACGCAGGATTCATTCGAGCTATCAACTATGCTGAGTGGATCTCCAATATTGTTCCAGTTTCAAAACATGATGGGTCCATTCACATTTGCACAGACTTTAGAGACCTCAACAAAGCATGTCCAAAGGATGACTTTCCACTCCCTAACATAGACATGATAGTGGATATGACCGCAGGCTATGAGATATACTCTTTAATGGATGGCTTTTTCGGATATAACCAAATAAAAATAGCTCCTGAAGATGAAGAGAAAATAGCTTTCACATGTGCATGGGGAACCTATTGTTGGAATGTCATGCCATTTGGCCTAAAGAATGCAGGAGCAACATACCAGCGAGCTATGACCACAATTTTTCATGATATGATGCATAAGAACATGGAAGATTAGGTGGATGATACCTTGGCTAAATCTAGAAAATAGGACACACACCTTGACAATCTGGAAGTAATTCTAGATCGCATGGCATAGTTTCAGCTTAGATTGAATCCAAAAAAGTGTGCATTTGGAGTTGCCTCAGGTAAACTCCTAGGATTCATAATTTCAGCAAAAGGAATAGAGGTTGATCCTGAAAAGGTCCAAGCTATATTAGATATGCCACCTCCAAGAAATATCAATCAAATGAGAAGTCTTTAGGGACATCTTCAGTCGATCAGGAGGTTTATTTCTCAGCTTACAGATAGAGCACAACCTTTTAATAAGACATTGCATAAGGGTGCTTCTTGCGTGTGGAATGAGGAATGCCAAAAGAGCCTAGATCAAATTAAACAATACTTGGCTAATCCTCCAATTTTGATGCCGCCTATTCTTGGGAAACCATTGATTTTATACATTTCAGCAACAGAGTCTTCCTTAGGGGCATTGTTGGCTCAATTAGATGATACTAGGAAAGAAAGGGCCATTTACTACATTAGTCGTACTCTATTATCTTATGAGATCAATTATAATAGCATTGAAAAGTCTTGTCTGGCAGTAGTGTTTGCTTTCCAAAAGTTGCGACACTATAGGCTTGCTCATACTATACATTTGGTTGCAAAAATTGATCCTCTTAAGTACTTGCTTAGTAAGGCTACCCTCATGGGTAGGCTTGCCAAGTGGATGATGGTTTTATCTAAATTTGATATAGAGTACATTGAAAGAAAGGCCATAAAAGGGCAAGCTATTGCTGACCAATTAGCTGACTTTTCAGTTAAGGATATTATGCCTATTCAGGTAGAATTCCCAGATGAACACATACTATATATGACTAATTGCACTTGGAAGATGTTCTTTGATGGTTCCCACATGCAAAATGGATCAGGTGCTGGAGTATTATTTGTCTCTCCACATGGGTACAACATTCCAAAGTCTTACAAACTTTTATTCCCATGTACAAATAATATTTCTGAATATGAAGCTTTGACCAATGGATTGAAAATGGCTATAGAATGGAACATAACAAAATTACATGTCTTTGGGGATTCACAGTTAATTATCAACCAAGTCAATGAGGAGTATCAAACCAAGGATGATAAATTGGTACCTTACAAAAAGATGGTTGAATCATTGAGACGTTACTTTACATTTGTGACATTTCAATAGATCCCTAGGATAGAGAATAAAGCTACAGATGCTATGGCCACATTAGCTTCACTCCTTTAGTTGGAACAACATGAATCAAGATTTGAATTCCTAGTGGAAGAGCTACACCATCCCATATTTGACTCATCTGAAAGCAATGTCATTTGTACCCTTGTCACACATGAGTCTTCCTGCTATGGTGCTATCTATTCATATCTACACGATGGCATCATCCTTGAAACTTTCAACCATTCTGAATGTTGAAACCTCATCCATAACACCTCTTGCCACACCCTTATCTCTGGTGATTTATATAGGAGGGGTTTAGATGGGACACTTCTTAGGTGCTTGGAAAAGGAGGAATCCAACCAAGCGTTAGCAGACATCCACGAGGGCATTTGTAGTGGACATTCTAATGGTCTTGCCATGGCCTAAAGGTTGCTTAGGTTGGGGTATTACTACCCCACAATGTAGATAGATGTAGTAGATTTCGCTAAGTCTTGTGAGAAATGTCAAAAACATGGAAACCTGATTCATGCACCAGGTAGGGAGCTAATTCATTCCATTTCTCATTGGCCATTTTAGCGCTGGGCCTTTGACCTTGTTGGGAAAATTCACCCCAACTCATCAGGTGCACATAAGTTTATCATCACAGCTACTGATTATTTCACAAAATGGGTAGAGGCAGTCCCTCTTTCTATTGCTTCGGGCAAAATAGTTTCACTCTTTATCTTGAATCATATTATTTGCCAATTTGGAGTGCCTTCTGAGATTATTACTGATAATGGAGGACAATTCAAGAACAAGGACCTAAAGCATTTATGCAAAAAGTTTAAAATCAAACAGCATTGGTCCTCTATCTATTTTCCACATGGAAACGGACAGGCAGAAGCCTCTAATAAAACCATTCTTAAAATCCTTCATAGAATAATACACAAGAATGGTAGAGATTGGCACTTACAAATCAATCTGGCACTATGGGCCTATAGAACTAGCATTCGTACACCTACAGGAGCTACTCCTTTTTCTCTTACCTATGGCGCTGAAGCAGTGTTGCCTTTAGAAGTAGAGATACCTTCACTTAGAGTCTCACTCAAAGGTTTAATTACAGATGAGGATTACCATGCCATGAGGTTACAAGAACTAGAACTTCTAGATGAGAAGCGTAAGGCTTCTTTTGATCAGATGAGAGTATACCAGAAGTGTATGTCTAAAGCATTCAACAAGAAGGTTCACCCTAGGGAATTTTAGATAGGTGATCTTGTTTTGAGAGAGAACCCTAAGAATCAACAGAACAGAGAACAAAAGGGCAAGTTTGAACCTAATTGGCTTGGACCATAAATTATTACAATAGCTTTTGGTACAGGTGCATATTTACTATCAAATGAAGATGGAGAACAACTCCCTAAGCCCATCAACATTTTGCACCTAAAGAAGTTCTATCCTTGATGCCCATTTCTATTTGGGGGCATCCTTTGTACATATTTATTGATCCTGGAAAAAAATACCAAAAATATATATATATATATATATGATGTTGAAAAAATCCTAAAAGGCATATACAGTCCTGAAAAAATACAAAAAAATTAAAAAATAGCAAAAAAATTCAAAAAAAATAGAAAAAGTGCCTTGGTGAAAACCTGGAAACAAGCGCCTTGGTAGCAAAAATCCAAAAAAAGAAAAAAAAAGAAAAAAAGAAAATTGCAATAAATTCGAGTGGTGAAAACTTGGAAACAGGCGCTACTTGAGGCCTTTTGCACCCCTATTTCTTAGCATGCGTCCTCGACACTGAGCCTTTCTCCATCATACCTTGACCTTATTTGGCTTAGTCTGGAATAGGTCTTTACCTTTGTCTAGGGGGCATAACTATTCGCATAGGTCCTTTAGGTGCATTTGTCTCTTGGGGAATTTCACAACAGGTGTTTTTCAACACCACCCCAAATAGTGTTTCTCAACACTACCCTTGAGTCAAGTGTTTCTTAACACTTATCAGATGTCTTACCCAACAGTCTAGTATGATGCAAATATGATACTCAAAGTTTGACTCTATGACCAACACACACACACTTAAACAATCAACTCGTTGAGATATGTTGACTTTATTTTCCTTTGTGTGCTATCTATGCAGATTTATTTGATGAGTGGTCTCTCCTTGAAAAGTTTTCGATGATGCATAGCTAGAAGACTGAGGGTATGAGAACATGTTTTATTTCTTTATCTTCTTGTGGGTATATTTTGTTGATCCTAACTATCATGAGCATTTATGCTGGTCTTACTTGACACTTGGGGTTGACAAGGTATTATCCTTGACTATTTTGCGAGTGCATGCTTCTAGTTATCCCGACTTTCATGTGTCTTGATACAAGCATAATCTTGCCATATCAAACTTAGGTGATCTCACTGCACTAGTCATCTTGACCTACATGTCCTTGATGCCTAGGTGGGATTTCCACATTTCTATCTGATAAAGATCATATCCATATCCACATAGTTATGCTAGTGTGCATTGTATGATCTTGCGACGCTACCAATAACACTCGATGATGATAATTAGATGTCTATAGGCATTGTGACCTTGCAAGTCAACCACTTTCATAATAGCTTGCATTTTTAGGTTCATGTTAGTCTAATTTTGCATTTTTGCATATGGAGAGAGCTCTCCTTTTTTATCTTACGTGGACCTGTCAGTCGACTGCGCTCACCTTTCCTTCTTCTCGATCATGTCTTTCACTCCTTGTCTTTTTCATCTCGAACCTATTCCTATTCATCACAAGGGGTTAATCATATCATCATATCTATATCAAAACTATCATTTTCAGAAACATGAGTCTATATCATACACATGAGAATCAAACATACATCTATGAGAGAGAACATACATGAGCATCTACATAAACACTTTGAGCAAAATGACAAGACAATATACATAAATTGATACATCCATCACAAGTGAGACTTAAACACATTATATATCAAAAATCCAGTAATCTCATATATAAATCAATGTCATGATACAATATACAATATGGGATCCTAAAATTTGGATCAATGTCTCAAGATATGTCTAAATATCTAACAACCTCAGACCTAAACCTAGGACTCACTACCACCCTCGTGAGGAGCTCGTGGTGGTGGAGGGGGCATGGCTCTCCTCTTAGGTACCATATCTAATGCCCCTACCCTCTGAGAGTATGATGGTGCTCTCTGATCCTATGAAATAGCCTAAAGGTAGAGTCCATGATAGTATGCTACTCTTGCCATCTCCCGTCAGATCTCTAGAGCATCTTCCTGTACCACCGCCTCGCGATGTGCTATCTCTACCCTAAGATCAACTATCTACTGATCTCTCTCTACTCTCAGATTTTCTACCTACTGATCCCTCATAGCTATAGTAATCCTCAATTGCTACATCTCTATCTCCAGAGCCTGTATTCGGGCTCTCAGATCCTCCCCACCCGTAGGCTGATCCTGCTGTACCTCTGCCTACCGGCGAGTTGGTCTCACCTCATCCTCAGGAGTCACCGATCTCTATCCCCATGACCATTTTTGGCCACCTAATCTAGATCCCTCCCCTCTCTCCATCCCCCTCCCTCTCCCCCTCCCACCATCTTCACCGTCTCCACCGTCCCCTCTGTCCCCCCCATCATCACCCCCATATCCACCCTGAACCAGTCCCTATGCATCTGGAATGGTAAACCGAGGGAATGACACCCTGTGTCTCTCAGCCTTGTATGCTGCATCTGCTCCTACATCCACCATATCTGGGAGATACTCCCAAGGCTCCCTCCTAATAGCAGCGATGTCCTACACTGCCTGCTGGTAATCCAACATCGATAGCCACCCATGACCCTCCTCATCTCGGGCCCATGCATATGTAGTAGTCTCTGTGGAAACTCACTGCTAGCACCCAAACTACCTCCAAACTTGAGTGATACAAAATCTCTCAACAATATCTAAGTGTCAGCCTTCTAGTGGCTGAGTACACAACATGTAACTCAGCTCGTCCTCTGCATCACTCCATCCCTCGGCATCCTTGTATGGCCTCCATGTGATAGAGATCATCTCATCTAGTATCTGCCTGTAGTATGTCACATCCCCAGTATGGGCATGTGATATGTATCTTGTGTACCTGTATATATATGGGTATCTCCGCTCCCTAGGTTGAACTCTGGGGCGTATCAGAGTGATATGCTCCCAAGCCCACACCTGTGCCAGGATGGCACCATAAGCCCATGTCTGACCATCCCTATAGATGATCTCATGCAACTCATGATACATCTCTACTAGTATGGCCGGACCCCATGCCATGCGCTGAGGTTTTCCTACCAAGTCTATCAGTAACCTAGCCCATCCGAGCGGGAATCCCTTCTAACTGCAATTAGTCATCAAGATCTGTGAAATGATAGATGCCACAATACATGGCACTAGAAAATCTCTACTGAAGTCATCTAGCAGCCGCTCCCAGCTGATGTGCCGATCAAGGATAGTCACATCCTGGAACATCTCCTGGATCAACCATCACCCCTCAGTCGCATCCTGATCATAGTATACTTGTACCATCACATGAATCATGTTAGTTTCTATGGAAACATTACATTTATGACTATCTCTCAAAACATGATTATACTCACAGGCTCGCCATTGCACGAAACCTGTACTATCTTGTAGACATCCTCCAGTGTGATCGATGCCTCTTTGGTAGGTAGGTGGAAGGTGTTGTGCTCACTATGCCATCTCTTGATAAGAGTAGTCAACAACCCATGATCGGCCCTGATATATGGGAATCTCAACAGATATCTAAATCCCATAGCTCTGATGTCAGCATTGCCCAGATCATCTAGATCTCGGACACACCTCAACCCGGTCACCATTGGCGCTCTGATGATCAATGCCGGAAAGACCTCCTGCAAGCCATTAAACCAAGCCAGTTGTTAGAACATATCATGATGGATGTCTAAAAATCAGTATCACACATCTTTAAAAATGTAAACTTGTCTGGACCCATGTCATTTTTGCTCACAAATACTTACAAATTTCAAATTTTGCCCTTGGGTGATACTGCTTTTTGGAACAAGTATCACGCGATATTTCTCTCTATAACAGGGCAATATACCTTTGGTCATGTGATACTTCACCTAGTATCATGTGATAGTTCACTTGGTATCGTGTGATACTGGTGTCTATGCGCGTGTGATACTTTGGGGACCCGTGAAGTATCGCGCAATATTTCTCCCCAAAGGGTGCGATACTTTTAAAGTATCACATGATATTTCACCTAAAACTAAAAATTTGAAAATTTAAAAATTTTTAAAACATGCTCAAAATGTATTAAATGACTCAAAAAAAAAGTGCATTTTCCAAAAATGTACTGGGGCAGGATAGTGTGGTGGCCGGTTGTGCAATCGGGCGCGCTCGAATCGGTGCCTGCGGATGGGAACTACTACTTGCTGGGCCATTCTCTCTCTCTAAGATCTCAAAATTCTCAAATCAATCAAAGTCAAATGATTTTGAAAATGACATTTTTGACCCCTTTTATAGCATTTTGACTTTTTTGACTTAATTTTCAAAACACCTCAAAATTGCGCAAAAATTGCACCCCTACCTAATTTCGACGTCTTGGATCCATTTTCAGACTCAAAATCAAAATCCAAGGTCATCTTGATAATCAAAATCATGTTCCAAATTTCCCCTCTTCTGTGCAGTTAGCTGACCTTTTGGAGGCATCATCCCTCGGGGCATCTTCATTTCCATGTCTTTCAAATTTCCAGTCTTTTATTCGCCCTACTTCATTTCTTCTAATTCATCACTGGGGCATGTTGTCACTGCCTAATGGTTATCTTGTTATCATTTACCTTTGATTGTGATTTCATTCTGATTTGATCAAATCTTTATCAGTTTGCTGTTCCTCTCTACCCGATTTTGCTTTCGATTCTGAGGGGGTAGTACCTATGGGATTCTCATCCCTGATTTTCTTGATTCTTTTGATTCAGACATCTTTTGTGAGCTTTTTCTCAAATTTGAGATTCTTATCTCTTACTTTGAATGTGATCCCGAATTGACCTCATGTTCAAAAGCTTTTGTTTATGTTTTGTTCGGATATATTCCGAATCGACCTCATACCTGAGTTGTTTTGTGATCCCAGATCGATCTCACATTGCAACTTCATTCTTTGACCACATGTGATCCCAAATCGATCTCACATTAGTCAAAGAGGGGAAAATGTATGCACCCTAAAATGGTCGCTTAGACTTTGGGCCCCATTTATTTGATTTATTTATCCTGAATCAGTTTTATCAATAATCAATATTTTCAACACTATCAATTTCTTAATCAAATCTTAATTTCAATCATATATTGGATTTTTATCCTATGGGCTAACCATTTTATCCTAAGTTTTTATTTATTTAAAAGGAATATTTCCTCTCCTTTTATTAAATAAAAAGCCCCACATTTTTTTCTTATGCTAAGTTGCACAAATAAAGTATTATTCCTATTTTATAAAAAGGAGAAAAACACTTTTTGTCTCATATGGACATAAAGTCAACTCCTATTTTCCTATTGGAGGATACTTGTGCACATGAATTACTCCTCTTTCAAGCTCCATCGCTGATTAAGACTTTTGCCTCTTAATCTCAATGGTCCATTTCACCTCATTTCTTATAAAAGGAGAGCTCTCTCCCTCATTTTAGGACACTTTTTTTTATGCTAACTCTATGCTGAAGTAATTCTTGAAGACTTTGGAGCTTTTTGGAGATCATTGTTGCATTACATCTTAGAGTTCTTCATTTGCTTCATAGTTTAGTTTCCATTCTTGCATAGTAGTTCATGTTTATGCTTTCATAGCTTAGATTTCTCTTTCAAGCTTTAGAATAACTCATCTAGCTTAATAGGAAGGGTTGTAACACATTGCTATTTCCATTTCATAGCTTAGTTTGTACTTCCATTTTCATAGCATAGCTTGCACATTTGCATTCTCATTCTTAGCTTGCATCGCATTGCATTTCCATTTGATTCTTTGGAGATATTGACACTCTTGCCCTTGTCCTCATTTGAATCTCTCATTGTATGGTTGACTAGCAAGGTCACAAGCTCAATAGCTCTAGCTGAGAGCAAATTCATAATCTTGCAACTCCATGCATAGAGAGCTATGGATCGATTTGTGAGGGCTCATTCTTGAGTTTCCTTGCATGTAAGGATTCATAGAAGTGCACTACTTTTGTGTGTATAGTATGTACCACTGACTGCTAAACTTGCTAATTCATCCGCTTTAGAATTTCCCTAATGGAAAATGTGGTTAGCCATTGTGGATTCAAATTTTCTAATTAGATTTAAAATAATTTCCAAAGATGCTTGTAATCTCCAATTAGATATTGCCCCTATCCTGACTGCATTTATCACAATCATTGAGTCTCCCTCGATTTCCACTCTATTCAATCCTAATTCCTTAGCCAGAGCTAACCCATGAAGTAGTGCTTTTACTTTAGCCATATTATTAGTGTTTGGTTCTAGAGGAATAGCCAATTTTGATAAAATCTTCCCTTCTGAAGAATGGATGATGTAACCCACACTTGAAGGACCTAGATTACCTTTTGAGGCACCATCAAAATTAAGCTTGAACCAGCCTAGGGAAGGAGACTTCCATACACAAGACATTCTTTGAAATTGGTTAGTTTTGCAACCTCTACCAATGGTGGTCAGAGTTTTGAGACCATGCCAGCATCTGATCATCTGATCATCCCAACTAGTATATAACTTGTGTCTGGCTAACCGAGATTGAATCCAGGGATTCATGATCTCCACTATTGCTACCTCAATTTTATTAAGAATAGACTCAATTTACATAGCTTTGTCTTGGAAAAGACTCCCATTTCTCTCTTTCTAGATCTCCCATATTAAGATGGAAGGATAGATGATCCAAAGATTACCACATAAGCTTTCTTCATAAAGTGTGGGCCATGATAGCAAATGAGACTGGATTTCTTGGGAAAGAGCAGAGGAACAATTTAATTTTGAACACAAGCAATTCCAACATTTGTTGGCAAAGGGACATGTTAACAACAAATGATTGTAATCCTCTTCATTATTAAGGCAAAGAGAACATCTAGATGGACACAAATATCCCATTTTTAAAAACCTATCTGCTGTCAGGATCCTACCTTGAGATGTTGCCCACATGAAAAATCCTTCTTTCAGGAGACAAACCTTGTTCCAACATAATTATGTCGGGATTGTGACTGATTTTTGAAGAGGACCCGACATGATTTTGTATCCATCCTTCACATTGTAAATTCCATTTTTAGACCCATTCCATATGATTTCATCCCTCCCATGTTTGAGAAAGAAAGATATACCCTTCAAAATTTCTTTTAAAGAACTTAGTTCTTGAGGGTCAACCCCTAAGCTCGAGAAAACTTTCCAATTCTAGGAGCTGTCTACTGCAAAGGAAGAAGAGGGGATGATGTAGTCTTTAACTAATGGACCCCAAGTTGATAGAAAAATCTAACTAATATGATTCAAAATTGATATTGAATGAATAATTGGATAGCCTCCCCATGAATCCTCCCAAAACTAAGATAAATTACCTTCTCTAATGTTCCAAGTTAAGTTGTCCACTATGTGTCTTGATTTGGAGATAAAATTCTATATTCTAGAGCCTCTAGGAAAGTCTTTGATGCAGAAAACCTCTGGAAACAAACCATTACCCAGATATTTACCTCTAAGAATTCTGACCCATTTATAATCTTGATTTTTCACTAATTTCCAATAGAGTTTAGCTCCTAAAGCTTGATTCTACCACATATGATTTTTTATCCCTGTGCCTCCTGCTGATATAGGTTTGCATATGTTCTCCCAAGAGATAAGTTTGAATTTCTTGCTAGGATCTATGCGTTGCCAAAAGAAGTCCCTTAACTTCTTCACTATGTCCATATAACCACACATTGATAGGGGGATTCAAGACATGAGATAGATGGGGATAGCAGCCAATGTTGCTTTGATCATGACAATTCTACCCATCCAAGAGAGCCATTTAGATTTCCAATTATCCATTTTGCGGTCCAATCTTTCATTGATGGGCTTCCAAACCCCAATAGTTCTAAGTGTTTGATCAATGGGACTCCCCAAATAGGAACATGGAAGAGAGTCTACTTTGAATGCCAGAGTAGATTCAATTTTTTGTTGGATTTTCTTTTTGGTATGGAAGAAAAAAATCACTAATTTATCCTTGTTTATTTCCTATCTAGAGGCTTGAGCACATTTTTCTAAAATTGCCTTGAATTGAGTGGCTTCCCTAACTGAGCCAAAGCTGAAGAGAAGAGTGTCATCTACAAATTGTTGGTGCGTGACAGGACATACTATGGAAGTGATTTCAATCCCTTTGATGCAACCCTGATTTTGAAGTTTGATTATGCTGCAGCCCAAAGCTTCTGCCATGATGATGAAAAAGAAAGGGGAGAGGGGATATCCTTGTCTGATTCCATTTGAGCCTTCAAAGAAGCCTTGAGGGGTGCCATTTACCAAAATAGAATATTTTGGAGAGGATATACAATAGAAAATCAATTTTATCCAAGCTTTGGAGAAGCCAAAACTTTCCATGCATTTAGCTAAAAATCTCCAATTGACTTTATCATATGCTTTTTTAATATCTAACTTAATAATCATACTAGGTTGTTTATTGTGTTGTATGGAGTGAATGGATTCTTGTGCAATAATGATGCCATAAAAAATTGATCTTCCTAGCGCAAAGCCTGTTTGTTCTTCCCCAATGATTTTACCTAAGACCAATTTTAGCCTGTTTGCTAAAGATTTTGACAAGACCTTATAAATAGTGGTACATAAAGTAATTGGTCTAAATTCATCTATAGCATTTGCATTTTCTTTTTTAAGTATAAGAGCAATAAAGGTATTATTGATTTCAGATAAGAATCTACTTGAAGATCTGGTTGCTTCCAAAGCTGTAGTGAATTCTTTCCCAAAGACGCTCCAGCAATGCAGGAAGAAGCTAGGGGGAAAGCCATCTAGGCCAAGAGCTTTGTCTAGAGCCATTTGTGTTAATGTTTGCATAATCTCCTATTCAGTGAATGATTTTGACAACAATTGATTATCCACATCCGTTATAATTGAAGGAATGTTGATCAAAAGGTCTTTCTAGCTTTTGAGAGGAGAGTTGTCTGAATAATTCAAAAGGTTTGAGAAAAAGCTGACTATTTCCTTTTGAATCTCTTTTTGATCTACCAGAAGAGACCCCTCCGAGTTGACAATTTGTAATATCCTGTTGGTATTTCTTCGATTCTTGGTGCTTGAATGAAAGAATTTTGTGTTCTTGTCTCCTGTTGCCAACCAATTTTCCCTTGATTTTTGTTTCAAAAAAGTTTCCTCTTTGCTCAATATATCTTCTAGTTCTTTTAATAGGTCCTTTTTGGCCACAAATAGATCTTGGTTCATCCTGGTTTGAATGATGGTTTCATTCAAAGCTATGAGCTTCTAATTCTTCTTTGGTTGAGAAAATGTTTTTGAACTGAGTTCTGTTCCAAATGAGAAGGCTTTGCTTAATGAATTTTAATTTTGTCACAAAGAAGAATAGCTTGGAGCCCTTTACTTTAACCTCAGTCCACCAATCAGATATCATATCAATGAAGTGTTCCTCTTTAAGCCACATATTTTCAAATTTGAAAGAGCATCTATGGGGTCTATCTCCTTCCAAAATGTCCAACTGAATGGGGAGGTGGTCTGAGCCTGAGGAGGGATAAATGGAAGCTTTTAAAATGTAAGGAAATGATGTTATGTCTCCCTTGAAGAGGAATTTGTCCAATTTTTTTGAAATGTTATTGAAACCCGATCTTCTATTTGACCATGTGAAGGCACCATTGTCTGATTCAATCTCCATGAGGTCATCTCTTTGGAGCTAGTCTTTAAAATATGATTGAGACTGAGAAATTCTTAGAGAACCACCCTTTTTCTCTAAAGTGTGTATGATGGCATTGAAGTCTCCACCCAGGATGAAATTTCCTTTTGGCCATTAAAGAAACCATATACTAATCTCCTCCTAGACTTCTACTTTCCTTTTATTGTGAAACAATGTTAAATGTATGGAAATGAAAATAAAATCTATCTCGGGATGTCATCTATGGTAGGTTGACATTATTTAAATCTAGAGCACAATCAGTATGTAAACAAACAAGACAAGGCAAAGCTTTGATTCGTCTATGTTCTTGCTCATTGTACTCTACATTTTGTATGTTCTCGGTGTTTTTCCCCTTGAATATCGTTGAGAAACTATCTTGCTTTTGGAGGTTTGCATTTGCTTCTATCAAGCATTTTGTCTTGCAACCCAGTTGAATGTGCTTCCACCACTGAGCTAATCAACCGACTAGAGTGACTTCTACATCTCATTATCATTTGTGGGTTTCCAATTAGAGTAGCAAGACTATTTGGGTTGAAAGACTAAATGCTCTGGTGGTTGAGCTCTGTTGGCTGAGGTCATTCAGATCTTCAACCTTTCTAGTCAAGGTACTTGAAGGCAATAAATAGTTTTTCAACCCTCTAATTTTCTCTTCTTATCAGTTGATATCCTAAACCTATAGAGCTAAGCCTAATAGGCACATAGTTTCCAAATGGGCAGTGCTAAAAATTCAAATTCCTCTTCTTATTATTTGACATCCTAGTTCTAAGACCCGAGCTTAACGAGCACATAATTTGTAGGAGTAGAAAAAGATATTATTATAATGTGCATAAATAACCTTCCAACTATTTTCCTCTTTATTTTTATCTCTTGATCCTTCATACTTCCTCTCCTTATCAGTTGATGTCCTGTAGCTAAAACTCAAGTGCATAAATGACCTTCCAACCATTTCCTTCTGGGGATTTCTTTTTAATCCTCCAAGTGTTTGCTCCTTATCTATTGATGCCCTATTCCTAAAGATCAAGTGCATAAATCAACTTCCAAACATTTTCTTCTAGACTTGGCCTTTTGATCCTACACATTTTCTCTTCTTATCAGTTGTCCTGTGCCTAAATACCAAGTGCATGAATGACCTGCCTCACCCTTCTTGACATTATCTATTTACCAGTCAAGTTGTCAAGTTCATAAATAGCTTTCAGATCCCAAATTTTTGTACACAGAAATGCCGCTTCCTATTAGATCAATTTTTTTTAAGCTAGATGTGTGTAATTGTATCCCCTTTCTCCAATAATGGGCAGGTAGGCCCTAATCCAACTATATATCAAGCTCTAGAGCTGGTTGAGAACCTAAGAGTAAATATTGTGTAATTGTTCTTTTGCACATCAGATATTTGTAAATAGAAATACCCTCTCTCCATACCAATTGAGGATTTATACCCATTTCATGTTGTAGGTCAAGTTCTAAATTATTTCTTATTATTTTTCATACATTAGATGTACTTGAATCTAGGACATCCCACTTACATGTCACGATACTCTGTTTACCTTCTTTGTGACCCAGGTTTTTGATGGGCTCCTTATTGCAGTTTGGGTATTGCTCATTGTCTCCAATATTCCTTGTAAGCCATGTGTTTGTATTTGGATCTCCTAGTTTGACTTTAAAACTATGTTATTTTTCATGGACTGAAATTCAAATTGATGACCTCTTATTTACATGATGGGGTGCTACACAACTGGTTGCCTGCTCTCTTTATGATCAAATTTTTTGGTGTGCTCCTTATTGTGGTTTGTGTCTGGCTCATTTTCTTGAATATTCTAGTGCCAAAGGATCAATTGTTTGCTAGACATCTTCAATTTTTTAGAAAATGAGTGATATCTAAGTTGAAAACTCCAGCAACAAGTGGGTGGTCCTGGGTTCAACTCCTAGTTGGTCCATAAGAAAACTTAACATAGTATTAGAGTCAGGTCAATAGAGCCAAATTAGGCTTAGAGCCCTAGCACCTATGGTGTGGCTTAAAAAGAGGTGTTATAAAATAAGCCACATCTGAACCAAAGATTGACCAATAGCTTAGTGATAGGGCATATCCCAACAACATATAAGTGATCCTAATTTCATCTCCTAACTGATCTATGAAATTTTTTAACACTATTTCCCTAAAATGATCCAACATGAGCTTTCTCACAAGTAGCTTTACATCTTCATTTTCACAAAAGTTCTATGAATCTACAGTTTTCAATGGCATGGGTTCCATTGAAATTTGCAATTACTTCATTTGTTTTTTTTTTAATTTTTCCCAGATTGAATTTCATTTGTTTTTTTTTTTGCAGTAGGTGCCTATGGATATGGAGATTTATATAGACAAGGCTATGGAATCAATACAACGGCTCTTAGCAGTGATCTATTTTTAGGCAAAAAGTCCTGTGGTGCCTATTTTGAATTGAAATGTGTAGATGATCTAGTTTATTGCCACCATGGGACATCAGTTACAGCTACAAAAACTAACTTCTGTCCACCCAACTATAGTCTCCCAGGAGATGTAGGAGGTTGGTGCAACCCACCGTGAAAGCACTTCATATTGCATGTTTCTACTTTTGAGAAGATAGTTGTGTGGAAGATAGGGAACATGCATGTCCAATACAGAAGGTAATGGAAGGAAAAGTATCTAATATTTTGAGCTCTTATTTCTGCAATGGTGTTATTTTGGTAGTTGTATCACTTTCACTATAATTTTATTTGTTGGAGGAATAATCTACACTTCTTCAAACTTAGAGAATCTATAACAAAGCTCCAAAGTCTACTGCATTCAACTTGCTACGTGCATTTGACAAAAATATGTACTTCATTGAGGTAGCTGAATTGAATTTCACCTAAAAGAAGAGAAATTTACTAAACTATTAAAAGAAGAAATAATGATATTATCTAATAACCATAAACTGGTTGGAGTTCACAATTGTTGTCCTGAGATTCTTGAAAGCTACTTGAGTGCTAGGAATCCCAAGATTGACAACACCCTAGCAATTGGACCCTCCATGGTCAATTGCTTTTCCCAACAAGGAAAATAAGTTAACTTTATAAGGGTGGAAATGTAGGTCACAACACACTTAAGTGTATGATATTACTTGTGGGAATAGTGTGCTTTGTATCTATAATGTTTTAACCTTAATGATCAAGCGTAAGGAATTAACTTCATCAACCTACTAAGTTAGGATTGTCTTTCAAGAAAATCTATCACCTAAAAATTGCTCTTGGCAATTGAAGCAACCAATCAAACTTTATGTTAGGTCAATAAGCACTAAAACCTATTACACTTCTTAATTGTGTCCCATTCCCATCTGCAACACTTAATGGTACCATTGGATAAGGGTAACAAAAACATAATATTGTTAGTGACTTATAATTGTGCTCCTACCTGAAAACTATTCCTCCATCCATTTTTATTATTTTGATTAATGTATTTTCCTACATCTAAGCTTCCCATGTAAATTTATAGCACAATTCCATGATATAAGACTGACTCATAGAAAAAGGATTGAAAAATAGAGAGCAAATGTCATTATAAACTTCCAAATTTCTAATTCTATTGCATAAATGCTTGCAATTGTAACAAAAATATGCCCTCAAATATTGAGCCAGGGCTCAAGTTACATGGATAAAATTCTAATCCCGTTTTCTTAAATGCCTTCCTATTGAATAAAAATTCTTGCCCTCAAAAATTAAGCCATTCCTCAACTTACTAGGGAAGAATTCACTATTCTCTTCTTTTATCAAATTTGAATATTCAATTGCCACCCAAGAAAAATAGAACCGATAGTCAATGGTGATATTTGCTTCCTTAATCTCACATATATATATTTCATTACATAGCTTTCCTTATCCAGATTTCAACACTCTGTTTCATCACTTTCTTAGTACTTACTACTTCAGTTTATGTATATGGCACAACCCTTTCGCTTTGAGTCTCTAAAGGCTGAATAGTCCTCAGTGAGACTATCTCCTTGCTCTATCTGCACATTTCAATGCACAAACTTTGTTATAAAGGTAAAGATTCATTAATAATTTGCTCATCAAATGAACAAATGTAATGTTCATTATGACCAATAGATTAGATCAAAGAATTCCTAGTTGTTAAATGGTCTCCTTGCTCTAGCTGCACGTTTCAGTGCACAAACTCTGTTATAAAGTTAAAGATTCATTAATAATTTGCTCATCATTGTGAAAATAATCCATATTGCCAATCTGTGTACATATAAAAACATGATAATTTATAATTAACATACTACAAAATACATTACAATTAACATACTGTTAAATATATTTTACCTTACAACTTGAATGACTTAAATAATTAAAACTTAAGAGAGAGAGAGAGAGGGAGATTTGAGAGGGAGAGAGAGGAGAGAGAAATAGGAGAGAGGGGGAGAGAGAGAGAGGAGAGAGGGAGATAGAGGAGAGAGAAAGAGGAGAGAGGGGGAGAGAGGAGAGATATGAGAGAGAAAGAGGAGAAGGGAGAGAGAGAGAGAAAGAGAGGAGAGAGAGAGAGAGAGAGGGTTTCTAAATTTATGTTTTGGTTTGAACTAAATTTATGTTTTGGTTTTCTAAATTTATGTTTTGATTTTCTAAGTTTAGGGTTTCATAATTTAATTTTGTATAGGTTTACATTTTTGTTTTACTACCTAGGGTTTTGGTTTTCTACGTAGGGTTTTGTAATTTAATTTTGTATACCTAAATTTTACTAGTTTTCTACTTTAGTATGGTAATTTCAAAGTAAATTAAAATAAAAAAGAACTACTTGAAAGGTAAAATATAATTAAATTTATACAATAATTTTGAAGAAAACATTAAACTATGTTTTTAAATTAAAAATAACTTGAAGCTACAATTTTTAATGACAAAAATAATAAAAAACAATAGTACGTACCTAGAACACGAAAAAATGGTAGATGGGGTCGGCAGGGAAAGCTAAAATAGGCACCCGAGCTCTACTAAACGTGATCCCATTTTCTTGAAGATGAAAATGACAAGAAATCAGTTAAAAAAATAAATAAATAGATATTAGAAACGGGCACCTGATTTGTTCAAAACAGGCACCCATTTTTAAAAAATCAGGCACCCATTTTGGTTTGGGTGCCCAATCCTAAATGGGTACCCAATTTTTGAAAATGAATCGGGCTCTTGAACCTAAACATGTTCCTGATTTGTAAAAATCAGGCACCCATTTTTTATTCCAATTTTTTCACGTTGCGAACTTCCGCGGAATCAATACCCAACTCCAAACTCTTACCCACATAATTTTTTTTTAAAGGTATTTAACATAGTTTTCTATTCCCCAAAGGAATCCTTCCAAACATACAAATTATGTTACAATATTTCCTAATGTTCACATAGGTTTATTCTCTACCACCCTTTATCATCCTATAATTTCCCCTTTTTCTGATGGTTCTTCCTGAGCTCAATCGACTCTTTGTGCTTCTATGGTTTCTAAATCTCTATACAAAAACCCTAGCAGAACTCTTGTAAAAAAGATCTATTGAAGATATATGCTAATTATATAGATGAATAATCTTTGCAACTAAAACAAAATAGTTAGGGTTCATTGAACTTCCCACCATTTGAGCACTTCATGTCATAGTTTTAGTAGATACTTTGTATTCATTGATAATATACTTCATGTATCTATGTTGCTAGGAAATCTTACTAGAAAAGGAAGAAGAGTAATTGCATTATATTTTGAATCCATCAATTATGGTTCAACTAACCTAAAGCTAGAGATTTACCAACTTTGCAAAAAATAAAAATGAAACAAAAGAAACCCAAAATTGTCAAATGAGCGATTCTTCTCTAGAAGACTCTTGAGACAGAAAGAAATCATGAGCCTACACTCATGAAGTTTGAAATAGAATAAACCATCTTAATAAGTTTAGGTTTGATCATCTAAGAAGCATCCTCCAAAGGATGATCATTCATGCTTATGGGTCTTCTTCAATAATTGTGTTTCCATAATGCATTCTATGTCTTACAAAGCATAGGTAGCTTTGTGTTGATCCTCATGTTTGGTATCTCTTCCTTTGCTTCACTTCCTTCATCAGCTCCTTTATACCGATATAAATATGCTACATTAAAGGTGGAAGAAATTCCAAGGTTTGAAAGTAGAACAACTTCATGTGCATTATCTGAAAATATTCTCAGAACTTTACAAGGAATGACCTTTTTCAATTTTAGTTTATTGTACTCCCCTTTAAGAAAACTCTCCTTCTAAAGATGAGCCCAAAAATAGTCACCAACCTAAAAATTCACCTCTCTTCACTTCTTATCAACATACTTGTAATATTGGCCGTTTGATTGGATATTTCATTTCACTTCGTCATGAATATCAAATATGACTTTAGTAAAGTCCTCACCATATACACTTCTCTTTTCCATGTCACCAAGATTTTGAAGTTCAAAGAAAACCCATGAATACATACCATATACACTATAAAAGGGATTAAAACATGTAATTTTGTTAGCAGAATCATTATAGGTGAACTCTTCTTTCAACAATGTTACTTCCCAATTATTAGGAGTTTTCCTAGAAAATGCATCTCAACATATTACAAAGACTTTGATTTACTAGGTCTTTGTATGGTCATTTGTTTAAGGTTGATAGGTAGAACTAAAAATCTTATTTGTATCCAATTTCTTCCATAATTTCATCAATAAATATTCCAAATTTTTTTTATCATGATCAAATACAATAATTTGTGGTCTACCATGCAATCTTACCACCTATTTGAATAACAAGTTATCAATATTAGTGACATCACTAGTTTTCTTACATGGTATGAAATGAACCATTTTCAAAAATCTATTCACAACTGAAAGATTGAATCATTATCCCTTTGAGTTCAAGGAAATCCCAAAGAAAAATTCATACTCATTGAATCACAATGCCTAGATGGAACTAGAAGTAGTTTGAATATAAACTTGTATTGTAAATTCATCTCTTTGTAAGTTGAGGAACTCTATGCTTCACCACAAATTTCTAAACATCAATCTCCATCTTAGGCCAATACTAATGAGTACTTAGCAATGAATAAGTCTTATCTTGTCCAAAATGACCAACAGGGGTGCCACGATGCATTTCCCATAGTAAATTGTCTCTCACATCTTCTTCACTCAAAATAACATGCTACTCAATCATTGAGATCTTTGAAACCAAGAGATCGGATCTATACATTAAAATGCAAATACTTGAATTGAAGAATAATGACCACTTTCCAGATATGACCGAACCCAAAGAAATGAAACCTATTATGTTGCAAGATGAATGGGACCAACACAAACACAACTAAAGATAGATCTTCACAACACATCATCCTGAGCACACTATACTAGACCACTAAAGCATTAAATCCACATCAAAGAATATGATATGTTGACATCAATGCCAATTGTTAATGACAACAATAATGATAACATCATTATCACATTCCAACAAAATAAATCTATCCAAAATCACTTTGAACATACTATAGAAATTTTTTTTATGGGGTGGCATGAAAATAAGCTCTTGAATCTAACACCCAATAATTAATAATATTATCCAAAGAAAGAATCAAATCATCTTGTAATAGATCAATTGCTACATTTTCTTCCTTGTTATTTTCTTGTTTTCCATCCCCTTATTTTCCCTTCCAAGACCAACAATCTTTCTTTAGATGTAATTTATTTCCACAATGCCAACATTTCAAATTTACCCTAGATTTGGATTTTCCCTTCTTGATTTCCCAAAATTACTTCGGCTCTTTTATCTTTCCCTATGTTGTCCCCTATTCTCAACTATCAAAGAGTTACATGATGTATCACCTATACTTTTCTATTGTATTTCCTCACTAAGGATAAGACCGACAAAACCATCAAACTTTAAAGTGTCTAAACCAAAGACAGAGTTACTTATAGCCATGACCAAGTGATTCTTTCTTTTAGGAAACACGCATAAAATAAATAGATCCCTAACCTCATCATCAATATTTATTTTTATAGAACTTAGTTGATTATTAACCATGTTAAAGTAATTAAAATGATCACTAACTCACCCAACTTATGGCATCTTCATATTAAATAAACATTTCATAAGATTTATATCTTATTTGACGCCAAGTGTTTCTCATACAATTTTTCTAATGCCTTCATTAGACCCTCCATTGTTGTTTCTTTTTCTGTATTGAAATCTAATGATGATGCCATGGACAACCGTATTGCTACTAGTGCCTTCCTATCAAGAACCTCCCATTGTTTATGTGAAGTAGTTGTCAACTTCTTTTATTTTCCTCCTAATGGTAGGAAAATGTCCATTTTATATCTAGACAATCTTCTATTTGCATCTTCCATAACTAATATTTTTGGTCATTTAACTTCTCAACCTTAATCCTACCTTGCTTTTCCATTTCTCCCACTCAGATGTGATATTTCCTACCAAATCATTGAGAAATACACCACTCTGATACCATTTTTAGGGTTTATGCAAATATGACCAATAAATAATATAAAGATAATGTAAGAAAGTAAAGTCCACCAAGATAACTGAGAGGGGGGGGGGGGGGTGAATCAATTATCAGAAAAATATAACTTTTATCAACTTCAATATGGGTATGTGCAGGATCATGCTATGCCAAAAAGTGGCGATGTGAAAAAATCCTCTTTTCACTCGTCCAAAAATGTGCTAAAAAGTGTGTTGAATTTTTAGTAGGCTTGGGTGTCAATACACATGCCCAAGAAAATACCAAGCCTAATCAGATATTCAATATTTTTGGATATTTGATAATATCAGATATCCGAAAAAGCCCGCCTATTTTAAAATTTGAATTGCCCCACTTTTTCCAATTTCAAGTTACAATACAATCGGATATCCGATATTTTCAGATATCTGATAATATCGGATATCTAATAATATAGGATATCTGAAACAGCCCACCTATTTTGAAATTTGAATTGCCCCACTTTTTCCAATTTCAAGTTACAAGGATTTATACAAATATAACATTTAAGTATAAGTTTGATTTATTTAATTTCTTATACTTTAATTTATATTTGTATAAATACAAGTTAAATACATTCCAGGACATTTGAGATAGGTTTCAACTTCATAGGAGTTAAGATGCAAATTCTAGATTTTGGGGGATTTCAAAAAATTCCAGACTTAGCCAAATTTCAGGATTCAGCAAGCCTTCAGTAGGGTTACCTCCCATAATCCATCATGGCTTTCTAAGGTCAAACTGAAGCTAGAAAAAGGATTCTCAAAGGGTTTTAACTCATTTTATCACAAATCACTTGGACCCCTTAGGACATAATTGAGGGTTCTAATGTGTCAAAAGGGGTCATGGGGACTTCCTAGGGTCCCTAACGTGTGATAAGGCATACTAAGACCCCTAGGAAGTCCCCATGACCCCTTTTGACACACTAGAACCCTCAAGTGTGTCCTAAGTAGTCGTAGGATCCCTTAGGACATGCTTGAGGGTTCTAATGTGTCAAAAGGGGTCATGGGGACTTCCTAGGGGTCCTAACGCGTGATAAGACATACTAGGAACCTTAAGAAGTCCCCATGACCCCTTTTGACACATTGGAATCCTCAAGTGTGTCCAAAGGGGTCGTAGGATCCCTTAGGAAACACGTGAACATTATGATGTGTGAAAATGGGTCATGGGGACTTCCTAGGGGTCCTACTAGGACCCCTAGAAAGTCCCCATCACCCCTTTCGACACATTGGAACCCTCAAGTGTGTCCTAAGGTTTCATACAACCCCTTCAAACACACTTGAGCATTACAATAGGTCAAAAGGGGTCATGGGGAGTTCCTAAGGGTCCTAGTACACCTTATAACACATTAGGACCCCTAGGAAGTCTCCATGACCCCTTTCGACATATTAGAACCCCCAAGTGTGTCCTAAGGGGTCCTACGACCCCTTCGGACATACCTAAGGATTTTAATGTGTCAAAAGGGGTCATGGGGAATCTTAGGGGTCCTAGTATGCCTTATCACATGTAAGGACCCCTAGGAAGTCCCCATGACCCCTTTTGACACATTAGAACCCTCAAATGTGTCCTAAGGGGTCGTAGGACCCCTTAGGACACACTTGAGGGTTCTAATGTGTCAAAAGGAGTCATGGAGACTTCTTAGGGGTCCTAACATGTGATAAGATGTACTAGGACCCCTAAGAAGTCCCCATGACCCCTTTTGACACATTGGAACCCTCAAGTGTGTCCTAAGGGGTCCTACGATCCCTTAGGACACATTTGATAGTTCAAATGTGTCTAAAAGGGTCATGCAGACTTCCTAGGGGTCCTAACATGTGATAAGGCATACTAGGACCCCTAGGAAGTCCCCATGACCCCTTTTTATACATTTGAATGCTCAAGTGTGTCCAAAGGGGTCGTAGGACCCCTTAAGACACACTTGAGGGTTCTAATATGCCAAAGGGGTCATGGGGACTTCCTACAAGTCCTAACATGTGATAAGGAAAACTAGGACCCCTAGAAAGTCCCCATGAACCCTTTTGACACATTGGATAGCTCAAGTGTGTCCGAAGGGGTCCTACAACCCCTTAGGACATAGTTGAGGGTTCCAATGTGTCAAAAGGGGTCATGGGGACTTCCTACGGGTCCTAACATGTGATAAGGCATACTAGGACCCCTAAGAAGTCCCCATGACCCCTTTTGACACATTTGAATGCTCAAGTGTGTCTGAAGGGGTTTTAGGACCCCTTAGGACACACTTGAGGGTTCAAATATGTCAAAAGGGGTCATGGGGACTTCCTATGGGTCCTAACATGTGATAAGGCATACTAGGACCCCTAGGAAGTCCCCATGACCTCTTTTGACACATTAAAATGCTCAAGTGTGTCCTAAGGGGTTGTAGGACCCCTTAGGACACACTTGAGGGTTCTAATGTGTCAAACGGGGTCATGGGGATTTCGTAGGGGTCCTAATGCATGATAAGGTGTACTACGACCTCTATGAAGTTCCCATGACCCCTTTTGACACATTTGAACCCTCACATGTGTTCGAAGGGGTCGTAGGACCCCTTAGGACACACTTGAGGGTTCTAATGTGTCAAAAGGGGTCATGGGGACTTCCTAGGGGTCCTAGTACACCTTATCACATGTACTAGGGCCCCTCGGAAGTCCCCATGACCCCTTTTGACACATTTGAATGCTCAAGTGTGTTTGAAGGGGTCGTAGGACCCCTTAGGACACACTTGATCATTCCAATTTGTAAAAAGGGGTCATGGGGACTTCCTAGGGGTCCTAACATGTGATAAGCCATACTAGGACCCCTAAGAAGTCCCCATGACCTCTTTTGAAACATTTTAATGATCAAGTATGTCCAAAGGGGTTGTAGGACCCCTTAGGACACACTTGATCATTCCAATGTGTCAATAGGGGTCATGGGGATTTCCTATGGGTCCTAATGCATGATAAGGTGTACTAGGAACCTTAGGAATTCCCCATGACCCCTTTTGAAATATTTGAATACTCAAGTGTGTCTAAAGGGGTTGTAGGACCCCTTAGGACACACTTGAGCATTCTAATGTGTCAATAGGGGTCATGGGGAGTTCCTAGGGGTCCTAACACTTGATAAGGTGTACTAGGACTCTTAGGAAGTCCCCATGACCCCTTTTGACACATTTAAATGCTCAATTGTGTCTTAAGGGGTCCTAGGGGTCCCCATGACACCTTTTGACATATTTGAATGCTCAAGTGTGTTCGAAGGGGTCGTAGGACCCCTTAGGACACAGTTGAGGGTTCAAATGTGTCAAAAGGAGTCACGAGTACTTCCTAGGGGTATTAACACGTGATAAGATGTACTAGGACCCCTAGGAAGTCCCCAAGACCCCTTTTGACACATTTTGAATGTTCAAGTTGATGAAATACAACTGATTTAGAACTTGAATGGAGAATCTATAATTCAAGATTACTAAAGAGTTGTTGATTAGATATGAAAGATGATTAAATCAGTATTATGTTGTCATTGATGTCAACTAGCTTGACAATACTTATCTTGTAAGTTACTATAATGACACATCTGAAGAAAGGAGAAAGAGATGAAGAACATAAATATCTACATGAGGAAGATGTATATGCAAGATGAGGATAAGGAATACACTGAGTAACTTGTTGATGAGTCTATGACTTGATGAAATTGACTTTATTATGTTGCATTCATCTATGATGAATAATAGAGCTGAAAGACACAAAGCAATGTTGTCGATAAATAAAGCATTTTAGTATACATCAATAGAGTGTAGTGTATACCGAGAACAGTGTTAACCAAGCTTGTGTTCACCGATGCATTTCTTTGTTAACCGAGTAGAATAGTAATGAATTAAATGATCATTTTAGCCGATAAAGTGATGAGCTGTAAAGTGTATGAAATTGAGGTAATAGATAGGGTTTGTTATGAAGATCGACGACTAACATAAATCAAAAGGATCTAATGGAGTAGATTGAAATGTGTTACTGACACATCAGCCGAGGAAGCCTAAAGCAAAAAAATCTATGAATATGATTAAGCGGAAAAATTTGATGGAGGAAGAGAAAATGATTTACTCGTCTATATAAGAGACATGAGTTTCATTGTTGAAACATAGCTGGAAGAAGAAGATACTACAAAATTATCGTGTGAAGGATTTTTCATGCATTCTGATCATACTAGTTAGTAAGAACTGAGCTGCAAAACAATTACCAAACTACAGAGAGTAATTACCGACGGATAGTAAGTTGATATAGTATTGAATCTAAAGTGGTATATTGATTAGAAATATTTGAATGAGTTGAACATTAATCTGTAAACTACAATTGAAGTTGTTTCAAGGTAGATCATCTACTATTACATATTTAACCATTGTACACAATCAAATCTCTTAACTGAGTGGACTATGAAAGTCTTTTGATGTTTCATTCATAGAGTGAACATTGTTATCCTGTTAACCCCAGAGTGACTACTGGTTGGACAATAACTTCTAGTCTAAAATCCTCTAACAAGGTCACACCTAATAGTGTGCTTGTAACCTTTAATAGGGTTGGGTCTTCACCAACCTCACTTCAGAAGAGTGAACAATTTTGGGTTGCCGGTCCTAGGTGTTTTTTCCCTTCACTGGGTTTCCACGTTAAATCTCTTGTGTTATGTGTTGATTGTGATATTTGTTTGTTATCATACTTTGCATATTACATCTTAGATTTAATTGGTGACTATTATAAGTTTAGACTGACAATCGGTAAAAACATAGACAGTGAAAGTATTTTATGTTTACCGAGAAACAAAAGTTGAAGAATTTGTTTTGGATTATACATTTTGTATTGGGACACTAGATAACTGATTCACCCCCCCCTTAGTTATTCTAACACAAGTGTGTTTGAAGGTGTCATAGGACACCTTCGAACACACTTGAGGGTTCTAATGTGTTAAAAGGGGTCATGGGGACTTTGTAGGGGTCCTAACGTACGATAAGGCATACTAGGACCCCTAAGAAGTCCCCATGACCCCTTTTGACACATTTGAATGCTCAAGTGTGTCCAAAGAGGTCCTACGACCCCTTCGGATACACTTGAGTGTTCAAATGTGAGAGAAGGGGTCATGGAGACTTTGTAGGGGTCCTAATGCATGATAAGGTGTACTAGGACCCCTAGGAAGTCCCCATCACCCCTTTTTACACATTAGAACCCTCAAGTGTGTCCTAAGGGGTTGTAGGACCCCTTAGGACATAGTTGAGGGTTCTAATGTGTCAAAAGGGGTCATGGGGACTTCCTAGGGGTCCTAATGTGTGATAAGGCATACTA
The DNA here is from genome assembly GCA_027943335.1 of Chamaecyparis obtusa. Classification (NCBI taxonomy): domain Eukaryota; kingdom Viridiplantae; phylum Streptophyta; class Pinopsida; order Cupressales; family Cupressaceae; genus Chamaecyparis; species Chamaecyparis obtusa. The sequence continues at coordinate 110,640 of BSBK01010781.1, read as the reverse complement.
GGACCCCTAGGAAATCCTCATGATGCCTTTTGACACATTTGAACTCTCAAGTGTGTCTAAAGGGGTGGTAGGACCCTTTAGGAAACACTTGAGGGTTCTAATCTGTCAAAAGGGGTCATGGAGACTTCCTAGGGGTCCTAACGAATGATAAAGCATACTAGGACCCCTAAGAAGTCCCCATGACCCCTTTTGACACATTGGAACCCTCAAGTGTGTCCTAAGGGGTCCAACAACCCCTTAGGACACACTTGATGGCTCAAATGTGTCAAAAGGGTTCATGGGAACTTCTTAGGGGTTCTAACACATGATAAGGCATACTAGGACCCCTTAGAAGTACCCGTGACCCCTTTTGACATATTTGAACCCTTAAGTGTGTCTGAAGGGGTCGTCCATAACCCCTTTTGACATATTTGAATGCTCAAGTGTGTCTGAAGCGGTCCTATGACCCATTTAGACACACTTGAGTGTTCAAATGTGTCAAAAGGGGTCATGGAGACTTCCTAGGGGTCCTAGTATGCCTTCTCGCATGTTAGGACCCCTACGAAGTCTCCACGACCCCTTTTGACACATTAGAACCCTCAAGTGTGTCCTAAGGAGTACTAAAAACCATTCAGACACACTTGAGTGTTCAAATGTGTCAAAAGGGGTCATGAAGACTTCCTAGGGGTCATAATGCATGATAAGGCATACTAGGACCCCTAGGAAGTCCCCATGACCCCTTTTTGCACATTAGAACCCTCAAGTGTGTCCTAAGGGGTCGTAGGACCCCTTAGCACACACTTAAGGGTTATAATGTGTCAAAAAGGGTCATGGGGACTTTGTAGGGGTCCTAACAAGTGAGAAGGCATACTAGGACCCCCAAGAAGTCCCCATCACCCCTTTTGACATATTTGAATGCTCAAGTGTGTCCGAAGGGCTCCTACAACCCCTTTAGACACACTTGAACATTCAAATGTGTCAAAAGGGGTCATGGGGACTTCACAAGGGTCCTAATGCATGATAAGGTGTAATAGGACCCCTACGAAGTCCCCATGACCCCTTTTGATAGATTGGATAGCTCAAGTGTGTCTGAAGGGGTCATAGGACCCCTTCGGACACACTTACACATTCTAATGTGTCAAAAAGGTTCATGGGGACTTCCTAGGGGTCCTAACATGTGATAAGGTGTACTAGGATCCCTAGGAAGTCCTCATGACCCCTTTTGACACATTTGAACCCTCAAGTGTGTCCAAAGGGGTCATAGGACCCCTTAGGACACACTTGAGAAATCTAATGTGTCAAAAGGGGTCATGGGGACATCCTAGGGGTCCTAAGACATGGTAAGGCATACTAGGACCCCTAAGAAGTCCCCATGACCCCTTTTGACACATTTGAATGCTCAAGTGTGTTTGAAGGGGTCCTACAACCCCTTCAAACACACTTGAGCATTCAAATGTGCCAAAAGGGGTCATGGATACTTCTTAGGGGTCCTAACACATGATAAGACATACTAGGACCCCTAGGAAGTCCTCATGACCCCTTTTGACACATTTGAACCCTCAAGTGTGTCTGAAGGGGTCATCCATAACCCCTTTTGACATATTTTAATGTTCAAGTGTGTCTGAAGGGCTCCTATGACCCCTTCAGACACACTTTAGTGTTCAAATGTGTCAAAAGGGGTCATGGAGACTTCCTAAGGGTCCTAACACATGATAAGCCATACTAGGACCCCTAGGAAGTCCCCATGACCCCTTTTTACACATTAGAACCCTCAAGTGTGTCCTAAGGGCTCGTAGGACCCCTTAGGACACACTTGAGGGTTCTAATGTGTCAAAAGGGGTCATGGGAATTTCCTAGGGCTCCTAATGCATGATAAGGTGTACTACGACCTCTATGGAGTCCCCATGACCCCTTTTGACACATTTGAACCCTTACATGTGTTCAAAGGGGTCATAGGACCCCTTAGGACACACTTGAGGGTTCTAATGTGTCAAAAGGGGTCATGGGGACTTCCTAATGGTCCTAGTACACCTTATCATGCGTACTAGGACCCCTCGGAAGTCCCCATGACCCCTTTTGACACATTTGAATGCTCAAGTGTGTCTGAAGGGGTTGTAGGACCCCTTAGGACACACTTGAGCATTCCAATGTGTAAAAAGGGGTCATGGGGACTTCCTAGGGGTCCTAACACATGATAAGCCATACTAGGACCCCTAAGAAGTCCCCATGACCTCTTTTGAAACATTTGAATGATCAAGTTTGTCCAAAGGGGTTGTAGGACCCCTTAGGACACACTTGATCATTCCAATGTGTCAATAGGGGTCATGGGGACTTCCTAGGGGTAAGTAGAGTGGGTTTAACCATGGAGGAAACTCCATAGTTAAGTGCACTCGAGCTGGAGTAGTACTGGGATGGGTGACCTCCTGAGAAGTCCCAATGCTTCACCTCTATGAGCATCACCTAGATCCAATGAGTGCTAAGTGTTCCATTTCATTCTCATGAGAGATGGGTTTGGTGAACCACTACTCATGAATCATGGGTCAATGAGTTTGACTCAAAAAAAACTACACAGTTAAATCCTGATAGCAATATCACAATTTGACTTGCTGTGGAAAATATCTCCTACTTATCAATTGATGAGCTTAAGGGGCTTTCTAATGAATGGTTCATAAGGCACAACACTTGGTGAAGGTTTTGCAAATGAGGATGTAAGTAGAGTGGGTTTAACCATGGAGGAAACTCCGTAGTTAAGCACGCTCGAGCTGGAGTAGTACTGGGATGGGTGACCTCCCAGGAAGTCGCGGTGCTTCACCTCTATGAGCATCACCTAGATCCAATGAGTGCTAAGTGTTCCATTTCATTCTCATGAGAGATGGGTTCGGTGAACCACTACTCATGAAGCATGGGTCAATGAGTTTGACTCAAAAAAAACTACACAGTTAAATCCTGATAGCAATATCACAATTTGACTTGCTATGGAAAATATCTCCTACTTATCAATACCATTTTGTTTAGGTGTCCTAGGGGCTGAAAACCATATCTTAATACCATTCACTTCACAAAAATTGTTAAATTCTTTTGAAGTAAATTCTCCACCTCTATCTGGTCTCAAACATTTAATCTTCATTCCAGATTCATTCTCAACTTTATTCTTAATGATCTTAAACTTATCAAATGCTTCAAATTTTTCTTTAAGAAATGTAATCCACACCATTCTTGTAAAATCATCAACAAGAATCATAAAATACCTTTCTCCATAGACTCCTCTAGTCCTTGTAGGACCACTCAAATCTATATGAACAATCTCCAACTTCTCTGCTATTGTGAACTTCTTGCTGGGAAATGAGCTTCTCTTCTATTTAGCCATCAAACATTCCTTGCAAATCATGTTAGTAGGCTTCATAATTTTAGGCAAATATCTTACTGCAAGTGTAGTACTCATTTTCACAATGTTATCAAAGTTTATATGACAAAATATTATGTGCCATAAACAACTGTCATCAATCTTACTTATCAAACATGTCATCTCAACATGATTCAACTGAAATACATTACCTCTAGTTCTTGATCCTGTACAATTCAAATTACCATCCTTGTCTTTGATTACACAAGTTTTCTTAGTAAACCAAACTTGATATCCCTTATCAACTAGCTATCCAACACTCAAAAGATTATGTTTCAAACCATCCACAAAGTAAACATCATCAGTATTAGTCTTTCCATCAAGTGTAATAGATCATATACCTTTAATCAAACAAGGTGCATTGTTTCCAACTCTAACAACTCCATCATAATCATTAAACTTTATGAACTTTTTCATGTCTCTAGTCATATGATGTGAACAACCACTGTCTATAATCCAATCAACTTTCTTTTTTACTTGAGAAACTTAAGCTTTTTCTTCCTTAGTTTCAGTTTCAGGATTTTCTTCTTTAATTGCTACAAATCCTATATCATCATTATTCTTAGTATCACTTTCACTCAAAGATTTCTCCAAACTAGATTCAAGTTGTTCATCATTTGTATAATAACATTCTTTAGATCTCCTAGGATTAAAGTTCTTAACATACTTCTTAACTCTCTTGGACATTTAGATGCAAAATGACCATATTCTTGACAAGTCCAACTTTTAAAATTTTTCTTATCGTCTGATTCTCTTTTCACAAGCAAGGCAATACCTTCTTCAATCTTCCCATCTTCTTCATTTCTAGATCTGCTGCTGCTAGCATAATCTTCGCTCACACTGATACTTCTTGACAAAGTAGGGTGAACACTAAGTGTACTGAATGCTATCTCTATTCTAGGTAAGTCTCCTAATAACCTCAGGTTCATCTCTGCTACTTCCAATATTCCAAGAAGAGTCTCTCTAGTAAAGTTCATAACTACAAGGTATAACTTGTTCAATCATTTGTGTTGTTTGCTTAAATGCAAAAGTCAATGTCGTCAGAATTTTCCATATCACCTCATTCTCTGTCTTGGTTCCTCCACAAGATTTTATACCTGCAATAATCTCTAACATTCTACCAATATAGCTTCTATTAGATTCATCTTCCATCATTCTTATATCTTCAAATGTACATATCCAATTATGTAATTTGACTTTCTTTGCATGTTCATCACCTTGAAAATTAGATTGTAAAGCTAACCAAATTTCATGAGATGTTTTTAGATATTTTACATGATTGTACTCATTTTCCAGAAGGGTTGACAAGAGTTCTTCTCTAGCAAGTATGTTACACATGAATAGATCTCTCTCTTCATTTGTACAATCTTTAATTTTATCCTCATCAATGCTAGTCTTTTGATTCTTTGTAATTACCCAATAACCTGGTCCTAGACAAAGTAGGTGTGTCTTCATCTTTTCTTTCTAGCTGTCAAAATTTAGTCCATCAAACTTAGGGCTTTCTTTCTTGAAATGATTCACCATGGATCTCCTTAAGCTGTTAAACTTTTCCTTCAAGGACTTGCTTCTCTGATACCAATTGTTAGAAAGTAAAGTCCACCAAGATAACTAAGAGGGGGGGGGGGTGAATCAGTTATTAGAAAAATATACATTTTATCAACTTCAATAGATTTTAACCATGTAAGCAATGTAACCAACAACCATAGAAAGAGATTCATACACAATAACATAATGACACAAGATATGTTGACTAGGGAACCTCTTGATCAAAGAGTAAACCCCAGTGGGAATGATGCCCACAAAAATGCACTAATATGAAATTTCCTTGTGAGAGGATGGAATTTGTTAGGAGTCTTATGAAATACATTCAGTACATATGAGTCCCTATTAGGAGACTTTGAATCCCTGTTAAAAGATTCTAACTCTATTAGGAGTTATGGAAATGGATCCACTGTCCAAACAACTTCAGGGCAAGATCACTAAAGTCACTGTCCAACTGATATTTGTAATATTCAATAGAATAATACCAAAATATTACTGATCTCTATAATTCAATACTTCTTCTCTGAATGTGCCAAACCGCACCAACTGCTTCTTCAGATCTCAATACCAGATCTCTATACTTCTCATGTCCTCTTTCCAAAAATTCGCTTTCACAATTTCTTCATACACACTTACATACATACATTAAAAAAAGGAAAAAATTCCTTCCTTTATACCACACTCAAGTAATTACAAATGATTCGGCATAAAAATTAAAAAATAAAAGTTTCCACATGCTACATAAAAATTACACAAAACTGTCAGCTTCCAATTAAGATAATTCTTCACTCATGCGACCTCAAATCTTGCACTCATGTCCATGTCACTAACATCATGTCTTCAAATACCTCATAATTTCACATGATCAGATTCCATCCCAATTAGGAGATATCATCCGATTTCCACAAACTGCTACTCAGGAACACTGCCTGAATACTACTTCCACTGATTTCCTCATAACTATCATGAATAGATGAATTTTTTTCTACACTCTTAACCACAATCTTATAGAACATAATATATTAAATCCTCAACTTTGCATAGCTTCATCTTCAATATCCCAAGTGCGCTAACTCAAACACTATCTGCTTCTCTGTAAATCTATATAAGATTACTGTGTTGACATCAGTGACAATCACAGTCATGAATACAACAAAAACTACTATAGAATGGCTGTGAATAATCCCCCATAGGATATATTCAGCATTCATTCCTAAAAATCTCCCCCATTGGCATTGATGAAAACATAAATAAAAAAACATCCAAGTTCCATAAATCCAACACTGCAACACTACTGCTCTGAAAATGCTTTCAAGTCCTCTTCATCAATCAAATCTTGCTTCATTTTCCTATTCAGTTCTCTCCAACAGATGGTTGTTCATTTATACTTCTCCCCATTGACATCAATGATAGATGTTTCATCATTATGTCAATAACAACTTCAATGTCAAAAGACACTATTCAAAAAATACATTCACTAGAGTCCTCATGACTCAGCTCAGATACACATACTCCCCCATAGAGGAAGTACCAACATCCAATCTAGAAGAAAGATAAGGCTCATATACCACTAGACGGATGTAACAATCTACATCACTTCTCAAAAGTAGGCTGGGGCATAACCCCAGGTATACCTCTCAGATACTCAAATGTATCCTTAGGCAAAGGTTTTGTAAATATGTCTGCAATATGCTCCTTTGTGCTTATGTACTCAAGTTTGACTTCTTTCTCTACAACTTTCTCTCTCACTACATGATACTTTATCTCTATATGCTTTGTCTTAGAATGTAACACATGATTCTTAGAAATACTATTTGTGTTGGTATTATCACAATGTATAACAACAGGCTCAACAAATTTTATCCCAATATCCTTCAACATTTGTTTCATCCAAATTATCTAATTATAATTGTTTGCTGCTACCACATACTTTGCTTCTATTGTGCTCTCTGAAATACAGTTCTACTTCTTGCTTAGCCAAGAAACTAATCTTCCTCCAAGAAAAAATGCTCCACCGCTGGTGCTCTTTTTATCATCAACATTGCCTCCCCAATCAACATATGTATATGCACATAGGGTAAAATCATTATTTTTTTCATACAAAAATCCATACTCAATTGTGACTCTTAAGTACCTCAGTATCCTATTTACTGCTACATAATGTGATTCTCTAGGTTCAACTTGAAATCTTGCTACAATTCCAACTGCATGTGCTATATCATGTCTTGTATGAGTCAAATATTGCAATCCTCCAATCATAGATCTGTAATTTTTCTATTCTACTACAGGAGTCTCATATGTCCTAGATAATTTATATCTAGTTACCATAGGTGTTCCAACTAGTTTATAGTTCTCCCTTCCAAATCTCTTCAATAAGTCATTAAAGTACTTTGTCTAACTTGCAAAGATACCATCACTGTTCTGTGTTATCTGCAATCCTAAAAAATATTTCATGTCACTAATCATACTCATTTCAAATTCAGTCTTCATTTTATCTACAAATTTATCACTGGCTTCATCTTCTCCTCCAAAGATAATATCATCAACAAAAATAACAACAACCAACAAACCATTTTCAATTTCCTCTTTGTATAGGTTGCTATCAGCTGTGCCTTTTGTAAATCCTAACTTTATCAAATACTTATCCAATCTCACATACCAAGTTCTAGGTGCTTGCTTCAGTCCATATAAAGCTTTCTTCAGTTTACATACCATATCTCCTTCTTGAGTTAAAGGAAAACCTTCAGGCTGCTCAATGTAGACTTCTTCCAATTCTCCATTCAGAAATGCTGACTTCACATCCATCTGATACACTTTAAATTTCTTGTAAGCTGCATAATCCAAAAACATTCTTACTACTTCAATACTTGCTATTGGTGCAAAAGTTTCTTCATAGTCAATTCCTTCTTGCTGTGAGTATCCTTTACATAGCAATCTTTCTTTGTTCCTTACTACTTCTCCTTGTTCATTCATCTTGTTTCTGAATACCCATTTTGTTCCTATAACATTCTTATCTTTAGGTCTAGGGACCAATTCCCATGTCTTGTTCTTTTCAATCTGATCTAGTTATTCTTTCGTAGCTTTAATCCAATGTTCATCTTCACAAGCTTCACTAGTAGATTTAGGTTCAATTTGAGAAATCAAACACAATTGTTTTTGTACCTTATTTCAAGTCTGAACTCCTCTATCTATGCTTCCAATAATTTTCTCAACAGGATGATTCCTTGATAGATTCATGTTAGGTGTCACTTTCTTAGTACTTGTTTCTGATGTAGGTTCTTCGATGGTTCCTTCACTATGGATTTCATTCAAAAAATCACTGTTAGTCTCCTAGAATAATTTAGTAGTCTCTAGATTATGTCTAGGATGAGTTTCTTCATCTGATTCATAATCAAGCATTCTTTCCTGAATTTTGAACTTTTCATCAACTTTAACATTTGTGCTCTCAACAATAGTCTTAGTTCTCTGATTGTAGCATCTATAAGCTTTTCTCTTCAATGAATATCCAAGAAATATACCTTCATTACTTCTAGGATCAAACTTTCCAATGTCATCATCTCTCTTAATATAACATTTTCTTCCAAAAATTCTAAAATACTTAACTGAGTAAATTCTAATGAGTAGTATTCAGAGAAGAGATCAATCACATCAAGGTGATAAAAAATAAGTACATATCAGATATGAAATCAAGACAAGTTAGTTTCTATCTACATATCAATTTCATTGTTTCTTTTTAACCATTGTAGAAGACTTTAAATTTCCTAATAGAGTAGACTTAAGAGTCCTATATAAAATCTCTTAACCGAGTGCTAAAATCCTCTAACAAGGTAGATCTAGTTGTTCTTTTTGTTACTCCTAATAGAGTAAGATTACCGGAAGTGATCAATATTTGTAGCCTTAACTAGAAAATTTATTTATTGTAGTAGTGAAGCTTTATGCATTCCATCCCCACCATAGTTTTTACCTTCTAACAAGGGTTTTTGTGATGCCAAAATACATGTGTTATGCGTATGAAGTTTCATGTATGCTTATTTGATTAGTTTACATGTATTTACATTTCAGTTATGTTATTGCATGTATGATGAATGCAATTGATAACAATCAGTTAATGAATCACATTTCTATAAGAGTTCAATTGAAAAGTTTTTAGGGTTACTGATTCACCCCTCCCCTCTTAGTAACTCACTTTTCCATAAATCCCAATAATTGGTATCAGAGTTGGTTCTCTTGTTGAGGATGTTTAATCACTGAAGAGAAAAGATCTTATGGATGGAGAGGTATAAACTTGATAAGATGATTGAAAATAAGAAATTGTAGATGCAGATTCTCATGGAATAATTTAATGAGGCTAAAGAAAAACTAAGAGATTTATTGATCAAAAGGAAGGAGTTAGCATTTCGACATAATGAGATTGATTACTAGGAAGAAGAGATAGAGGAACTATTTGAAGGATCTAGATTTGGAAGTATATCTTATGTATCTGAAGGAACCATATCATATCTATCTGAAAAAGAATCAACACCTTACTAATCAAGTAAAAGCACTGCAAATTGGTCAAGAGACTCAAATGGTAAGAATGATTGATGTCATGAAAAATGCAAGACATGTTGAACAAGAAAGAAATTTGGCTATTGAGGATGAAAGAAAATAACTGAAAATCTGGAAGAAAAGGAATCTAAAATACTGAGACTCACCGAGCATTACTTTGAAACATCGAATCAGATGGTTATCATGAGTCAGGAAATCAACCAAGTGAATAGTGAACTTACTAGAAAATTGGAAGACATTGGTGAATTAAGGGAAGAGAATGAAAGAATGAAGAATGGAGTAAAGATTCAACAACATAATGAGTTGATCAAGAAAGCTGAAGAAAGTACTAAAAGGATGGATGAATTTCTAAATAGTCAAAGAAGACTTGATAGTACTACTAGTTTAGGTTACACCAAGTAGAGAGAGTCATCAAAACAAGATGAACAAAATAATTCCTATAAAAATCCAAGGCCAAAGAAGCTCTCATGCTATCACTATGGAAAGATAGGTCATACATAAAATGTTTGTAGAAGCAAAGAAAAAGGTATTCCTAAATCTACTCCTAAATTTGATGGTTATTGTTATAACTGCAATAAGTATGGACATCAAACACATGAGTGTAGATCAAAGTTGATTAAGTCATCTAAGAAACACTACATGGAAAAGCATTGTTGTACTTGTAACATGCATGGACATATATCATAGGAATGTAGCACAAAGATGAAGCAAGTCTGGAAACTGAAAGGACAAAACAAGACATATCAATTGAGAAGATAGGGTAATGCATATACTTGTGATTACAATAATTGGACTAGCTATACAACATGGGGTAGATATGGACATATAGTAGAAAATTTCATGAGAATGCACTAGAGAGGAAGATCTCAAAACTGGACAAATTTTGGAATGGCATGTCTGCACTGTCATAAGGTCAGTTATTTAAGTAGAGACTACAAAGAACGAGCACCAGAACCAAGTATTGATGTAAGTGATAATACCATTGAAGAAATCATGAGGATAAGGCATCAAATGTGGAGAAGAGAAACAAATGACAATGATAGAACAAGCACAATAGTTGATGGTACGTCATCCTTTGGGTTAGGTGATCTCACCACCTCCACCTAAGAAAATCAAGTAAGTATGGAACTGAATCTCAATAGATTATATCTTAAAATAGTTCCTTATATCTATTGCATGAATACCAAATCAACATGAAATAGGATGGACTAGGGTATTATATGTTTTGAGCATGAAATATGTATAGTCAGTAAAGGCATGACCGAGTGAAAGTTTGTTAGTCAATGAAAGTATTAAGGTTAATTGAGTTGAAGAATCAACCGAGCAATAATAGTGTTAATTGAGCTAAAGTTTCAAATGAGATAACCAAACATATTTGTATTAACTGAGTTGTGGTAAGTGAAGCATTTAAAACAAAACTTTGAGTAGGAAATGGATTTTTAGGTATAAATAAGCATCGAGACAACTCATTTCCCTACACAGTGAACCAATGAAAAATAGAGTGATTCAAGCGAATTTGAGTAAAGATTTTTTCAAGCATTTCATAGAGATTTAAGAAGATCACAAACTATTTGACATTGTTCAAGTAAGTACTAAGCAAACTGAGGAATTTTAAAAATGTTTTCGCAAAGCCCTAAATCTATTAAAATAATGGCATCCTCATCAAAGTCTGTAAAATCAAAGACCGATAGTGACAAGGTCACATTGATCAAGTCAATAACCTATGAAGAACAAAGATAAAAATTACACCCTGAGGTTGCATCACAAGTTGATAACAAAGACACATTTTTGAGCATACTACCTAGGGTTTTGTTGGTTCAAGATATACGATCATATATTTAGTGTAAGATAAATGAAATCAGAGATTTTGAGCTTCAATCTACATACCAGGAGCTATGCTAGGATGGAAAGCTAAAAGATGAATAGACTCACCTAGAACTCAAATGTCTGACAAATGTCCTTCACTTCCTAAAGGAGTTCAAGACTAAATGGATTAGGTTTGTACTCAGCTGAGTGCACGAGAGAAAGATGTGGTTGGATGAACTGATTAAAATCACTAAATATGTTATCCACATGGTTACCCGTTACCTAACAAATGATAAGGAAAAATCACTAAGGCACCCACCGAGGAGTGAAATAGAAAAATAGATAGGAGATGAGTGAGATGGTAGAGGCATGAGGATCAGCACCATCACCAATCCTAAAACTAGATTTAGAGCCTATGTCATTACTTACAAAATATTCCACTCAAGAACGCCCAAGAGTGTCTCATGCAGAGTAGTCGATATTGCATACAAGTTTGTAAAGAAAGACTTACAATTAGACCTCACCAAGTTAATGTTGAAGAAACTTGAAGAAAATATGAGGACTATCCATGTTGCTAAGACCAACACATGTAAGTTTGGTTCACTTCTTGTATGTATCTTTTTCTATTTGCAGAATTCATTTCCATTAGTTGGTAATGTATAGGGGGATATCAAAAAATTGGTCATAATACAAATTGGTGAATTCATCAAGAACTTAGGTTAGCATTTTGAGCTATGATGGATGATTACTTTGGAAAGTTTAAAGAGATAATGCATAAGAGGAGCAATATACCTGCATAGTTAGTATAAAAGTACAAGGAAGATATTTTTTTTGGTGGACACCAAAACCACCCTAATAAAAGAAGTTGAGCCAAGGACTACATGGTTACCTCCTATGGGCTATGAACTTGATATTAACTGAGCCTCTAGGTCAATAAAGGACCTTTTGGTCAAGCCCAAAGACACCGAAGCAACTAGGTTTGGAACCTATGAAGAAGATAAGTTGAGAATAAAAATGGATCTAGTTGGAGTTAAAGTTAGCAGAAAATCTAAGAAAATGATGGATTCTTTAACTAATCAATTCAATGATGATGAAGAAGAAGTAGCAGAGAAGCTGGTTGAAGACACAACTGAGGAACAACTTATGATTGGTAAAAATGAGCATCAAGAGGATACCGAGTTAGATAAATAATTACAAGCTGCATCGGTGAAGGAAAGAGGGAAGAGGAAATAGGTAGAGATTCCTACACGAGTGGGGACAAGATCCTCTACAAGTGTTTCCCCACCCTTGAAATGAGGAATTGCAAAAATCACAAGGCCTACACCTACAAAAACATATCAAAAGAAGAAGAGAGGTGCACTAGCCCCCACCAATCCACCTAAGAAGAGGATGAAGATAATAAGAGGTAAAGATGATATTGATTCTAAAGAAGAAGATGATAACAATCAATTTAAATTTGTCATAAATAAAGGACAATCAATTGATGATCTAATAAATAACATAAAGGAAATAGGTAGACTAGGTCACCCTAAAATGAATCGGTATGTACATATGTCAACTGAGGATCAAGAAAAACTTGAGGAAGCAATCATTTGCATGATGATTATGTTTATAAGATTACCTATTGAATTTTCAAGTTACATTCCAAAGGAGTTATACGAGAAGGTATCAGTAAGATGGACCTATGTCTTGCATACCAAAAAGAAAATGAGGGAACACTCATTAATTTTGACAATGCCTACTCTATCAGTTACCGAGTTTGAAGACTTGATGAAATAGTATGATAATATATTTTTGATGAAAGGAAGAGCACTGAATATATTGCAAGGGAAACTTGAAGAAATGGGTACCGATAGTAAATTTTTGTGGAAAAAAATTTTAAAGTCAAAGGATGAAGAAGAAAAAACTTCACTTGTAATAATCCTCGAGAAAGATGTATAAGGAAAAGACAAATGGGTACACTTAGATGATGTCGATCTTGCTACTAAAGAGCCTATTCACATATCTAATACTAAATAGCTAGATGACCAAACATACGTTGAAGAAGTCTATCTGATAGGCTATATCAAGGAAGAGAAAAAGGATTCTCCCGAGAAACTAGTTATAACTGAGAATGTTGAAGTGACAATTGAAGATATCACTGATGGAGATCCTGATGATGTGGAAAAAGATGATGAAGATGTTAGTATTACTACTACCAAGAATATGGAAGAAGATAGAGCTATTGAGGCAACTATAGTAAATACATTGGGTAACTTACCTATCTTGGTGCAAGCCATTGATATTGCCACTCAAGGGAAACCCAAGGAACATACACTTGAGAAACAAATAGACACCACTGAAGGACATGGTGAAAAAGGACATAAGGAGACAAATAATCCTGAAACAAAAGAGGTAGAAGATAAAGGAGCTAAAACCAAGACAAATTTAGATGTCTCTACAACTGACACAAGGCTAGAAGCCCAAGGACCTGAAACTGAGGGTATAGTAAAATGACAAGACAAGGAAGAAAGTATATAAACTAAGCAAGAATAGTCTAATGCAGATACTAAAACTCTAGTACCATATGGGAAATCTCCCACATCAAGTACAAAGAAGAAGAAGAAGAAGAAACATGGTAAGGGTCCAGTCACTTTAGATAAAATCATTGAAATTCCTACATGTGACCCAAGAACCCTAGACCCGGAAGCACTAAGAAGATGTGGAAGATTGTGCACAAGGAAGGCTGCACAAGAAAAGCTAAGACAAGACAAAAAACACAAACAAGTCTTAGAAGATGTTAGAGAGATTTTCATGCAATTAGTACATGGGATATCAATGTTGATGAGGCAACTCCCATCATTGATCAACTTGCAACTCTAATTGGTCACATCAACTCTACAAATGTAGATACTAAAAAAGAGAATTTAAGAGAGAGATGAGTCAAAGATACAACTTAATATTGCAGAGAAAATCAACCAAGAAGTGGCAGTTAATAAGGTAAAACTTTTTGAGGTAGTAACCAAATTAGAATGTATTATTCAAAGGGTAATTACAATTTTGCAAAAACTATGCACTATAGACTCTTTCACTACTGAGATTAGTGAAAAGATTAAGAAACTAGATCAAGACTTAAAGAATAGTGCAAATAGTCTGACAACCGAGCCAAATGCATTTTATGAGCATTACGAAAAATTTACAAATATTCAATGGTTAAGACAAGAATTAAGAAAGGAAGAGGATAAAGTAAGAGACTAGGTAAATGAGCTACAAGATGAGTTACTACTCTACTTAAAGGTGATCCTGAATAACATGAATAAGGCAAAGGATTTGGTTTCCAACCCTGAGATATTAGTCATAGAAAACATTTTTGATATGCATCCACAAGTCAACTTAGAGAAGATTGCTCTAAAAAATCTCAAAGAGGAATGAAAAAACCTCTTGGCCACTCTCAAGAAAACCCATCAGAACATATTTAACAAATTGTAAGTACATTTTTGGCATTAATTTCAAAAAGGGGGGAAATATATGTATATATTTTTTGCATGTCTTTACATCAAGAGCATGTTCAAAGGGGGAGTTCACGCAGTTCACACATTTTTGGTTTGTAAAATTCTCAAGTCCAAACATTTGTAGTCCACATACACATATATGTTTTTTATACTAATGCCAAAGGGGAAGATTGTTACTCCTAAGTGCATTAAGATTTTTCATTAGTATTATTCATACAATTGGTAGAGGAGACAATACAGGCTAGTCAGTCACACAAAGCATAGACACTGAACAAAATACAAGGCAAAATACTATACTAATCAAATATAGTCTTGATCGAGTACTCACACTGATGAAGGGTGCTCCCATTAATACCACAAACACATAACAAAAATAGAGAAACAACAACAATATGCAAGAACAAAAAATGGGCTTCTTATTATCTCCACAAATGTGGAATTACAAACTTTCAAAATTACAATATGCAAAGCCACATGGGCATCCCCTTACAATATTATGTAGGAAAAAGCCTCAAATCAATACCCGGATCTGCTACCCAGAACTACCCTAGACAACACTACGGGCCTTCCTTATATAGGCATTTTCCACTACCCGAGAAGGTTCTAGAAATTTAGCCCTTAGGGCTGACCAAACTTAGAATTATTTTATTTTTCAATTTATTACATCAAAGTCAGCTCAAAATAACTTTTGAAACCTGAACATAAATTCTAAAGGAAAATTATTTTCTACCATTTCAGATGGCCCAACTTTCGGAGACCATAAGTCATCACCAGTTGACCCGATTGACTATTATAACCCCATTTTGGAAAGGCCACAAAGTGATCTATAGGCTTGGCTAGGGCAAGCGCCTGTCACCCAAATTATTGTCCTCATCCAGGGCCTCTAAAGCCTTCAAAACTAAGTTCAAATTTTATGTACCCTCCTGCCAATACCGAAAATCTTCAATATCTTCAAAACTAGACCTGATCTAGCCATGAAACTTTACTGGCAGGCTGATATGACTGAGATGAACCTCCACATGTAAAATCAGAACATTTTGAGATTGTATGACCAACTTACTAAAAATAGAAAGTTTCCATAAATAGCAATTCTGCACAAGATAGCCCTTATTGAATACAAAAATAGAAATATTTTTTGGGTGATGCAAGATTACTCTTACACCTAGGATGCTCCTGCCTCAGACACCTGGGGTAATTTGAGATGTGACCCCATCATGTCTCAGGTGTGTAGAGGAAAACCAAGATGGTTAATCTCCTCCTTTTTCAGCCATGATGAATCTTCAACAGGTCATCCTTTCCATTTGACGAGATATTCTTCATATGTCCTATTCCTTGTGGTTCTACCAACACAACTATCCAGTATATCCTCAATCTCTTTGGTATCTGAACTAGTTGCTGGAATACTCAACTGTGCTGCTGTGATCTCATCTTCAACACCTCCCTCATGATACTCTATTAGATCTGAAATGTTAAACACTGGTGAAATATTCACCTCAGTAGGCAATTCTACTTCATATGCATTTCCTGAATCATGCTTCTTTAGTATTTTACATGGCCCAAACTTCTTCATTTTCAATTTGTTATATGTACCAACTAGAAATCACTCCTTTCAAAAATGAACCATGACTTCATCTCCAACCTGAAATTCCTTATGCCTCCTTTTCTCATCTACCTTAGCCTTATACTATGCATTCATCTTGGTAATGTGCTTCCTCACCTCCTCATGGATGTTCTTCAAATGTTCTGTAAAATCTTCAGCTTCAGAACTACTTATTTCTCCTTGATCTATCCTTCTCAAATTAGATGCATTTCTGGGACTATTTCCATATACAATCTAGAATGGTGATTTACCAGTACTCTTGTTGACAGAATTATTGTATGAAAATTTTGCCTGTGGTAAAATAAAATCCCATCCTGTCAGCTTATCTCCAACCAAACATTTGTGCAAATTTCCCAAACTCCTATTTACCACCTCCGTTTGTCCATCAATCTATGGATGATGTGATGAACTAAATTTCAAATCTTTCTTCAGCTTCTTCCATAATGTTCACTAGAAATAGCCTACAAACTTGGTGTCTTGATCGAAAACTATGGTCTTTGGCAAACCATGTAGTCTTACTACTTCTCTAAAAAACAATTATGCTATATGAACAACATCATTAGTCATCTTGTAGGGAATGAAATGTGCCATCTTTGAAAATCTGTCAACCACTACAAAAATTGAATCATGTCCTCATTGAGTCCTCAATAATCCAAGAACAAAATCCATACTGATATCCTCCCAAGGCTTCTTTGGTATAGGTAATGGCTGATATAACCTTGTATTCTGCTTCACTCCTTTCACCATCTAACATACTCTACAACTCTATACAAAATTCTTGATATCTTGCTGCAACTGTGGCCAATAATAATTCTCACTAACCAAAGCAAGGGTTTTGTCATGACCAAAATGTCCATCTAGTCCTCCGCTATGCTTCTCCTTGATGAGATTCTCCCTCATAGAACTTGATAGAATGCACAACTGACTCCCTCAGAATAGCATATCATCCTGGATGATAAAATCCAACCACTTCATTTTGTCTAGAGTAATAGGTTATTTATAAGCTTTCCAAGCTTCACCAAAATCAGGATCCTCTGGATACAAATTCTTGAGTTCCTTGAACCCAACCAATTCAATATGCATTTCTATCAGCAATAGTTTCCTTTTGCTAAGAGCATCTGCAACCCTATTAGATTTTCCACTCCTGTGTTTCAAAACAAATGTATAACTCTACAAAAACTCAACCCATTTCAAATGCTTTTGATTCAACTTTCCTTGACTATTCAAATATTACAAAGCTTGATGATCAGTATACAAAACAAACTCCTTAGGAAGCAGATAGTGTCTCCACTTCTTCAATGCCTGAACTATAACATAAAATTCATGATCATAAATAGAATACTTCCTCTTAGCATCATTTAACTTCTCTTTGAAATAAGCAATAGGTTTACCTTCTTGGCTCATAACAGCTCCTATTGCAGTATCGCTAGCATCACAATCTACTTGAAATACCTTATTAAAATTTGGAAGTGCTAAAATAGGTTGTTCTTTAAATTTTTATTTCAACAATTGAAAACTCTTTTCGATCCCCTCTGATTGTTTCAGTCAAGGGACCACAAATACTGCTAAATTTTTTGATAAACTAGCTAGACCATGAAAAGATCTTACCTCAGTAGCACTCCTTGGAGTAGGCCATTCAAGGATAGCCTATACCTTTTCTAGGTCCATTTTTAGACCTTCTATTGAAACTACAAATCCAAAATACACTAACTCTTTCTTCACAAAATTGCACTTCTTCAAATTAATCAACAATTTTTCTTCTCTCAACTTTTCAAATAACATATGAATACACATCATATGCTCCTCCAATATCTTACTAAAGATCAAAATATCATCTAGGTAAACAATGAAAAACTTACCCAGAAATTCTTTTAGAACCTCGTTCATCAGCCTCATGAAAGTGCTCGGTGCATTGGTTAGCCCAAAAGGCATGACTAACCACTCATATAGTCCTTCCTTTTTCTTGAAGGCATTCTTCCATTCATCTCCTTCTCTGATCTAAATTTGATGATATCCACTCTTCAGATCTATCTTTGAGAAATACATAGCTCCACTCAAACAGTCCATAATATCATCCATTCGTGGCAATAGAAACATGTACTTGATTGTCATCTTATTTATTACTCTAGAATCTGTACACATCCTCTACTCTCCATTCTTCTTTGGTGCTAATACCGCTGGTACAGCACAAGGACTCAGACTCTCACAGATCAATCCTTTCTGCAACAACTCATGTACTTGTCTATTTAACTCTTCACTTTCTACAGGTGTCATTCTGTGTGCTGCCTTATTCAATAAACTTGCTCCTAGGATCAAGTCCATTTGATGACTGATCTTCCTGACTGGTGCTAATCCATTAGGCACATTATCAGATACAATATCTTGAAACTCGTTCAACAAATCTGTGACTTCTACAGGCACATCTTCTACTTCCTCTTTACCACATTTTGGAATTAAGTCAAAACACACATGCTCATGCCTCATACCATCTAGGAATTTTCTTCCATGAACAAAATTTATTCTTGCACTACCCCATACCTTTTCTTCTATGTCATTCAATGGTTTTAGCTTATGCCACACTCTATCCTTTGTTAGGGAATAGGTATTTGCATAACCATCATGTACAACACATCTGTCAAACTGCCATGGTCTACCTAACAACATATGACATGCATCCATAGATATGATATCACACAGTACCTCATCATGGTATTCGCCAATCTTGAACTTCACTAGGTATTGTTCATTGACCATGACCTTGTGGTCATCCTGGAACCAAGCAATCCAGTATGGATGTGGGTGTTTTTATCTCTTGAGGTTTAACTTTGTCACCATCTCTTTTGACACCAAATTGTCAGTGCTTCCACTATCAATAATCACATCACAACACTTACCCTCACACTTGCATCTAGTGTGAAATAGGCTCCTCCTTTGCTCAAGTTCATTCTCACCACTTAGTAGGACTCTTTTGTTAATCAACATTTCTTCTCTTTCAACATCTTCAAAATGTGATGATCTGGCATCCTCATCAACATGTGCAACTCTGGCCTGGCCTTCATTCCTCCTATCTATCCTTCCTTGGTGTTGAGGACATTCAAATGCCCTATGACCTTCTTCTCCATAGTGAAAACATGTTCCACAGAAGCCTCCTCTTCCTAATTCTTGTCCTCTTCCTCTTCCCCTCTGATTTCTATTGTTCTGATCTTGGAAATGATTGGAATTGTTTCCTCTCTGATTTTGACAGCTACTGGCCTCATCCTTCTTTTTTGGATCTTCATTTCAGCCTCCATATGACCATCCACTAGATCATCCACCATGACCTCTTTTATTTTGTCTGCTCTCAAACTTCTTATTTAGCTTTTCCTCCTCTTTTAGGGAAAAATGGTATGCCTCTTCAATACTTTCATTCAAACTAGATTCAGCTCTTCCTGAATGCTCAGCCTCAAACCATTAAGGTAATAGGAAACTTTCTCCTTATCCGCTTCTGCATGGCCTGTTCTGATGAGGATTTGATAGAACTCCTCTGTATACTCCTGAACAGATCTTCCTGCTTGCTTCAAACTTTGCATCTTCTTCAGTAAGTCAAGCTCATAATCAATAGGAATGAACTGTTGCTTCAATTTATCCACCATTCGATCCCATCTTGTGATTTTATCTTTCCCACTTCTATTTTTCTCCAATTGAATCTCTTGCCACCAGATCTTTGCATGACCCTTCATTCTGGCCTTCACAAATTTGACCCTATCAGGATCCTCAATATCTTCATATTCAAAATATTCTTCACATTCATTGATTCAGTTGATCAATTCTTCTGGGTTAAGATTTTTGGAAAATACAGGAACCTCGATCTTAGGTCTTTTCCCGATCTTGGAAATGGCCTGGAAAAGCCTTTCTTCTTCTTGATTCAAAATTTCACCTTCTTCTTCTTGATCATCATTTCCTTCTTCGGCTTCATCCTCACTTTCATCTTTGATATTAAGATTCATTCCTTTGCAAATCTCTTCTTACAATGCTCGCACTTGTCTTTGGAGCGCTCTAACCTTAGGTGTTATAACACCAGCTCTTTCACCACATTCCCTTCGTGGAGGCATTTTACGATGCATGCTAAAACCCTAACCATGGTCTTGGTACAAATTGCCTCATAGTTGGCGATCTATTTACACACTCAGAAACTCCTTCTCTAATACCACTTGATGAAGAGTGTTCCCCTTAATACCATAAACACATAACAAAAATAGAGAAACACCAACAATATGCAAGAACAAAAAATGAGCTTCTTATTATCTCCACAAATGTGGAATTGCAAACTTTTAGAATTACAATATGCAAAGCCACATGGGCATTCCCTTAAAATATTATGGAGGACAAAGCCTTGAATCAATACCCAGATCTACTACCCAGAACTGCCCTAGACAACACTACGGGCCTTCCTTATATAGGCAGTTTCCACCACCTGAGAAGGTTCCTAAAATTTAGCCCTTAGGGCCGACCAAACTTAGAATTATTTTATTTTTCAATTTATTACATCAAAGTCGGCTCAAAATAACTTTTGAAACCCGAACAAAAATTTTGAAGAAAAATTATTTTCTACCATTTTAGGTGGCCCGACTTCTAGAGACCATAAGTCATCACCATTTGACTTGATTAACTATTATAACCCCATTTCAAAAAGGCCATGAAGTTCTCTACAGGCTTGACTGGCGCAAGCGCTTGTTACCCAAATTATTGACCTCATTCGGGGCCTCTAAAGCCTTCAAAATTGAGTTCAAAGTTTCTGTACCCTGCTGCCAATACTGAAAATCTTCAATATCTTCAAAAGTAGACCTAATCTAGCCATGAAACTTTATTGGTAGGCTGATATGACTGAGATGAACCTCCACATGTAAAATCAGAACATTTTGAGATCGTATGACCAACTTACTAAAAATAGCAAGTTTCCATAAATAGTAGCTCTGCATAAGATAGCCCTTATTGAATACAAAAATAGAAATCTTTTTGGGTGATGCAAGATTTCTCTTACACGTAGGATGCCCATGCATCACATATCGAGCCAAATGATTACCAAGTACCGAGAACAGTTCAACAGATCATTCATATGTACCTAGAGTTAGTTAAATACCTAGTGATGAATGCAATGTACATTGAGTAAACCAGGAAATGACATAGCAGTTTGTAATGGCACAAACTACAACGTAAATGGTTTACACCAATCAAAAAATGGTTTACCAAGATCAAGGTCACAATTTATTATTGATGTAATCATTTAAAGATTGATGATTCCTATGTAAATATGATCTAGGTTAATAATTTGAACCATTGATCTTAGGTTTTCTAAGATAGTGTCAAAATCCTAATTAGGGAAAATCATTTTGATATAAGAATTGAAAAGACATCATTTTGGAAAACAAAAACATCACATGAAGTAGCCATAGTTACAGACATTTGAATATCTGACAGGGCTATGTTGAAGCATTGATAGAGTATTCAGTTTATTAGAAACAAGTTTAAAGGATAACGAGTAGTATTTAGAGAAGAGATCAATCATATCAAGGTGATAACTAATAAGTACATATCAGATATGAAATTAGGCAAACTTAGTTGCTATCTACATATCAATTTCATTGTTTCTTTTTAACCATTGTAGTAGACTTTAAATCTCCCAACAAAGTAGACTTAAGAGTCTTATGTAAAATCTCTTAATTGAGTGCACACTTGAAGAGTGTTGCTAAAATCCTCTAACCAGGTAGATCTAGCTGATCTTTGTGTTACTCCTAATAGGGTAAGATCACCAGAAGTGATCAATCTTTCTAGCCTTAACCGAAAAATTTATTTACTACAATAGTGAAGCTTTATGGGTTCCATCCCCACCGTAGTTTTTACCTTCTAAAAAGGGTTTCTGCAATACTAAAATATTTTTTTTATGTGTATGAAGTTTCATGTATGCTTATTTGATTAGTTTACATGTATTTAAATTTTAGTTATGTTATTGCATGTATGATGAATGCAATTGATAACAGTCGGATAATGAATTACATTTGTACAATTTTTTAATTGAAAATTTTATAGGGTTACTAATTCACCCCTCCCCTCTCAGTAACTCACCTTTCCATAAATCCTAACAAGAAATATAATAACATGGAGATTTAAGGTGGCTCACCCAATATGGGCTACAACCACTAGAGAAACAACCTTCTACTTATTTAGTATCCAGTGAAGAGAAAATTACAATTTGATAAATTTTCACACCACAACCACTTATTTATCAAGCCTTTTTGAGGTGATTAACAAAATCTGTTAGCAAAAATAAACTCTAATCCCCACTTAGGGCCCAGGCCAGTCCTGAACCCTGATGAGGATATATGGTGAGTGTACAACACTTGCCTAATCAGTCACCACAAACCAACATATATGTAAGAAAATACATAATGTGAGGCAAGATTGACTTTCAATTCAAACCATTTGATACACTGGAAATCTTTTGTTTCTTTGCATTTTCCCTTATAATTCATTCATATTAACATGTCATATAAATCAATGTCCAACCTTAAGTAGATATTTTTTCAAGAACATATATTTGTTTGCCTCATTGGATTGTACATGTTGGTTCCCAAATTTGTAGGTTTTAAAACCTTAAGATTGTTAGGTTATATTATCAAGCTCTATAACTAACTTGGACAATGAATAGGATTGATTAGAATGATAGAACTCCCCTGCACTTCTGTCTCTACTAGACCAAGGTGGGTGTACGTTTCAATGTTCAAGTAGATTAACTGTATGCTTTTAATTAAATTACTCTCTATTCAAAATTGACATGAATATCTAAAATAGAATAATCTAACTTTTACTCCAACTCCTATTTCTACATTTAATATTAAAATTGAAATTGGTTTAACTAGTTCAAAATAAAATTTGATCAGTGCCTTTCTCCTATTGGGAAACAAAGTAAATTGCATTCTTAATCACCAGTTTTGCATCACCTAGTTAGACAATTTTTGAATTTGTACCTTCTATAAATATGCCAATTATTTGATTGCTTGTACTTTATAATTTGTTTTTCTATATGATGGATTCATATAATCTCTACTTGAGAGGTGCAAGAAAACCTTCATTCAAATATATGGTAATCTCTTTGACACAACCGAAGATATCCTTGATATTTAAATTGGTACACAAAATAAACAAATAATACTAGAAAATCCAAACAACCTCTTGCTACTTTAACCAAAATAACAAGTGAAACTAGAATTGGAAATTATTTAATTTCATTTATTGCACAATGTAAGAATGGAAATATTTATCTGTTGGAAATTTGGCTGAGTAGGATATCATGATGTTTTCATTATGGAAACATATATTCAATATTAAGACAACATGATCCAAGGATAAAGTTCTAGATGAGAACTTAAGAAAATTGTCTAAGTATAACATTGTTTATCTGTCTACACAGAGACTATTTTGATCAGTGAAGTTCAAAAAAGTATTTTCAGTGCATGCAAACTTGAACACAGATTATATAAGGTATGTTGAAGCTAAATCTAAGAGCACAAGAATGTACAACATGTATGGACTAAGATATTAATGTTTTACTGAAACAATGTTGAGTTGACTAGAACAGGGCATCGATTAGTAAATGATTGTTTTGAGTTAAGGGATTATTTTTTTATCAAAATAATGACTTAACTAATTAGGGATGAGATCCTAGATGTTAACCCTAAGGAAACAAGAATTAATATTATGTTTTTATAACATGAAAGCTGACTGGTAAGCTATATTTGTGATAGCTGGTATAAAGGAAAGTATTTTGTAATGCAAAGTTGTAAGACTAATGAAAAGCTATAAGAACGATTTTGTATTGATGTATAAAGTTGTATTATAAAAAATCTAATATATGATCAGAGCATTGTGAACTGATAGCAAGTTTTGTGAAGAGCCTACAAGCTAGATCAAAATATTGAAGATATTCAACAACACTAAAGGTTTTTGTATTCTATCTTTTGTATTGAAGATTATTATTGAACATTGCATGTTTGGGCAGTGGGCTCATCTTGCATACATTAATATTTTTTAATAAAAATACTAATAGGGTTGTGGCT
The DNA here is from genome assembly GCA_027943335.1 of Chamaecyparis obtusa. Classification (NCBI taxonomy): domain Eukaryota; kingdom Viridiplantae; phylum Streptophyta; class Pinopsida; order Cupressales; family Cupressaceae; genus Chamaecyparis; species Chamaecyparis obtusa. The sequence goes on along the minus strand of BSBK01010781.1, from coordinate 86,178 downwards.
TCTAACAAGGCCTAAGTCCTCTAACAAGGACCAAGACACTATACAGATGTAATAGACTCCTAACAGGGTCAATATCTTTAACCAGATACTTTTGATTAGTGGATCATTTATGGGTACCATCCCCACCGGGGTTTTCCCTTGGCCATGGTTTCGTCAAGAAAAAATATGGTGTTATGAGTTCCTTTATTTTATGGTTGTGTTTATTATTTAGTTTTTTTAGTTTAGTTTCTTATGCAAGTTACAAGGTAATTACATATATCCATAAGTTGGTAAAAGTAAAAGTTTGTGAAATACTGATTCACCCCTCCTTCTCAGTATTTCCTATCTCTAACAATTGGTATCAGAGAATAGTTACTCAAAGAAGGCCTAATAGCTTGAGTAAGATTTCTATGGATATGGATTAGTTGTAGAAAAACCTAGAAGAAGCTCTTGAGAAGATTGATATTTTTACTGAAGAAAGAGGTACTCTAAAGAACAAATATGAAAGTGTGAAAGACTACATTGAGAAACTAAAAGACAAGATAAAAGATCTTAAATCAAAGAAAGAGCCTATAAATCAGATCAAGGATAGTGATAAAGTTTCAAAACTGAAAAAGGAGAATGAGATCCTAAAGCATGAACTAAAGATTGTAGATCTAAAGTTAAGCTTGAAAGATGATAACAGTAAAATTGAATCAAATTTGAAGTCTGAAAATGCAGATCTAAGGTCTAAACTTACCAAAGTAAATTTGAACTTGAGAATACAAAGTTGCAGTATGCTGAACTTGAGAAGTAAAATACAATTGTGAAAGGAGGACTAACTCAATCCAAGGAACATCTTGAGAAACTGTATTCTAGCAGTGAAAAGATTAATGAACAAATTTCTTATTAGAAACCTTCTTATGATAAAATTGGTCTTGGATATTGTATGCAAATTAGTTGGATACTATTCTAAATGATGAATTAACTAATAAAATGGTTAATAAATCTATCTAATAAGCAAACTACAATGAAGAATGCAATAACAAATGAAACCAAATTAACAATTTACCTTCACCTAGAAATGCAGCTTGTCTCCATTGTCCTCCTAGCTTTGATTTCTTGAAGATGTTGAGCTCTCAGATTTCCAAATGAAGCTCTTTCCCAAGATGATCCCAAAGTGTGGAGATTGAATGAAATGAGTGCACAATTAAAACTTGATTATGCAAATATGGTGGATGAAATGCAAATGATGGGATGATAATATGGATGCTTGGATGCTTGAATGCTTGGATGCTTGGATGCTTGAATGCTTTTTCTCAAAAATACCTATTAGCTTTCAAATGGAAAATGAGGCTCCTTTTATAAAGTTTTGGAGGATCTAGGCCTAGGTGGTAGAATCCTACGGTTGAGAATGAAAGGTGGAAGATCCTAGGGCTAGAATTGACTTAGTTGAAGGAGTTGAGAGAATGGGGGATGTAGTTGGAATGTGAGAGAAAGAATATGGATGATGTTCCTCTCACATTGACATGGAGGAGAAGAAGGTGGAAGGGAAAGACACATGTCAAGTGTCTCACAAAGATCAAAGAGAGAAAGGGGGAGAGACCTTTTCCTCATGAGGACTCTTTGTACAAGTGTCCCATGAGTCACCTTTGACCCTTAGAGGTGGCTTGAGAAGCCCCTTAGGAATAGGGAAGGTCTCTTGACTTGGTTGTTGAGAGGACAAGTGGTCATGAGACCAAGTCCTATGAGGCCACATAGCCCTTAAGAATAGGACATGTGTGGGTGAGGATAAATATGAATAAATAATTAATAATAATTATTTATCTTAGCCAAGGTGATGTGTTAGGTGACTAGGTGGATGAAGTGGACTAGGGGATTTAGTCATATTTAGGTGATTGTGTATTTAATTAAATCACTTTAATAGACTTTTTAGAAGACTTAGGATATAGAATTAGACTATAGTGAATTTATTAAATAAATTGAATAATTTACTTAATAAATAGAGAAAACAAATATTAATTAAATAATAAATATTTAATTAATTTATCAAGTCAATAATAGTTAAATAATAAATATTTAAGTAATTAAGGAAGCCATTTTTAGGTGTATACATTTTGCCCCTCTTTGAAATAATGTGTTGGTCACATTGTTTCAAAGAAAAATCAAACATTTTTGCCCCTGCCCCAGACAATGTCTCAGACGACCTGAAAGAAAAATCAAGCATTTTTGCCCCTGCCCCAAAAAATATCTCAGACGACCTATGGATGCCCCCTCGAGAGATTGATTGACAAAAAAGATTATTTGAATTTTGTAAAAAAATTATTTTGGTTTTTTTTTTTTTTATGGGGTTGTTCAATCAATCTCACGAATGAACGGGAATAAATATGGATGAAAATGGGGTAGAATGGAAGAAAAATGTCAGGTAGGGTCCACACACCAAGCACATCGGGTCCACAAGCTATAAATACGGCCAAGGGGTCCACAATAGGCTCATTGTGTACACTTGTCATTTGGAGATTAGAGCGCGAGAGAGAGAAGAGAAGAGCCGCCAGGATGTCATTCCCCTTGTCAGATCACCACTTTGAGAGAGTCAGACACTTCCAATGACCACTCGATTCAGGTGAACCAGTAGGTGACTCAATCCTGCTTTGTATTTCCATGATTTGATGCATTTTAGATTAGATTTAGAACATGTTTAGGGTAGATCAAATGATAGATTAGAGTAGGAATTTTATTTTTTCTAGGCGTAGGATGAATGCACAGTTTCAGCGCATCAATGCGTAGCAATTATGGATGTTTGCGCAGAAAATTAAAGTTTCTGTGCATTCGTTAGGGAAATTTGTGCATTCATACTAGGAGAATAACAGTGCTGCACAAGCATATAATAAAAGTGTGCATAGATACTTGTTACGCATTTGTTAGGAAAAGCTGTGCAAATGGTCATTAAAAGTGTGCATATGTATAAAACTGTGCAAATGCCTAAAAATGTTGTGCAAATGTGGATGAAGACTGTGCATCGGTAAAAACCTATGCAAAGGTGAAAGAAAGTTGCGCATGCATGTTTCAATGCTGTGCATATGTTTAGGTGGTAGAAGTTGGTCATAATAGATAGTCAATTAGGTCAAACTTGATGTCGATAAGCCGATTTGATGTGTCGACGGTTGATTGTGATTGATTTGATCAAGATTGGCAACATTGTAGCATGTTCACTAGTTAGCCAATCTGAAATAGACAATTGATAGAATCATCTATTGAAACACGTGATAAACATGTTTGAAATTGATATGATAGGATAGATAGATTGATAGATCAGTTTATTGAAATCTGATAGGTTGATTGTTGTTGACTTGAATAGGAGGATATCATAGATGTTCTGATGTCATGGGAGAGATAACCTGTCACGTAGAACCTGAGAATAGCATTAGCAGAGACAGAGAGAATGGTGATAGGAGCATCGGGACTGTACCATATGATTTACACGCCTAAGATTCAAGTGAATTTGAGCATGATGACCGCATTAGCTGAGAGATGGCACTCAAAGATGAGTACGTTCCATCTTCTGATAGGGGAGATGATAGTGACACTAGAGGATGTATATCACATCCTTCGGCTTCCCATCATAGGAGAGTTAGTGCAGTATGATCGACACGGCGGAGTCACAGAGTGCAGAGCCGTCTTTGGAGATGATGACATAGAGGATGGGGAGATTAGCTGGGAGGAGATGGTCGACATGTATGACCCTCTTCCAATGGTTCTAGTAGGTGCTATTGGGGGATTTGTATGCCTGGATCGGAGGTCACACAAATTTGCAGTCGGGTGGGGCCAGACATTATAGCGGGTGATGGAGGGGACCCGATTTGCTTGGGGTGTGTGTTTATTAGCACACTTATACCATGATTTACATTAGGTGGTGTACCACGGGAGTGCATCTCTATCAGCAGGGGTGACACTGCTCCATGTTTGGGCATGGGAGCACATTGCAGTGACCAAACCATTGGCAATTCAGTTCTGCGGGGTAGGGCAGCCCTATATTCATTTGTACTCCTCAGTTTTCTCGCAGGCAAAACTGGGACATTTAGAGTTTTGGCACTACACTTTTGATACACTAGACACAGTGATATGGAGACCCTACCTTGGGTACGAGCCATGGGACGATGAGCGGTGGCTTGGTTTTTGTTTTGAGGCATGATGGCTGATAGGGCGGATGCCCTTTATTATTGAGAGACAGCTAGTTAGCCGGGTTCTGCGATAGTTTGGTAGGATACAGGGTATGCCCCAGAGAGTGACCGAGTTTGCATGGACACACCAGGAGAGACAAGATTGGGGGCCCATGGCATCATTTGATGTTGCGGGGTAGGATTTTTTGGATGCACCATACCAGGCATGGTCCATGAGATAGACAGTGGTTGACCTTGGGATGACTGTGGATTTAGAGCAATTTTTGAGAGATCATCCGGTGCCACGGATTACAGATCCAACAGTGAGACCTCCAGAGAGAGATCCAGTAGATAGATATCGGGGGAGGCAGCAAGGTCAAGATAGGAGGGGACAAGGGAGAGGAGGAGATGGAGGTGGAGGAGATGGTGGTGGAGACGGAGGTGTGGAGATGGAGGGAGAGTTGGCCCACGGATGAGAGGAGGTGGAGTGAGGCAGAGGGGACAGGGATGGAGACAACTGCTAGCACAGCTAGCACAACCAGCTGCAGGAGTGCCATTATAGGTACCAGTCATAGGTACAGAGACCAGTGGCTGCAGTACAGATACCAATTGCTACAATATAGGCACAGGCACAGGGGTAGGCACAGGTTGACGTGGCTTAGGTTGATGTGGCTCAGGGTGGCAGATAGGATGAGCCAGATATATAGGCACAGGTTGAGCAGGCAGACATAGACATCGGGGGACAGGATCCCTATTTACACAGAGATGCTGCAGAGGAGGAGCCTGATATTGATGCACTGCTAGTTTGACTAGCAGTTATCTAGGTAGAGGCAGACTGGGTTCCAGGTCTAGAGAGACAGATTGAGAGGATGGGCAGACAGATGGATGTGCTGCGGGCAGAGAGAGATTCAGCTATTGAGAGACTCGGGGAGTCAGAGATGCTTCTAGATGAGCTACAGAGGACTGAGGACCTAGGTCCCCATGGGGATATCATGAGAGCCATGATACATGTCGGGAAGGAGATATCCTACTGGTGAGAGGCATATAGATAGGCAGTCCTGAGGGATCAGTGGATCGGGAGCTATAGAGAGAGCTCAGTTGGCATCAGATCAGCTGCATATGAGTGACAGGCACTAGCTGGTAGTGGAGGGGTATCATCATGTCCTCCCAGAGCACCAACAGGTTCAGGAGGTCAGGGTGGATCCTCAGCATCAGGGAGTGCAGCAGCACAGGTCCACATTGCATCCCGTAGACAGTGACATACAGAGTCTGGAGGTAGTGGTTCATAGATTTGTGAGAGATCATTGTATACACTATTGTATCATTATGATTCATTGTATTATTATATTTTGACTTGACAGACACATTGACTATAGACACATTGTTATTGATTTATATCATTGGACATTCGAATATTTTTGTTGTTTTATGGATTGTATGTGATGCAGTTCTATCATGATTTACTTTGATGATTTATATACATGTGCGTACTGACATATGCAGGATGTGATGATGTACTTTTAGATGCATAAAATGTATGTCTTAGAATGCAAAATGATTTATATGCATGTTTTGATTTTGTTGATGCTTAATGGTTAATAATCATATGATGGTGACATAAATGCACGTCTTAAATGAATTTGTGAATGCTATGTGACTATCAATGCAATATTTGTGATGAACAATATGGATAATGAATAATAAATAAATGATATAATGCAAATGATATCTAATGTAATAAATAATAATGTATCTAAGATAATGTAAATGTAGTAATGGATAACATGATAAAAGAAAAATGAGATGAAATGATAGCTATGTTTTATGATCAAATTATATATAAATGAACACTCCTAATGAAGATAAATTATGTCTCTAAATTATTTAAGTGTTAAATGCAAAAAGTCATACTATGTGTGGTTTGTCCAAATGTCCTCAACTTAAATAACAATGTATCTGACACAAGAAGAATAGACTAAGAAAACAGATAACCTAATAAGAAAGGTAACCTATAAATCCCTATAAAAGGAGCACTGATATGCAAATCTAGGAAATGGTATAATGCAATGCAAAATGAAATATGAAATGAGTATCTTCACAACTTCATGTAACATCTTAGAACTTCATAATAACTAGAATTTGATTTTCATCATTGAGCTCGTTATGTTGCAAGAAAATGCAAGCATCATGGTATAATTAAACCAGGATGACCTAAGCACTTTTTGCATGGAGTTTAATATTGAAAACTTGACAAGCATCTAGGTATAATTGAACCGAGATGACCTAAGTTTCATTTGTGTAACAGACAAGGAATATTTCCTCCTCAATCAAGGAACAAATATTTGGAGTCGAGGTATGCGATGGCGTATCACCATAAATAGTATTTGCAGAGCAACATGATGTTTATGTTGTTCATACTATGAAATGGATGAAGGCACTTATACACAGACACCCCAAATTATTGGATCCTTGGATTTCATCAGAAAATACCCCACAAATAGCAATCAAAGAAAATACCATGCTCCATCCCGGCTATTCTAATCAATGACATATGGGATTTTCAAACTCATGTCAAAAGATATCCTGGAATAGCATAGGAAACATGATAACAATGAAATCCAGATATGAATGCATAATCTACAACAAACCATTCTAACATGCCTATCATGAATATACATTTCTTTTGCCAAAAAGATTGATGTGGTCATGTTGATCAATTCAAGTGATGATGTATAGTCAAGATATATAGATAAGTGGTCATGTGTTGAAGAATAGATCATAGATTTGGATTCAGCATGAAGATATCATTGTAAAAGGACATTTGATTATGTCTGCTTGCCTGGTGAAAATAACTCCATTATTTCCTCTAAGAGTCACGACTATCATAGATCCACTTCCCAAACTAGGTCAACGACATGCCCCCAGCTAGGTGATGGACTGACTTATTATGGATGAAGAAAGACACAACAAGACTAGGATGAAGACCCTGACAAAAGATCAAGCTATGATCGGATTTTATTATGGATAAATACAAGGAATGGTGCACGAACTGCCCATTTTATTATGATATATACATGGCAGGGATGAGGACTGACTAACTATTTTATTGTGGATATATACAATGAACGGACAAACTAAAAGAAGCCTAATAGATAAAGGAGCCAACTTGTCACATATAGCACCTATTTCCAGGTTTTCACCATATGCTTTTATTGCAGTTTTTCTTTTGATTTTATGATTTTTTTGTATTTTTTCTTATTATTTATTTACAGAATATATTTACAGCCTATATACATGCCCCTTGCATTGGGATTTCAAGGATAAAACTTCTTGAGATGGATACTATTAAGAGGCTCATCTAAGGGATCCCCTTCAGGTGTAGATAACTGATAAGCTCCAAATCCATTGACTGATGTGATCACAAAAGGTCCTAACCAATTAGGTTTGAACTTACCCTTCTTTTCACGGTGTTGTTGATTCTTTGGATTTTCTCGAAGGACTAAGTCACCCAACTGAAAGTCTCTGATCTTTATCTTGCTATTGTACTGATGGGACAAACACTACTGATAAACTTTCAAATGATCATAGGTGCACTGACGGTGTTCATCTAGGAGTTCCAATTCAGTCAAGCGTGCAACTCTATACTCTTCATCAAGAATTAAATCTTTAAGAGTAACACGAAGTGAAGGCACCTCGACCTCGAGGGGCAGGATTGCTTCAGATCCATAAACAAGGGAGTATGGAGTGGCTCCAATAGGAGTACAGATGGAGGTGCGGTAAGCCCATAAGGGAGGATTAAGTTGAAGATGCCAATCACGGCCAGCGACATTGACAGTCTTTTGTAGGATTTTAACAATTGTTTTATTTGACGCCTTAGCTTGGCCGTTTCCTTGAGGATAGTAGATGGTGGAATAGTTGTGGGTAATGTGGAATTTGGTGCACAGTTCATCCATGTCTTGATTTTGGAACTGTTTCCCATGATCAGTAATGAGATACATAGGTATACCATATCTGTAGATGATATAGTTTAAGATAAACATGGATATTTGTTTCCCTATGGTGGTAATCAATGGAACGACCTCAATCCATTTAGTGAAGTATTCTGTGGTAGTGAGGATCCATTTGTGACCATTGGAAAATGGAGGATTGATAGCGCCCATGAGGTCGAGTCCCCACCGACTGAATGGAAAAGTAGTTGTAAAAGGATGTAACTCTTGTGCTGGAGCATGGATAAGGTTTCCATGTATCTGACATTTCTTGCATGCCCTAGCAAAATGAAAGGAATCTGCTTCCGTGGTAGGCCAATACTAACCCATACGCATGAGTTTCTTAGCCGAAGAGGGACCAGTCAAATGTGTCCCACAAATACCTTCATGTACATCCCGTAAGGAAAGTTGAGCTTCATCATGTTCAAGACATCGCAGGAGAGTACCGTCAAAACCTCACCGATAAAGGGTATCAGATATTAAAATATAGTGAGAGGTTTGGCAAAGAAAAGTTCATTTTTGATTGCAGGATAGGTCGGGAGGTAAAGTGTTATCTTTGAGATAAGAATAGATCTTTCCATAGGTTGGGGAGTCATGTCCAATCAGATGATATATAATACTTGTATCAGGATCATCATATGAAGGACAAGTCAGGGATTCCACCAAGAACTCAAAATGGGCCTTGGTATCTTCGATATCAAATAAAGAAGAAATCATTGCCATGGCATCAGTAGCCTTGTTTTCATGCCGAGGAATCTGCTCAAAAGTGATGACAGAGAAATACTTTTTAAAGTCATCCACCATACGTTTATATGGCAGTAACTTATCATCTTTGGTCTGGTAATCATCATTAACCTGGTTAACAATCAGCTGAGAATCTCTGTAGACATTTATTTTAGATACATTCCATTGTAAAGCCATTTTTAACCCAATCAGCAAAGCCTCATATTCTGCCACATTATTAGTGCAAGGAAATAACAACTTGAAAGATTTCAGAATAGTGTATCCTTGTGGCGTGATAAAAAGTATACCAGCTCCTGAACCCTGTTGAGTGTATGAGCCATCAAAGTATAATTTCCATGTTTGCGTGGACAAAGCTAAGATATGAGCATTAGGAAACTCTGTGTGTATAGGCTGGTCATCCATTAATGGAGCATCAACTAGTTGATCTGTGATTACTTGACCTTTGATAGCCTTCCTATCTACATATTCAATATCAAACTCACTAAGTAGCATGACCCACTTAGCCAACCTGCCTGTCAATGTAGTCTTTCTTAACAAATACTTTAAAGGATCAATCTTTGCAATAAGCTGAGTAGAATGTGACAACATGTAATGTCACCACTTTTGTGAAGCAAAGACAACAGCCAGACATGCTCTTTCAATAGGAGAATAGTTTAACTCATATCCCACTAGAGTGTGACTGATGTAGTAAATGGCTTTTTATTTTCCTTCATGATCTTGCTGAGCGAGAAGAGCACCTAGTGAGGCTGTCGTGGCTGAAATGTAGAGCAAGAGTGGCTTGCCTGGAATTGGTGACATCAGAGTTGGAGGATTTGCTAGATACTGCTTGATTTTATTGAAATCTTCCTCACACTTATCATCCCATTGGAATAAGATATTTTTATGCAGCAAATGTTGAAAAGGATGACTGCGATCTGCTAATTGAGAAACAAATCTTCGGATTGATTGAAGATGCCCCTGTAAAGATCTTAGCTGACTGATGTTAGTGGGGGAAGCCATCTCCAATATTGCTTTAACCTTTTCTGGATCTACTTCGATTCCTTTAGCTGAGACAATGTATCCTAATAGTTTGCCAGATGTGACCCCGAATGCACATTTCTTTGGATTGAGTCGAATCTGATATTTTTCCATCCGGGTGAATATTTTATCTAACACTCTCAAATGACCAACTCTGTCTTTGGATTTTGCTAAAATGTCATCAACATAATCTTCCATGATGGTATGCATCATGTCATGGAAGATCGTGGTCATGGCTCTTTGGTAAGTTGCTCTGGCATTTTTGAGGCCAAAAGGCATTACATTCCAGCAGTATGTACCCCACGAACAAGTAAAAGCAGTTTTTTCCTGATCTTCCGACGCAATTTTGATTTGGTTATAGCCAGAAAATCCATCCATTAATGATAACATCTCATGCCCAGCTGTTAGGTCAACAATCATATCAATATTTGGTAAAGGGAAGTCATCTTTAGGACAAGCTTTATTTAGGTCTTGAAAATCAATACAAATCCTGATAGACTTGTCTGGTTTTGAAACTAGGACAATATTTGAAACCCACTCAGCATAATCAATAGCCTAAATGAATCCAACATCTAGGAGTTTTTTGAATTCTTCTTTCACCATTAGAGCAATGTGAGGATGCATTTTGCGGAGCTTCTGCTTAACTGGTTTTACACCTGGTTTGATAGATAAATGATGCATAATGAGATTGGGGTCCAAACTAGGCATATCAGCGTAGGACCAAGCAAAGTTGATTTGTCGTTCTCTGAAGAATTTTGCAAAAGCTTCTTTCTCTAATTTTGTCAAGGATGCTGCTACCTTGAGGATGCGTGGAGACTCCTCTGTTCCAATGTTGAGTGGTACTGTCAGTTCTATAAGAATGGCAGATTGCTCTCGATCTAGATAGTTTGGAAGAGTGTCAATCCTTCCATCATCAAGCACCTCAGAGAGGTTTTCACCATTAGATGAGTCTTTTCTTTTTACTATTTTTGGATCTAATACTGCCACTGAGTGGTTTTCACCATTAGATCTGCTGATTATTTTTATATTTTTATGACTGAAAGGATTGGCACTCTCTCCAAAATAGGCCATGTCATTGAGTTCTATTGGAAATCCTGACTTGTGATCCCCTGGTGGTAAATGATCCCTGATACCAAGATAGTCAATGATTGCATCATCATTATGGAAGACATCAAGTTCTGGGTGATCAGGAGAATCCCAATCAATAAGGTCAGGATGGACAAGGGGCATTGGATCATTTGGGTTGGTTTCAAAAGCAGAGATGGTATTGATGGAAAAGTTGTCAAGGTTTATGATAGTATCAGCGAGGTCTATTTCCATACTCTCATCCAAATTATTTGTCACAAGATAACGCTCACTTCGCTCATGATCAACACGAGTAGTATTACATGGGACCAATCCTAGTGAGTCACTCATTGAACTCTCACCCTCATGGTAATTGTTACTATATTGATGGACAACATCGACTCCTATTTCTTCAGTACCATCAGATAAGGAATCCTATTCATAATCATTAGAATCAGAATCATCATTATCCTCAAGTCTATCAATGATTCTTTGAGCTATCCTTTGTTTTTTTGGATCTACATACATGCCATGCTTTCTGAATTGTAAGGCAGGAGCTTTAGATGTCTCATGAAAAGGTGGCATTTTTTCTTTTCCTTTTGTTTCTTGTGATCCTTCTCCCTTATATCCTAATCCTGTAGTGTCTCGTTGATAATTAGGATTTTGCAAAATTGGTTTTATAACACCTTCTCTTTGTAACCCTAGAGGTCCAGCACCTTGATATCCTATCTTTTGTAGCAAAGTATACCCTTTTCCATAGACATTAGGTGATATATAATCATGTTTAATATCATCTTCAATCTTCTATGTCTTAAGCCAATAATTTTCATTACGCTTAGCTGCCTCTTTGGATATTGTGCCCCCATTTATAAATGTGTTATAAACAAGTGTGGAAGGGGGTTCTGATTGTTGTTTAGTGATCAAAGACCTACCATATGATTTAGGAGATAAAGGTAACTCAGTGATGCAAAGAGATTGACCTAAAGTATATTCTCCCATACTGCTTTCTTTGATATCTATCTTGATCCTGTCTGATTTAGAAGTTGATGCTATATTACTAGGGTCACCAGGTGTAGTTGTAGAAGATCCAGTACGATTATTGGGAACCAAAGAATCAAAAATCTGCACATTGCTACAATATTGAAAAGGATTGGAATCTCCTTTGACAGTGATCTCCTGACCATTGTGAGGAAATTTTATACATTGATGATAAGTTGATGGCATAGCTTGCATGGAATGAATCCATGGTCTTCCCAAAAGAATATTATAAGCAAGATCCATGTCCAGGACTTGACAAGAGACATCTTTGACAATAGGACTGATTCTAATTGGAAGAACAACGGACCCCTTGGATGATCGCTCTTCCTCATCATAGGCTTTTATTGTGATTTTCTTTTTTGGATCAATGACATTTTCAAAAAATCCCAATGCAAGGACCAACTTTAACGTGCAAATATTCAAGCCAGCTCCCCCATCTATTAATACTCTTTTAATCTTGTGATTCTGGACAAGGACTTCAATATGTAAAGTAGCATTATGAGGTTGGGTAATGGCTAAATCATCATTTTCAGTAAAGGAAAAATAGTGTGGGGTCGTTAAATGGCCTACCATAGCTTGAAATTCATCAGAATCTACATTTGTTGGAACCTGGGTCTCTAAGAGAGCTTTTTCAAGGATATCTTTGTGAGATGGAGAAAGATGCAAAAGCTCTAAGATGGATATCTAGGCTGGTGTCTTTTTGAGCTGTTCCAAAAGATTGTACTGGTTGGAAGTATTAGGTATGGACTTTGGAACATAAACAAACTTGTTGTGAGTAGTGCTTGGTTTAGAATGGACTCCTTGGAGAGTAACCTTGGCTTGAGCACGAGTAGTAGCATGGATTGGTTGACTTTTTGATTTTCCCTTTATGGTAATAACATTGGCATAATATGCAGAAGGATGACAGTCAGAAATGTTACCAACATATCTATAGGGCGTGTTATTATAATTGGCTTGGTTGTCACCCTTATTGTTGGAAGAACCTCCCTTTTCATGCTCAGGAAGTGGATCTTTGAAGGCCGTATGCGATTCATTCGAGACATGTCCATCAACACTAATTTCACCACTTTCAATTAAGTCTTGGATCACATTTTTAAGTCTTTGACATTCATTAGTTATATGTCCTTTTCCTCTGTGGAATTCACAATAATCATTTCAATTCCACCAAGAAGGCTTCACTCTAGGTTCATAATCTTTTGGTTCAGGAAGTGTGATGAGTTTCTTGGTGATTAACTTCCGTAATGCTGATTTGAGAGATTCCCCTAAAGGAGTAAAGTTTCTTCGAGGTGAGATAAAAGGCAATCTTGGTTTAGGTGAATCCTTGGTGGTATTTTGACTTGTTGAATGATTGTTGTATGTAGCTTGAGTAGCGTTGGTCATACTTGTGAGATTTAGAAGAGGTTTTGTTGGTTGGACATTATGATTATCAACAATTCCATCATTGACAATGTTTTTGTTTTTATTCCAATATTTCAATTTGTCATTGTTAGAATTGGAGTTATAAGTGTCAGAATTAGAATTTGAGGATCCAGCATTGTCTTTGGAATAAAGTTTTATCTCACCTTTTCGGACCATGGCTTCCTCAATCTTGATACCATTTTCTATGAGCTTATTGAAATTTGGTGGACATTGCAATTGTAACCTATAACTCATTTTTGGTGTAAGGTTATGCACAAAAATATCCATCTTTTCTTGTTCAGGAATCATTCATGGATATTTAGAAAACAATTGACGCCATCTTTGCAAAAAAGTAAGGAAAGGTTCTCCATTCTTTTGATGTGCATTGCAAAGATCAAGCATAGTGACCTCATGTTTGATGTTATATGAATAGTGAGTCACAAATTTGTCAAGAAGCTCATTGAAAGATTTGATGCCGGAGGGAAGTTTGGAGAACCATTCCATGGCTTGTCCTCCTAAACTTCACAGAAATAGGAACATAAGATAAGTGTCATTGTGGGCAACTTCAATACAAACAGCACAAAACTCACGAATATGGTCTTGTGGATCCGAATTCCCTTTGTATTTGTCAAATTTTGGTATCTCAAAATGAGGAGGGAATGGAATCATTGCTAAATTCTTATCAAAAGGATAAGGACATATATCATCCAAAGAATACTTCTTAGTTGATGATCCAGTTTGAATATCACGAATTTGTTGTAGGACAAGATCCAAAGATAATGTGTTTCCTTGTGAGTTTTGGGAAACATTACACTGTTGAGTATGTGGAGGATCATTGGATTGCTGATTATTTTGAAAAACATTTTGTTGTTGATCACTATGGGACGCATTGGATTGTTGATTGATTTGAGAAGCATTGGATTGTTGATTGATTTCCTTTGCTCCATGAGGATCTTGAGAACCTTTAAGGATATCTTGATTTTGTGTAGGAGTTGGTTCTCTAAGATTGGTAACATCAAAATCACTTGGTAACTTAGCTCCTTGTTGAGCAATCATGAGGAAATACATCTCTTTATCCAAGCCTATAAGTTGTTCCATGACTTGTAAAAATTTAGGATCTTGTGCAGCATCCCTAAGTTCCTCATCAGTAGGTTCGTCATCAAATGTGAGAGGATTAGCTTTCTTACAAGGCTGTTTGGGCCAAGGATTCTCATCATTGCTGTTATTGCCTTCCATTTTGTCTAGAGATTCTAGATTAATAGGTTGTTTGAGTTTTTGAGATCGAGTTTGAACCATAAAATGGATGAAATTGATTGCGAAAAAGAAAGATTCTTGATAAAAAGATATGGAGAATGATTGGTAAAAAAGATATGATAAGTATTGAAAATTGGGGTCAAGAAACAATAATCTAAGTAAGCTTGATGGTTAAGGATGATATATCCTTATATGATAAGCTCATCAAGATCAAAGTCTAATAGATAAGGTAAATCTTCAACACCACACTGAAAATTTTAAGATTGGAAGAAAGTGATTTGTTGACTCTCTTGAGGAAGGAAATGATGATGAAAAGTGATGAAAGTGGTCAAATTAGAAATCAGAGGTCTATGTAACGTAACTATTTTTCCAGAATCTTACCGAAGATGAAAATGGGTATCTGAAAAAGTGATTTTGAAAATCCAAAAGCCTATGAAAATGCTCTTTGTTGTAAATGCGCAACAACAAATGCGCAGGACAATGTAATATATGCGCAGTAAAATGAAACAAATGCGCAACAAATTTTTACAGATGCGCACTGATAAATTCAAATGCGTAGTAACTTGAATCGTATGTGCATAAATTTGGAATGTATGCGCAGGTTGTCAAATTTTTGATGATTTTTCTATTTTGATGATAGGGAATTTTTTTTGTTTTAGTTTTTCTGATGTTTTCTGGTTTTTGGAAAAGTAAAAATGCATGAACACACACACGCAAGACAAAGATGATTTTGACCTAATTTAATCTAGTATGAATGTACAAACACGCTTACAATCCTAAGGTTGGCAAGGATGATATCTACTGAATCCCCACTAGGATAATAAAATCTAGCCACACAAATCCATAGCGGACAGCCTAGGAACTTGGAGGCATGGGCTCCTCCTTACAATGCACTCACTTCTCAGGCACACCAAGTTTCGAATTCAATGGGTCATTACTTCCCAAAGAACTGCTATCTCTACTATGAATCGTGAGTAATGTGGGGTGTCTTCACGAGCTTGGGTGACTCCTTGAGCCAGCAGATAGAAGGTTTTTGGCCACTAAACAAAAGTTGTTAATAAGGACATTCGTTCAGGTGGTTGTGATCAAGTCATTTTCCCAATTAAGGGGGCTCTCCCAATCCTTTCAAAGCAAGGCTTTCACCTCTACTAAGTAGGACTTTAATGCACCACTGGAGTACTGGAGGAGATTTTGGTTGCCACAACGAATTCACACCTGTCTAATGTGAGACTAATCACACTAGCATTTTTTATATACCGGTTTGGAAGGGCTTGGCTTTAGCCTATTACCGATTGGGTCGTTCCTTGGGGTGAGTACCTCTTTTCCCACCAAAGACCACCCTCTAAAAATTATAACAATTTCTCTTACACCCAAGATCCACGAATGGCGAGGGGAGAGGATACGTTATTATAATTTTGGGATTACAATTATGCTATTAAGCAAAACACAACAGACACGTGAATCTATGCTAAGGAAAACACACAAAGCAAAAACATGTCGTATTTTAAGCCCAAACGAGATTATAGTCTATTTTGCAAACCCCTTGGCAATCTGCAAATAAAATTGTTAGAAAAATGTTTTTAGCAATGGGGTCTTCAAAAATTACGTCCTGCAAAACAGCCTAAAAAAACTACCAGAACGAACAGACACTCGTCAAAATGTTAGCTAAAAACAAATGTAACAGAAAATTGAATTTGTTTACAGAAACTGATAAATGCGCAGAACAGTGTAATATATGCGCAGTAAGTATGGATGTATGCGCAAGAATGATGTATGCGCGAGACAGTTTAATGAATGTGCAGCCTGGTGGAATGTATGCGCAGTTACTATGGATGCACAATGAAAATGAATAAATGCGCAGGAACAACAGACAAATGCGCAGCAATTAAAATAGAGAGGAAAACAAATAAGAATTTTATGCCAGAGAATGGATGCGCAGTGAAAATGAACAGATGCGCAAGAATCGTGGACGAATGCGTAGAAAAACCCTGTAGAAAGCCCTGCACACGGAAAACTAAAAATTGAAAGTGAAAAGCCCGGATGGGCCCTCCTTCTAGCACCAAAAATGTATGCAAATTAGTTGGATACTATTCTAAATGATGAATTAACTAATAAAATGGTTAATAAATCTATCTAATAAGAAAACTACAATGAAGAATGCAATAACAAATGAAACCAAATTAACAATTTACCTTCACCTAGAAATGCAGCTTGTCTCCATTGTCCTCCTAGCTTTGATTTCTTGAAGATGTTGAGCTCTCAGATTTCCAAATGAAGCTCTTTCCCAAGATGATCCCAAAGTGTGGAGATTGAATGAAATGAGTGCACAATTAAAACTTGATTATGCAAATATGGTGGATGAAATGCAAATGATGGGATGATAATATGGATGCTTGGATGCTTGATTGCTTGGATGCTTGGATGCTTGAATGCTTGTTCTCAAAAATACCTATTAGCTTTCAAATGGAAAATGAGGCTCCTTTTATAAAGTTTTGGAGGATCTAGGCCTAGGTGGCAGAATCCTACGGTTGAGAATGAAAGGTGGAAGATCCTAGGGCTAGAATTGACTTAGTTGAAGGAGTTGAGAGAATGGGGGATGTAGTTGGAATGTGAGAGAAAGAATATGGATGATGTTCCTCTCACATTGACATGGAGGAGAAGAAGGTGGAAGGGAAAGACACATGTCAAGTGTCTCACAAAGACCAAAGAGAGAAAGGGGGAGAGACCTTTTCCCAATGAGGACTCTTTGTACAAGTGTCCCATGAGTCACCTTTGACCCTTAGAGGTGGCTTGAGAAGCCCCTTAGGAATAGGGAAGGTCTCTTGACTTGGTTGTTGAGAGGACAAGTGGTCATGAGACCAAGTCCTATGAGGCCACATAGCCCTTAAGAATAGGACATGTGTGGGTGAGGATAAATATGAATAAATAATTAATAATAATTATTTATCTTAGCCAAGGTGATGTGTCAGGTGACTAGGTGGATGAAGTGGACTGGGGGATTTAGTCATATTTAGGTGATTGTGTATTTAATTAAATCACTTTAATAGACTTTTTAGAAGACTTAGGATATAGAATTAGACTATAGTGAATTTATTAAATAAATTGAATAATTTACTTAATAAATAGAGGAAACAAATATTAATTAAATAATAAATATTTAATTAATTTATCAAGTCAATAATAATTAAATAATAAATATTTAAGTAATTAAGGAAGCCATTTTTAGGTGTATACATTTTTACAGATATTTTGAAGAAAAATTCTCAAAGAAAAATAAACAATGTAAAGAACTAGATCCAAACACTAGTACATTTGACCAACATTTCCAGCCAACATTTCTGACCAAGCATTAAAATGGTTTTTCTTGGTCGGTTTATAGAAGGAAAAATTTGATTTTTTTAAATCCATTCCCGTGTTGGTCAGAATTACGACAACCATGAGATGTCATCATAATTACGACCAAAACGGTCATATAACTTAAAAAAAAGAGATGGTTTCATTTTATTTCATTTTGTTATTCCACAAATAAGTGTTGAAGGAGGGAACAAGGGCATCTCTTAGAACCACCTATAAGTTATGAAAAATAATAAAACCCTTTGATTCATTCCCGTACTCAATGTATCTTATGCATTATCCTATTTTAGTTGATTATGTAATTTACCATGATATGATAATTGTACAATTTGATCTACCCGTAAATCTCTAGGAAGCACCGTATTTTGTGATTCCTTGCATATGCTCCTCCATGAATTATCACTTTATGATCTTCATCCCTCTAAGACCTCTGTTATGGGTATCTTCATCCCACTAATGCACAAAGCCCTACACTATACATAGTCAAGAGGCATATATAAACCCTATGCCACCACCATGGATAAACAACATCGATCCCAGGCACAAACATAAAAATAGGAGTCAATAAGAATGCTCGATTGAAAGGTATTTAAAAATATTCAAGCAAACACAATTGGTGGGTGTAAAACCAAACCTGACATGGAGTGATTATAAAATTATTACTAGCATTCTCCTTGCCGCTTCTTAAATGGGAGCTTTAGAATGGGTATGGACATCCATTAAAACTTACAAGACAAATTTTTTGTCAAATGTTGTAGTTACAACTGTCCCAGTGCACGTGTATGAAAAATGTGGAAGCATAGACAAGGAATTATAAGTGTTTGATGAAATGCATCTATGATATGTGGGCTCATGTACTAAAATCATTGTGAAATATGCATAGAATGAGTCTATTGAAAAGTACTTAGAAATATTTAAGGAAACACAACTAGCAGTTGTAAAACAAGACTTGACAACCTTATCAAACATTATGCCCATCTATCCCAATTTAGGAGCTCCAAAATAGAGTATGGAAATCCATGAAAACATAATGAAATGGTGATTTTTCTACATATTATAGGATAACTACATGTTATAGGTGTAGCTTCCCTAATAGGGATATATGGAAAATGTGGAACCATTTATAGGGGATGCAACATGAAATAAAAATTTCATTAGAGTAACTAATAGAAAAATCAATAGAAGACTAAAAGTCATCATCCAAATCAAATGATAAAATTTATTGCTAAGCTCTCCATTTTTGTATTCAGATAACTCATGTTTAACATCATTGCATGATAAGAAAAACATCATTTTTTGGTCAAATTTATTAAAGATGACATAAGCACATCTTAAACCTTTATTGCTTTAACCATCAACATCATGTAGAGAAACTAACCAATAGTTGGCAAGTCATGAGCATTTTCCTTCCCTTGGCTTCCCATTTTTCTTTTCTCCCTCATTCAAACTCTATGCAATTCAAATACATCGTACATAGATGTTTGTGTACTTTTGTGAGTCTGTGAACATGGGCCATGTAAGTATTATTCTTGAACACGATTGTTCTTCATTCAAGATTGGATTGTGATGGGATTGGTGTTATTTCAATCAAGCTGTGCTTCACCCAACTGCCTACCAGGGATAGGGATAAAAAACATGACGTTTTGGTTTCAAATATATCCAAAAAGAACAGCTAAGGGTTTAATATCTGGATTTTTCATTGAATGGAAAGAGCTATTCATAGATAATTTTATATTAGTTTAAACAAATTTGAGTACTCCTAATTTTGGGTGTATTTTATATGAGGAAAATGGAAGAGTGAAGTTTGCACGTTAATGCCATTTTTATATAGAAATAGTATAAAAGTAAGTCTCTAATTTTGTGTTATTTATCTCTTTATTACATATCTTTTTACATATTTATCATTTACTTCTGTAAATAAATATCTGTATATATTTTTATATTTTTTCTCATATTCATATTATTTTCTTATTTATTACATCTATGTAAATATTTTCACAAATTATTCATTTTGATTTGAGATTTTTTATGTTTTTTTAAAAACTATTTCAATTATATCTTAAAAAAACATAAAAGTTTAATACTTAATTTTTTCAATAAAGGAAAACAATGTGTTTTAAAATTGTTTATGGGTGATTTTATATCAGCTTAAACAACTTTTAGCCTCTTAGTTTTAGGTGTATTTGATATGTGGGAAGTGTATCAGTGAAGTTTTTATATTAATACTAATTTTATATAGACATATTGATGAGTGGTATAATCTTGTATAAAAGTAAGTCTCTTATTTCATGTCATTTGACACATTTTCAAACATGTTTATTAGTTATTTTTATAAATATATTTTCTTATATTCACCTTATTTGTTTATTTATTACCATAATTACACTTATGGTAAGTGAGTAGAAGATCAAACAAACAATGTATAATATGTATTGATCGATAAAATGTAAATTCCATAGAACTGGCACTATCTCTGTCATGTAGACACAATCTCCTTTTTGGTGTTTTGAAACTATTCTGTCAACGCAATATGGATTTGAATGGGTTAGAGTAGTGTGGATTACTCATTCCTATGTTGATTTGAATGGTTTTGTGTGTTGGAAACAATTGTCTGAAGGAAATTGCTACTCAATTATGTATTGTCCTTGATGTCACACAATGTCATAGTCCGCAGCAATCAGATCCTACCGAGCTCAGTCGGTCTGCCAGACAGGAATATTAGTGCTTACCGAGTCCACTTGGTTATCAAAGAAAAGCAGTGTCTACCGAGTTCACTCGGTTACCAAAGGAAATTTAGTATTTACCAAGTTCACTCGGTCATCGAAGAAAAGTTATTGTTTACCGAGTTCAGTCGGTCATCGAAGAAAATTTATTGTTTACCGAGTTCAGTCAGTCATCGAAGAAAAGTTAGTGTTTACCGAGTTTAGTCGATTGTCGAAGAAAAGTTAGTGTTTACCGAGTTCAATCGGTTGTCGAATAAAATTTAGTGTTTACCGAGTTTAGTCGGTTATCAAAGGTAAAAGATTGTCGGTGTTTACCGAGTTCCCTCGGTCTCCGAAAGAATATAGAAAGTTATGGTCACCGAGCACTGTCGGCCCTTGAAGGATTTTTGAAAATAGAGTTTGCTTAATTCAGCCGACTGTTATACTAAATAATGTCGATTTGACAAATCTAAAATCATATAAATAAAAGGTCAAATGTGAAAAGTAAACAAGAAGAACAGCAGAAGATTTACAAAAGAAAAGCAGGAAAGGTGTATGCGAATTTGTGAAGGATGTTCAGATATCCTTGAGGTGCAGCAGAGATTTATTCAATCAGAAAGGATCAGACTTATGCAGAACAGAGATCTGTAATCAGCAAGACAGTTGCATTATTATACAAGTCATTTTTCATTGTTACCTTCTTATCATTGTAACAGTGAATTCTGAATCTCTTAACCGAGTTGGTTTAACAAACATATTGTAAATCCTCTAACAAGGTGACAATTCCATTGAATTGTTTTCAAGACCTCTTACCAGGCCACTCCTAGCAGGGTGTTTTAAATCCTCTAACAAGGTCACACCTAACAGTGTGTTTTGTAACCTTTTACCGGGTTGGCTTCTAACCGAGCATCACTTCAGAAAAGTGAAAATTAGTATCTAGATACATTGGTGGTTTTTCCCATATTGGGTTTCCACGTTAAATCTTGTGTCTCTTGTGTTCTTAATTGCTTTCTCAATCATATACATGTGCTGATGAATATCTAAAAGATAATTTTGCTAATACTTTCTGCATCTTCAAAGTTACTGCAATCTATTTACCGAGTGCTAAAATAGATAACATTGTTAAGATATCTTAAGGGATCTGCAAAGAATTAATTGTGAAGTGTTTTATGGTTGACTGATTCACCCCCCCCCCTCTCAGTCACTTCATCCATATTCCATCATTGTGGAGTTTTTAAAGTGTTTAATCCCTATTTTGGGATGATTGTTCCAGAATAGTGACTATGAGCCACAGTGAATTGCTTTGAAGTAATGATGGATTTATGTGATTCCTCACTTCCATGGATGGTATGGAATGTGGAAGGGTGTGATTTTATGTAATATGTTTTTTCCAATGTTTTCTTTTGCAGGATGAACAAAGGAGTTGAGTTTGAGAACACTGATTACTTGGAAGGAGCCTTGTAAGGGTCACTTGCCCTTGGGACAATCATAGATTGAAGCATTTGTCCACATGGGGACCTTGTTTTATGGAATGGATGGTCATAATATATTTATGTAAAAGTGTTTGAACCATTAGTTTGGTTGGAAAGTGATGAGATTGGTCACTTTGAGAAAGCACTAGGTTTGTATACCTTAAATGGATGGTTTTGTAGTTGGGATGTTAAAAATTATTGGATCATCTTGAAAAGTTGAAAATACTTGGATTGGGATGGTATCTAGACTCTTTTTATTGGTTAGGAAGTCGGGGTGGATGTGCAAATAAGATTTTCTTTGTATTTGGAGACCTATTGGAGGGGTAAAAGCCTGTACACTAGTAATTGTTTGTATAGATGGTCCAAAGGAGTTTCATATGGATTTTGGATATATTATGTAGCTCTAAAAAGGGTATTTAGATATGCCCTTATTTTCCCTAGTGTTTTGTGAATTTTTTGTGAAATCTTAGGAAAACTGGTCTAGCAGGGCTACTAGGAGAATAGGCCTAGAAAGCACCCGGTTTGGGATTTTTGAGTTATTTAACTTGCTTGGATGATTCCAATGACTTATTGAGGGACATTGAAGATATTTTAAATGGTGTAGAGTGGGTGGTGGCTTCATTAGTATTTTGTGCACTCTGATTTGGTGAAGCTTGTATTGGATCAAAGGGAATGATCCTATAGAAGGCCTAGTTGGTCTTGTGTTTGAGTAACTTATGAAGTCCCTCAACATGCTATTTTGGCATCTTTCATGTTCAAAGACTAGTTTTCAATTGCAAAAATGTTCTTGTGGTTGAGGGCTCATTTCTTCCAAATTCAAAACTTCAAGTTCAAGTTTGCTTGATTGCCACCTTTTTTCCTTCCGACCTAAGAATAATCATGGTAATTATAGTAATTACCATAATTACCATAATTACCCAATTACCATAATTACACTTCTCAATTCATATATTAATTATCATTTGTTCTATTAATTCATATGCAGTTATTATCTTTTATTATTGCACGAATTAAGTTAACAAAATTCAATTCAAGCATATTAAACATAGGTCCTTTTATGCATAAACTAGTTGAATTTACTTGGGGACATTACAACAATTTATCACCCAAAGAGCCTTCTTACATTGACTATGACATTTTCAAGACTTTAAACACCCCAAAACACCAACTTATTTCATAATACTACCTACGATCCCATATACAACAAAAATGACATACTATACAACATTAGACTCCTCCCACCAGAGAAGGTATATACACAAGTGATGAACATGTAGATTTTCCTAATCACTACTAGGAGCTTACTCGAAAATAAATGTACTATTGTGAAAATCATCACAAGTCCATTTGTTGCAAGGTCTAGTTCCTAGTAATGCTTGGTCAAATTTGCATGTTTGTCACCTATGTATATACCTTCTTTGATCAACTCTTATATGCACAGGTGAAGGCTGTATATGCACAGGTTTTACACGATTGCATTTCCCAAGTCATTACTTATAAAATTTTGAGCATATATAAATAGAATACTTTGTGCCTGATATACTTAAATGGAATACACCAAGAAGTACCAAATGATGAATGCTCAATTATTGTAATGTAAAAGCATTAAAATCATCCATTTATAGAACTTTATTTTCTATAGTCTTAATGATTTTTCTATAGTCCTAATGATTGTGAATATTGTTGAAAAATCATGTTTCTTTTTTGATTATTTAATTGATCCTTTCACCTTTCCTTTGTAAATTCTATTGTCCCAATCAAGTTTTGCAATATTTTTATTAGGTTTCATGTTTTTATTGTGGGGTTCCACATTGTTTGTTGTTGTTGATAAATTAGGCCTTGAATTTGACTTTTCCCATGTCCAAGTTTGTGCCAATTGTGGAGTTCACCTTATTTTGATGGTATATTTCATTCACTCTATGTGGACTACTATTTTGTTCAATGTTTTATTTCAGCTTGATATTTCATTCATTTTTCATATACACATAGAAATGGACACTTCTAAGACTACCCATTTGCTGATATTACAAGACTACACATACTAATAAAAAAATGACCTATCTGATTAGGTTTACTATTCATGATTGTAAATGGTCAATATTTCTGATGGTACTCCTTGGTGTATTCCATTTAAAAATAAATAGGTTTCTATGCCTATGATAAATCTCCCTCTGTGTTGACAAAATTAGAGTTGACAAAATGGTTGTTTAGTGACCGTATCTGCCATTAGAGCCACTTCATATGCATAGGTGATGAACATGAAAATTTTCCTAAGTACTACTAGGAGCTTACCCTACAACACATGTACTACTCTGAAAATCATCACAAGTCCATTTGCTGCTGGGTCTAGCTCCTAGTATTACTTGGTCAAATCTACATGTTTTTCATTTGTTCATATACCTTCTTTGATCAACTCTTATGTGCACAGGTGATGAACATGCAGATATGCCTAAGCACTACTGGGAGCTTACCTTGCAACACATGCACTATTGTGAAAATCATCACAAGTCCATTTGTTTCTGGGTCTAGATCCCAATATTACTTGGTCAAATCTACATGTTTGTCGCCTGTGCATATACCTTATCTAATAAACTCTTATATGCACATGTGATGAACATTCAGATTTGCCTAAGCAGTACTAGGAGGTTACCCTGCAACACATGTACTATTGTAAAAATCATCACAAGTCCATTTTTCGTTGGGTCTAGCTCCCAGTAATGCTTGGTCAAATCTGCATGTTTGTCACATGTGCATATACCTTCTCCGGTCAACTCTTATAAGAATAATAATATTAGTTTGTGTTTTACATGATTGCATTCCCCAAATCATTACTGACAACATTTTGAACATATCTAAATGGAATCCTTTTTGTCTGATATACTTAAATGGAATACACCAAGAAGTACCAAATGATGAATGTTGAATTGTTGTAATGGCAAAGCATCAGAACTGTCTATTTCTAGAACTTGATTTTCTACATTCTTAATGAATTTTCTATAGTCCTAATAATTTTGAACATTGTTGACAAAGCGTGTTTCTTTTTTTGATTATTTGATTGATCCTCTCACCTTTCCTTACTTTGTAAATTCCATTGTCCCAATCAAGTTTTGTAGTGTTTTTTGTTAGGTTTCATGTTTTTGATTGTGGGGTTCCGCATTTTTTGTTGTTCTTGATAAATTAGGCCTTGAATTTGAGTTTTCCCATGTCTAAATTTGTGCCAATTATAGAGCTCACCTTCTTTTGATGGTATATTTCATTCACTCTATGTGGAATACTATTTTGTTCAATGTTTTATTTCAGCTTGATATTTCATTCATTTTTCATATACACAGAGAAATTGATAGTTCTGAGACTACACATATATTGATATTACGAGACTACACATGTTGATAAAAAATGAGCTATCTGATTTAGGTTTACTGTTCATGATTGTAAACGGTCAATATTTTTGATGGTACTCCTTGGTGTATTCCATTTAAAAATAAATAGGTTTCTATGGCTATGATAAATGTCCCTCTGTGTTGACAAAATTAGAGTTGATAAAATGGTTGTCCAGTGACTCTATCTGCCATTAGAGCCACTTCATATGAACAGGTGATGAACATGCATATTTTCCTAAGAACTAGTGGGAGCTTACACTATAACACATGTACTATTGTGAAAATCATCACAAGTCCATTTGTTGTTGGGTCTAGCTCCCAGTATTGCTTGGTCAAATCTGCATGTTTTTCACCTATGCATATACCTTCTTTGATCAACTCTTATATGCACAGGTGATGAACATAAAAATTTGCCTAAGCATTACTGGGAGCTTACCCTGCAACACATGTACTATTGTGAAAATCATCACAAGTCCATTTGTTGTCAGGTCTAGCTCCCAGTATTGCTTGGTCAAATCTACATGTTTTTTACTTGTACATATACCTTATTTGATCAAATCTTATATGCATAGTTGATGAACATTCAAATTTGCCTAAGCAGTACTGGGAGCTTACCGTGCAACACATGTATTATTGTGAAAATAATCACAAGTTCATTTGTTGTTGGGTCTAGCTCCCAGTAATGCTTGGTCAAATTTGCATGTTTGTCACCTATGCATATACCTTCTCTAGTCAAATCTTATAACAATAATACTATTAGTTTGTGTTTTACATGATTGCATTCCCCAAATCATTACTGAAATTTTTTTGAACATATCTAAATGGAATACTTTTTGCCTAACATACTTAAATGAAATACACCAAGAAGTATCAAATGATGAATGCTCAATTGTTGTAATGACAAAGCTTCAGAATTGTCCATTTCTAGAACTTGATTTTCTATAGTCTTAATGATTTTTCTATAGTCCTAATGATTTTTCTTATTTCTTATTTCTTGTCTTTTGTCCCTTTTTAATTTCCTATATCTGTGCTTGGTGACAAGATTTTGAACATTGTTGATAAAGCGTATTTCTTTTTTTGATTATTTGATTGATCCTCTCACCTTTCCTTTGTAAATTCCATTGTCCCAATCAAGTTTTGCAATATTTTCTATTAGGTTTCATGTTTTTGATTGTGGGGTTCAGCATTGTTTGTTGTTGTTGATAAATTAGGCCTTGAATTTGACTTTTCCCATGTCCGAGTTTGTGCCAATTGTGGAGTTCACCTCATTTTAATGGTATATTTCATTCACTCTATGTGGAATACTATTTTGTTCACTATTTTATTTCAGCTTGATATTTCATTCATTTTTCATATACACAAAGACTACACAAAGGAAAGTATAAAGGAACTGGAAGACTACGGTAGATTCACTTACATTGAACAACTAGAGTATCTACTGAAGCTGCAATCTGTGATAACCGGTCAGCAGGAAAATAATGCAAAACAACAGGAAACACAAATCGACGAATAGGATGAAGCTATCGAGCAAGCAAATGAACATGAATAGGATGAACAAGAAAGAAGAAACTGATTACTGGCTAGTTTTGTCAGAAGACATCATCCTGAGACACAAATTATTGGAGACAGACAAGCTGGAATGCAAACTAGGAGCAAAGCAAGACAAGGTACATGTCTAGTTTGTGAATTTGAACCGAAAAATGTAAAAGTTGCATTAGAGAATGATGAATATATTAATGCAATGAAAGAGGAAATAGAGAAAATAGAGAAGAATAAAACCTGGTCCTTAGTACCCCGACCTAAAGACAAAAATGTTGTCAGTACTAAATGGATATTCAGGAACAAACTGAATGAAAATGGTGAAGTCACAAGAAACAAAGCTAGATTGGTATGCAAGGGATATGCACAGGAAGAAGGAATTGACTATGGTGAAACATTTGCACCTATTCCTAGATTAGAAGGTGTTAGAATGCTACTTGCATTAGCTGCACACAAGAAATTTAAAGTCTATCAAATGGATGTGAAGTCAACATTTCTGAATGGTATACTTGAAGAAGAGGTCTACATAGAACAACCTGAAAGATTCATGGATCCAGACAACAAAGACATGGTATGTAGATTACATAAAGATTTGTATGGTTTAAAGCAAGCACCGAGAGCCTGGTATGAAAGGCTGCATACTTGTTAAGTATTGGATTTGTTAGAACAAGTGAAAACAACAATCTGTATATGAAAGGTGATACTGATGATACTATTATTATTGCTGAGCTATTTGTGGATGATATTATTTTTGGAGGACAAGATCATATATGTATAGTCTTTGCTGATGAAATGTAAAAGAAATTTGAAATGTCTATGTTTGAAGAGATTAAGTTCTTTCTAGGACTACAAGTGATTCAACAGAGTGATGGGATATTCATCACACAATCTAAATACAT
The DNA here is from genome assembly GCA_027943335.1 of Chamaecyparis obtusa. Lineage (NCBI taxonomy): Eukaryota > Viridiplantae > Streptophyta > Pinopsida > Cupressales > Cupressaceae > Chamaecyparis > Chamaecyparis obtusa. The sequence goes on along the minus strand of BSBK01010781.1, from coordinate 58,212 downwards.
AAATGAAGTATTGAAGACATTTGGCATAGAAGATGCTAAACCTATGGGAACACCGATAGCTACTAGATGTAAACTGATAAAGGAGGATGAAACTACAGAGGTAAACCAAACACTTTACCAATCCATGATTGGTAAGTTAATGTATGTAGTTCACAGTAGACCAGATATAGCACATGCTATGAGAATTGTTGCTAGATTCTCTGCTAATCCTAGAGAATCACACATGATTGCTACTAAAAGAATTTTAAGATACTTCAAAAAGACCGAGGATTATGGATTATGGTATCCTAAGGAAGGAAATTTTGAGCTGAAGGTTTACACTGATGCTGATTGGGCTAGAAATGTGGATGATAGAAAAAGCACCACCGGAGGAGCATTTTTCTTTGGTGAAAGACTTGTTACTTGGACAAGTAAAAAGCAAGCTTGTATTTCTCAGTCTACAGCTGAAGCAGAGTATGTTTCTACTACTACTAATTTCTCAAACATTGCATATATTAAGCAAGTGTTGGAAGGAATGAATGAGGTAATCACTAGCCCGGTGATCATATACAGTGACAACACTAGTGCCATAAATATTTTAAAGAATCCAGTGATGCACTTTAAGACAAAGCATATATCTATTAAGTATCACTACTTAAGAGAACAAGTGCAAGAGAAGCAAGGGAAGTTAAAATTTGTTACATCTAAGGAACAACTTGCAGACATCTTTATAAACCCTCTACTTAAGGATACATTTGAATACTTGAGGACTAGACTTGGGGTCCGTCCCCTATCTATGAATCACTAAGGTGATCTAGATGTTGCATTAGCCTAATATTATCAGAAGATCATTCATGTTGATGCAACATAGTTCACACTTTGGATCATGTTTAAGGTTGTGATTAAGTTTGGAGAACTGAAACAGATTGAGATATCAGTATACAGAGATATAGAGACTATTGGACTACAAAGAGTTACTTAGCTACTGAAGAGCTGTTTGTTTATTTGTTTCTTTGACATTGTTGTCAAAGGGAGAGATAAATAATATGAAAAGGAAAGATAAACATGCACCAATGAGAACTATCTGAGGGAGAGATAATCTGAAAGGAACAGAGCATTGAAGATAGTTAATAAGAACAAAAACAAGAATTTGAGAGCTGAACCGAGCACATCTACAGAATGGTAAAGCTGTATTATGTAATGCTATTTAGTAATGTAGTGATTAAACATATTAAGTCTATTCGACTTACAACATTTGTTCACAGAGTTATAGAATACATGTTTGACATGTGTATGGTATATTTCATATTACTTAAAGTTGCCATAAATGCCAAAGGCAGAGATTGATGAACTACAACTAATTTATAATCTAATTGAAGAATCTATGATTAAAAATCACTGAGAAGTTGCTGATTAGATATGTAATATGATTAAAGTAGTATTATGTTGTCATTGATGTCAACTAGTTTGACAACACTTATCTTATAAGTTACTATACCGAAACATCTAAAGGAAGGTGAAAGAGATGAAAAACAAAAATATCTACATGAGAAAGATGTATATGTTAGATGAGGATAAGGAACACATTGAGTAACTTGTTGATGAGTCTATGACCTTATGATATTGACTTTATTATGTTGTATTCATCTATGATGAAGAATAGAGCTGAAAGACACAAAGCAGTGTTGTCGGTAAATGAAGCATTTTAGTATACACCAATGGAGTGTAGTGTATACCGAGCACAGTGTTAACTGAGTGTGTATTCACCGACACATTTTTTTGTTAACCAAGCATAACATAAAGGAATTAAATAATCAGTTTAGCTGATAAGATTGATGAGATGGTAAGTGTATGAAATTGAGGTAACATATAATGTTTGTTATGAAGATTGACGACTAACATAATTCAAGGAAGATCTAATGGAGTAGATTGAAATGTTTTATTGACACATCAGTTGAAGAAGCTTAAAGTGGCAAAATCAATAAAGATAATTAAGCGGAAAAATCTGATGAAGGTGAAGAAAATGATTTACTCATCTATATAAGAGACTGATGATTTCATTATGAAATAGCCAGAAGAAGAAGATACTGTAGAATTATCGAGTGAACAAGTTTTCATGCATTTTGATCATATTGGTTAGTAAGAACCGAGCCGCAGAGCAATTATCGAGCGACAGAGAGTAATTACCGATGAACAGTAAGTTGATACATTGTTGAATATGAAGCGTTATATTGGTCAGAAGGATTTGTATGAGATGAATATTGATCTGTAATCTGTAATTGAAGTTGTGTTAAAGTAGATCATCTCCTGTTACATATTTAACCATTGTACACAGTCAAATCTCTTAACTGAGTGGACTATAAAGTCTTATTATGTATCATTCATAGAATGAACATTGTTATCTTGTCAACCCCATAGTGAATGCTGGTTGGACGATAACGGTTGGTCTAAAATTTTCTAACAAGGTCACACCTAATAGTGTGTTTGTAAACCTTTAACAGGGTTGGGTCTTCACCGACCTCACTTTGGAAGAGTGAATCTTTTTGGGTTGCTGGTCCTAGGTGTTTTTTTCTCTTCACAGGGTTTCCACGTTAAATCTCTTGTGTTATGTGTTGATTGTGATATTTTTTTGTTATCATACTTTGCATATTACATGTTAGATTTGATCGGTAATTGTTATAAGTTTTAGACTGATAATCGGTAAAAGTACAGACAGTAAAAGTATTTTATGTTTACTGAGTAGTAGAAGTTGAAGTATTTGTTTTAGATTATACATTTTGTTATGGGACACTGGATAACTGAGTCACCCCCCTCTCAGTTATTCTAACAATTAAGGTATGTCATATATGTCATCTTTTTTCATCTTTTTTAGTCATAATTTCCTTATAGTTAACAAAGCATGAATCATGTGCCAATTGATATTATTTATATTAAAAAATTATATTTTTGATCGTAGGCTGATAAGTGAGTGTTTGTTACCACCATCAAACATTCTACCTCACTTGTATCGAGAATTATCTGCCATTATGAAAGATATTGGAATGGAGTATCAAACAATACATGCATGCCTAAATGATCATATTATATATCATAAACAACATGAATTTGTGACAGAATTTCCTAATTGTCATATTAGTAGATATCGATTAGATCAAATAACAAAAAAAGTACCTCTCAAGATTCTTCGGTATATTCTCATTATTTTGCATCTGCAATGATTATTCAGGTGCACTAGCTTGACAAAACTTATGGATTACCATGCATGCAATAGAATTTGAGATGACATTATGTGAATGCCTATGGATGGTTTGACATTTAAGGAAATATAGAAAACTTGGCCACACTTTAAAGAAGAACCTCGTAATCTTAAGCTTTCATTGGCAGCGGACGGTTTCAATCCATTTGTAGAGATGAGATCTATTTACTCAATGTGACCTATTTTTGTTATCAATAATAATATTCCTCTTTGGATGTCCATAAACAAGGAGCACATAATGTTGAAAATAATTGTTCTAGGTATTTTTTCATTTAATAGTCATCTAAATTAATTTATTATAAATACCCCATCAAAATGGTCATAATAATTATGTAATATTTTTGTTCATTCAACTAGGTAAGTACCAAGTTAAAGATATGAATGTATATATTGAGCCCCTTATCGACGAGTTGATAGTGTTATGGAATGGGGTCACTATGCATGACATCTCTAGACCAATAGGACAAAGATAATTTTAATTCCATGCAAAGCTTGTAGAGACAATACATGATGCCCCTGGGCTAACACATTTTTGTGGTATGTTCTCTTGTTAACACCTATTTTTTGGTATGTTATAGTGCTAATACAAAATTAACATATTTAATCTAATTATACACAATCTTGTAGGTCTTCAAATAGAGGAAAAATTTGCATGTCTAGTTTGTGGTCCAAAGATGAAATCTCATCATTCAAAATTTTTAGGAAAGTAGGTGTTCAATAAGTATAGACACTTTCTCCACAGAAATCATAAGTACCGAATTGTTGAAAAATATCTTTTCAATGGGAAAGAAGAGATTATATCAAAGCTATGGAGAATGACACCTCACTTATGGAAGTTAGAATACAATAGAATAAATCATCGAGATAATGTAATTTCATCTAATAGTTTTTGTTTGAAATTTATATTTTGATATTGTGTTTTTTTATTAATGATGTAATTGATGCTCGTGATGGTCGTCAAGTCATTAATGACCAAATTACAAAAGGACTAAAAAGTTATCCTACACAATTTAGTAGGTTTTCGTAGTACGAAAAACTTTCAATCGTGTATTTTTTTGATGCTATGCATATTGGAAAGAATGTAATAGAGACATTATGAAAAATATTGGATGGAAAGTGTGACAAAGACAAAATTGTCAAAATTTGTAGTGACATTGAAGAATAGAACCATGCAATAAAAAATGTTATTCGATCAAATAAAAATGGAGATTAGATTGATATAAGTTCCCTTTTTTGGTTATTGTTGGAGCAGTAGAACAATGCTATAAAAGAAGTCATACAAAAAATATGATTTCTCACAGGATTTGCTGCGAATATAAATAATCTCATATCAAAGAAAAGTGAATTTGGGTTAGGGATGAAAACACACGATTAGAATACATTTATTAAAGTAATTCATGTTATTTTGTATTCACTATATATTTGTATACTGCATATAGTTTTTATTATATTATTTTATAAAATATTGAAAAGATCATTTTACAGTTATTGCAGTACGTTCTACCTCTATCTGTTCCACACCACTTCGACAACAGTGTCAAACAAGTTATATATGATCTTGGAAAATACATGAGGTGGTTGTCATCAAAAGAAATCAATAAAGAAGATATAAAATATTGGAAGAGAAAAATTTCTCATCTTATGTGTCAAATGAAAAAGTGTCTACCTTCAACTTTTTTAATGCACAAGAACACTACCTCATACATCAAGTTGAAGAGATTGAATTTTGTGGACCTATATAAACTAGGTCAATGTGGATGGTTAAGAGGCACTTAAAATTTTTGAAGGACTTGGTTCGACAGAGAGAACATTTTGAGGGTTCTATGGTGGAGGGATATATGGTATACCAGACCATGGTGTACATTCGTGAATATCTTCTTAAGTTTGTAGCAAAGATCTATGTAGATCATATTTGGGATCCCAACTCCATTAAAAAATTTGAAGGGGAGTACTTGATGGGGAAAGGTAGATTGACGAAAGTGAGAGGTAATTATAAGATGTTATTGTAATTGGTCTATTTTTTTTATACTATTGGTCGAGAGTGAGATGCAATACATTTGCATATTGCAAACAATCTTGATTGGATGACGGTATGGATTGAACAAAATAGTTTCTCATTAATATGAAAAGGTGTTGCTTCATTGGTTAGAGAAGCTCATCATAATGGAGATTTGAATGTTACGCCAATGGTAATTGATCTAGCATATGGTTTAAGAGGTAGACATGTATGTAAAAATTTATTAATGGTCATGACCTATATGTTTCATATCAACTCACGATGCAAATAATTTTCACACGCTTCAAAAATTGCAGATCAAGCACCACAAAGCTATGTACTATCATGACCACAAATTTCACATAAAAATTTGGATGACACGAAAAAAACTTGTGATTATGGGATAACTGCAATCTTTGAGGTCACTAATATTTCATTTAGAAATGACATACATCCTCAACAATCTCAAAATCGATACTATGACATCTTGGATGATATACTTGAGTGCGACTTTAACTCCTTCAAATTAGTCCTATTCATTTTAAAATGGTATAGGCTACAATTGAATAAAAATGATCCTGATAGAACTGTTATTCAACGTGATAATGAATTTACAATGATTAATACAAGGTTGTTTGAGCTAGTTGAAAATGAGCTCTATGTTCTTCCAAGCCAATGTGAGCAAGTGTTTTACTTAGAGGTTCCACATAAACTGGATTGGTTATTTGTTGTTAAACATGATCCAAGAAGAAGGCTGGTAAAGTGTAATGTGATGGAAGAAGAAGATACTGAAGATGATGAAGAAGAAGAATATGACGATGGTGGTGGTGGTGGTGATGATGATGATGATGATGATGATGATGATGATGATGGAGATGATGATGATGATGATGAGATGGATGAAGAAGATGATCAATGACATGATTGAAATGTACAAGGTATGTGATTTAATTATTTATATATATTTATATTGATTAGTATATATATCTAATATTGATTTATTTGTGTACTCAATGTTAGAAGCAAGTCAGTTTAACAAAATGTTAAACAAGGAGTAAGTGAGAAGCTTATAAAAGGTCTGATACACCATAATTCAAGGATACATATGACCTCGGGTGACATGGGTCCAACCTAATGTATATAATCGCAACTCATAGCATCAATGTCACAAAATATATTTTACATATGCATGAAATCATATTGACTTTTGAATCAATAAACACTATTCATCTATAACTTATATAGGGTTTTAACACATTGAAATACACTTGCAAAATTATAAGACAAATCTATGATCAACCATTTTCCACATACCTTTTTGCTTCTTAAATTAACAATGTGTTTCAAAAAACTTGAACAATTTATCATTGACAAATGTAGCTAGAAAATATAAATTTCCCTCTTTGATATAAAAACTTTTATGATAATTGAAATTTTAAATGAATATATATATGTATATATGAAAAACATTAATAAAAATCTTAAATCTTCAAAACTTCTTTTGCACTCTTTTTGAGTGTAACAAAATTTTAATAATAATTTATTAAGTGCTTTAAAAATTAAATGAAAAATTGAATTAAAACCTTATAGATTTTAAAACTAATGAAATATAAATTGAAAAAAAAAATTTAATGTAAAAGAACTTTTGATTAAAAAAATTGATTAAAATTTTGTAATTTTTTTAAAAAATAACAATATTAATAAATTAAAATTTAAAGATTATAAATAAGGTTAAATAATTTAAATTAAAAAAAAGATAAGTAGAAAATTGAATTGCTAAATAAAGAAACTTATTTATTATAAACAAACTCATTTTGATAAACAACTAACTTAGAAAGGAACAATATTAAATAAACATGAAAGCAATTATATTACAAAATAATGATCTTCCTTTTCTAAAAAGATAAGATGCTACAAAAAGTGAAACTTCATGAGTAAACTAGTAAAAGGTAAACTTAACTAATGCACCAATAATTAATATGCAACAAAACAAAAAAATTAATATGCACTAAAAACTAAAATTTGTTTTTATTTTTAAATTAAATTTTGTTAAAACTGGAAGACAATTGAATTTAAATTATTAAACAAAGTTAAAACTTTTATTTAAAAAAATGTAAATATTATTAAAAAACTATTTTAAAAGAACTAGTTTAAAAGATGAGGAATCAAATTAATTTAAAACAATAAATTAAAATTATTTTTAAAAAATTAAACTACTTAAAAAAAAACAAACGAAATAAATAAACTCGTTCAAACTAAAGAATTATGCACCGAGCTAGGAGAATTTTTGTTTTGGATTCAGCATAATAATGACAAGCAGGAGACGTTAACTGACTAAATGCAGAGGCGGAAAAAACGGTTATAAACAGAGGTTGTATACAGTCTTTCAATCCGAACAGAGATTAAAGATTTTTGATAAAAATCTTTTAATTTAAAAAAGGTTTGATTTTTTAATTGTTTTTTATTATACCAGCTTAATTAAAGTGTTAAAGGAAATTTAGAATTTAAAAATTTTAAAACTAAATTTTTTAAATACTAATCTTAAATTAAAATATATTAAAACCTTTATCCAAAAAGCACAATAACAAACTTAAAACAAATTTGAAGATTTGGAATATAAATACAAAGTGAATGACTAAAAGGTTTTTTAAGTTATTTAAAAGAAATGGAAATCGTTTAAAGGAAAGAAGTATGAAATTAAAATATATTAGATAAGAGAACTTAAAGAATCATGGATTGATAGATTATTAAGTGAATTATAAGGCAATAAAACGTTGAAGAGACTAAAGACAAAAGCAATGCTATTTTTTAAATGAAATTGCATATATATAATGAAATGAAATTGCAGCGATATCTTTAAAAAGACAAATATAATTTAAACCAAAGGCTGTAAAACGCTTGCAGAGAATAGTTCATAATTTTTTTTTGTAACAGACCATAATTTTTTAGAAAATTTAGCAGGGAAATCATTAACTAAAAAAATGTTTTTGAAGGCAATGATGCATATAAGTCTGGCTGAGATGAAGTGGCGACACAATGCTAGTTGGGCAAGAGCGACTATAAGACAAAAATGAAATGAACAAGGTAGGTCTTGCGCATGGGAAAGAGAGTGGTGAAGTTGCACACAGTTAACATGGCTGAGGTGGGCGTAAGGCTGAACTTGCTGGTTGTGCGAGGAGATAGCTCGATGAAAGAGAGAATTCTATTCAAATAAAAAGGATGCAATGAGATAATGACAACAAGAAAATAACAGAAGGTTTGAAAGTAGATAAAAACTGACAGTCAAATATTAAAAAGAATATGTACTGCTATTACACAGATAAAGAGAATACATTGACAGATTAATAAATGACGACAACAATAGATTTCACTGAGGAATCTATTGGGAAAAAAAATAGATAAAAATAATGAGCAACAATGAAATAAAATTATTAAAAAAACTTATTCTGAGACAAATTTTAAGAACTGATCAAACTAATTTAAAAGGATATGATTGTGTAGATAAGGAAGATATGTTAAACATAGAAAAGACTGAAGGATTTGACAACAAATCTAAATAAAGCTAATAAGATTAAAAAAAAGAAAATAAGACAGACAAAAATGACGGAAAAAAATGGCATGACAACTAGATGAGGGCAGCGTATTAACAGTTAATGGTGTGACCAAGTTTCTTATAAAATACTTCTCCACGGCAACAAAATCTTCACCAAAGGAGTTCATGGCAAGCACAAAGACCAGTGAAAGACTGGTATAAAAAACAAAATAGAAGCTGCGTAAAAGACTGGTATACCAGTAAAAGACTCGTATACAGCTGCGTAAGATGAGGGAGAATATAGCTGTTTGAGGGTATACAGCTACGTAGAAGCTGGAGAAAACAGGGCGGCACTTATGATAAAAAGGTCATTGTGGATAATGGTAAGAGGCCTTTAGACCCAGAGAAAGAAAAAGCAATCAAGCAACTTCATTGCAAGTATTCTCGTTACTCAAAAGAGCTATTGCAGAGTATGCTGGTTGACCAAGAAGGTGATGTAAAGGAGCTTGAAGCTCTTTTGAGAACATTGCAGCGGCAAGAGATCAATGCCAATCGTGTGGTTTCAAATTCACCAGCTTCCAAGACCAAGAGTAATGAAAATGCTAAAAGAACAGAGCCAAGTGTGAAGCGCATTGATGCCGAAGTGTCAAAGGAGTATTGAACTAATAAGGAAGCTTGCAAGAAATTTATTCAAATGTTATAACAAAAAACTTGCATGCACACAGATATGAATAAATAGATCTGAAAAATCGTTAAATTTTTTAAATCTTCAAGTAGATTAGGTATAAGAGAAAATATAAAAGAAATGTTAAATTTTTAAACTTGCAACAATGCGAAACAAGTTAGTATGATGGCAGAAAATAAATAGAGTTTTCAATCTACAATACAGATATATGAAAGTAGATTTGAAAATAGAAACGTTAGAAATTTAAAACCTGCAAAATAGATTTGTGAGATCTAAATATTTTATCAATATAAATACTCATAAATATCTAGAAGAAAATCTACAAATCAAATGTGAGACAGAAACTTTAAACTTGAACAGATTAAAACATAAACCTCAGAAAAACAGAGATTAAACTTTGCAGTTTCCCAAGAGAGGTGAAAAAAAATAGATTGAAATGGGTTTGGCTGAAACTAGCCAAACCAAAATTTTCTTTTAAGGCTATTCTCTTGCGGCAAGCTGACCAAAGATGGTTAGAGAAAAAAAGAATGGAAAAATCTATAATACAAGAGTTTAGCAAAATAATCTCAGGATTCTCTCTCAACCAAGAGTCTCCAAAGGTGTGCTCCAAAGAATGGAAACCTTCAACACTACACTCAAACAAGGATTAGCAATCAAAGCTTTGATACCATGTTAGAAGTATGAAAAAATAAATAAAAGTTAAGGAAAGAACCTAAGAAAGTGTAATGCAAGAAGGTATTTTACCATAAACATTGAAAGTGAGATATAGCTTTAAGATCAATCACCATAACCATGAGAATGCTCCAAGGATCTAAGCAATGAGACAAAGATTTTGAAAGGGGAAAGCAAAGAAAACCCCTTGTGACATTATGAATGAGGCCATAGCCTAAAATGAGAGAGAGAGAAGAGAGAAAGAGAGCAATATGCTCAATACAATAACTTTATCATGAGAAATGAGAGAGAGGAGTATCTCTTAAATAGAGATGAGAGAGAAGAGTTAGAATGTAACTCCCAAGTCTATGAATGCCACCATTCATAAGTGTGTGCAACAAGTGTCCAAATCTTTTTAAGGAGGAATAAACTAACTTCCTTATAAAAAGAATTTCAAAATATGAGTTGTCCTCTCACTTGGACTAGAGGACAAAAATACATGAAAGATACCTTGGTTTATCCTTATTTAAATAATACAACCAAGGAAAGATTATAAATTCTAACACTCAATTCTAATAGAATGGTATAATTAATTCATTGTGTTAAATTTTAATGATTACAACATATGTGATTTATGATTACCAATGTATTGATTATGATCCTCAATTAATTGCTACTGATTATATGTATATATTTTGTTTGATTGTCACCCTTTCTAGAAATAGGCAATTGACTACACACATCGTCACCCATTCTGTTGATGATATTGCATTCCATATATAAGGTAAAGGTAATTTTTCATGTTTACGATCTTGCATATTGTTCACGTTGTCTTCTATATAATTTGCAGCATACGTATCATGTAATTTTTAGCTAACTTAAGATAAATGATTCATATATGCAGGAAATTTAAATCCTTTGACGAGGATCCTGCATAGTGACATGGATCAACAGATATAAGTCAATAAACCCTATAAGAATAGCTTATTAATTTTTTTCTTTCTCTTTACGTCCATCTTCATTGAGTGGTTTAATAATAAGGTTTTAACATTCTCATGATTTAATAGTACTACCCTCAAACATCAATTTTATGGCCAACTCCATCAACATTACCCTCATTTAGCAAAATATCTTGCTCCTTACCAACTATATATCTCATTTGATGGATTGCAGGAACCACCAAATAGGTACTTGTTAGATCCATCTTCCTTGAGTGAGGGAAATGCATGAATGGTAAACTAAAGTTTGACATGTAGTACGACTAAAATAAGGAGATTAACTAGAGGTCAAAAGATTAGAAAAAAATTCAATAAACACATGCAATTTTTTCTTGTTGAAGGGGGGTCATATTCTTATGATGATGAGACCAAAGGTGACATCAAGGTGCCCTCTCGGTACACACATCTTGAGAAAGAATGGGTACTTAAGGAGCTACCTCCAATTAACACTAATTTTTGTGTTAACGAGAGGATATATCGCATAGCTCCATCCTCATTACATGGTTTAGGCCTATTTTTCATGGATGGAATAAAAGTATATTACAACAAAGTTTTTGAATTGATGGAGTATGTCGGACCTTGTTACAATTACAATGATTGGATGCAGATTATTCGATATAAAAAAAATATGCGTAGGTATGCATTGTCAACAAATTATATACAATGGAAAGAAAATGATCAAAGTAAAAAAATTTCTATGTACATTGACGGGAGACCAAATGCAACAGGGAATATTATGGGTTTGATAAATAGTATGCGACCTGGGTCAACTAATAAGCAACCCAATTGCATATTTGAGGCGCGTGAGGGGAATCATGTTTTTGTATGTGTGATAAAATCAATAAGTGCAGAGAAGAACTGCTAATAGATTACCATTTGAATCGCATATAGTCAAACAAATTTACTATCATGGGGGTGGTAAGTACTATATACCATTTAAACTAACCTCAAGTTTATGACTCCAATATACCATTTTATTAATAAGTTTTTTTTGCTAAGTCTATTGCTTTGAGTTCGTTGAAGTTTTTATATTTAATCTTTGTCACAGGACGACATGGATCCCCCACATGATAGAGTCTGTATGGATGCTCCTCCCACCCGTTATTTAGCAAAGGTAAACCTTATTGTAATTGTAAAAATTAGATAGTTGAAAAATGTTATATTATTATGTTCTTTTATTTAGGGTTTTGGAGTTAGTCTGATAGTTTTACTGATATTCTTGTCACAAATTGATGTTTAGGATAGGGGAAAAGCACCTTCAAAACATAGGCAATAGTTGTAGATACGGATGAGGATATCCCAGATATCCCTAACCTTGTAAATATGGTGAAGAAAAAATTTAAAAAAGTCAGTGCATAAATTATTGACATTTTGGAAGATCCAAATCCAATCGAGGAGATGCTGAAGAGGAAAGATGAAATGATGTCGAAAGCATGACATATTGAAGTAAGCAGTAATGAATCTTTAGTTATAACAAAAGTTCAAAACAAGTTTATATTTTATACTCTTTTATGTCATGAACTAAAATATGTGTGAGTTCCAATTATATGATTTTTTATTTTCTCAAGTACCTGGTCATGGACATTGCGATGAGGCCGGTAATAGAAAAACTCCCACCTCAGGTAAAATAATCCTTAAGTTAACAAGTTACAAGAAATTTTTTCTTTGGAACATTCAAAAACTTCATTGGACTTACTGATTAGAAATATACATTTTTCATTGGACTTACTGATACCATATATACAACTATAGGAAAAGGTACAGTTACAACTAATTCAAAATTTCTAAGAAAATCTTCACTCAAACTTGATTGAAAGCTACTCTTACTTTTATTATTTTAGAATGTCTTTGCTAACAATGTATTATTTAGGTCATCAAGTGCAGACATTTGCTCCTACAAGGACTGACCATTTGAGATTTTTGAGTGCAATGTTGGAAACAAGGAGCATGCAAACATCGATGCCTCCACGGTCTATGCCTGGTAAATCTTTATTTTTTTATATTCAGTTTTGTGTTAGTTATGATTTGATAATTTGTACTTTAATCTTGGGTGCATCTCATAGTGGATTAATTTTATGCAATAGGAGATATATCGACGGCTGCTACACTAGATATTGATCAGAGTACCTGTATTGGTGATAATTCACCATCATTTCATGGATCTACTCATGTTTCTAGCATGAGAGTTATGCAGATGTCATTGTTGATGGCCAATAAAGATATGATGCCTTTAAAATGTCTTAAGCTTCCAGGTACTTTAAAATTATTATTATTTATATTGTAATTATAATTTACTTATTCATAACAAGTTTTGGATTGATGATACCATGAAATTTTTACAAGGAATGATTGTTTTTATAAAATTCTTTATGACTTGACATTAAAGATATTCAGGCCCACCATATGTACAAGGTGGAACATCGTAAGTGAACTAACCCTATCCCACTATTTTTATTTCATATCATTAGTTGGTACAATATTTTTCCTTTCATTCCATTTCTTTTACTATATTCAAGGTACGCAACTTTAGTTAATTTTTCTATCTAACAATTTTATGTTTTTTCTTAAAAGGTGCAACTTATACGATTTTTAAAAAAAAGAATAGCTCATAAAATATTTAGAGCACGAGTTTGGTAGTAACATTTTTTAGGAGAAGAAAATTTTAGAAAAAGTTGCCAAACATCTTGTTGTCATTCCACAACCACGCTCCCCTTATTTGGGCCACTTGGCCAAAGTGCCCCCCCTTCTTTTAGCTTGTTGTTTTTGAGTTCTGCTTGTCAGTATGGTTTCTATCCCCTTGTTTCTTGAGTTTTGTCTAGTTTTTCCCTTTCGCACTTTCAGTGTCCATTAGATGTGAAAGGGCCGAAAGACCAAAAGAGTCATCTGCCGACCAAAATTATCCCTTGGCGCATTCTCAAGATTTCAGACTTTTAGAGGTCCGAAACACTGAAAGTCTGATTCCTTGTGGGAATCAACCTTTCGGCATTTCTGCCTTTCGGAGGTCCAAGACCCCCGAAAGTCAGAAAGGTTGACTGATGGGGTAGTTGACGTCATCCCCACCAAAGGCCTATAAAAGGTGCAAAGCTGACCATTTTGGTCACTTAGCATTTTGTGCCACTAGTTGATTTTTCAGAGCTTTCTTTGTGCATGTTGCTTCTAGTCTTTCAGTCTCTTCAATCAACTTGTTTTCTTCATTTTCCTTTCCCTCTTCCATGTGTTTGAGGTAGGTTTCTTCGCCTCCCTCTTTGTTTGTTGTGTTAGGGTTTAGGTTTTAGTTTTTTTGGTTTTGTCTCGCTAGGTTTTAGGGTTGGTCTTTGTCTTGTCTTGCATTAGGGTCGCAGAGTTGTCCCCTTGGACCCCTTAGCATCGAGTTTGTGGTCAAGCTCGATTAGAGCTCATTTTTTGAGCTCTAACCCTTGTCATTTTCTTTTGGTTGTTTGGCCCTAGAATTTTTTAGTCTTTCACAGTCTGAAAGTCTGGAGGGGAGTCCAATCCAATTTTTTGACCAAGTCCCAATTTTTGGGTTTCAGCGTTTCGATGCCGAAACATGAATCTCTCTGAAATGCCAAAACCTAAAAGGCCAGCTGAAACCAACTCACATTTTCACATTTTTAGTGGTTTGCACACCGAAGTCTTTAAAATATTTTGCTGCCCAAAAGGCCAAAGTGATGAAGGGTGCTCCCCTTAATACCACAAACACATAACAGAAATAGAGAAACAACAACAATATGCAAGAACAGAAAATTGGCTTCTTATTATCTCCACAAATGTGGAATTACAAACTTTCAGAATTACAATATGCAAAGCCACATAGGCATTCCCTTACAATATTCTGTAGGACAAAGCCTCGAATTATTACCCAGATCTACCACCTAGAACTATTGTGAACTGCCTAAGACAATAATACAGCCTTCCTTATATAGGCAATTTTCCACCACTCGGGAAGGTTCCAGAATTTTAGCCAATAAGGCCGACCAAACTTAGAATTATTTTATTTTACATTTTATTACATCATAGTCGGCTCAAGATAACCTTTGAAACCCGAACAGAAATTTTGAAGAAAATTATTTTCTACCATTTCAGGTGGCCCAACTTTCGAAGACCATAAGTCATCACCAGTTGACCCGATCGGCTATTATAACCCCATTTCGGAAATGCCATGAAGTGCTCTACAGGCTTGACCAGCGCAAGCGCTTGTCACCCAAATTTTTGACCTCATTCGGGGCTTCTAAAGTGATGAAGGGTGCTCCCCTTAATACCACAAACACATAACAGAAACAGAGAAACAACAACAATATGCAAGAACAGAGAATTGGCTTCTTATTATCTCCACAAATGTGGAATTAAAAACTTTCAGAATTACAATCTGCAAAGCCACATGGGCATTCCCTTACAATATTCTGTAGGACAAAGCCTCGAATTATTACCCAGATCTACTACCCAGAACTATTCTGAACTGCCTAAGACAATAATACAGCCTTCCTTATATAGGCAATTATCCATCGCCTGGGAAGGTTCTAGAATTTTAGCCAATAAGGCCGACCAAACTTAGAATTATTTTATTTTACATTTTATTACATCATAGTCGGCTCAAGATAACCTTTGAAACCCGAACAGAAATTTTGAAGAAAATTATTTTTCGCCATTTCAGGTGGCCCAACTTCCGAAGACCATAAGTCATCACCAGTTGACCTGCTCGGCCACTATAACCCCATTTCAGAAACGCCACGAAGCGCTCTACAGGCTTGACTGGCGCAAGCGCTTGTCAGCCAAATTTTTGACCTCATCCGGGGCCTCTAAAGCTTTCAAAACTGAGTTCAAAGTTTCTGTACCCTGCTGCCAATACCGAAAAATCTTCAATATCTTCCAATATACACTTGATCTGGAAATGAAACTTTACTGGCAGACTTATATGACCAAAGTGAACCTCCAAGAAAGAAATCAGATCATTCTGAGCACATACGAAAATTACCAAAAAATAGTAACTTTCCATAAATAGCAGCTCTGCACAAAATAGCCCTTATTGAATAAAAAAAATAGAAATATTTTTGGGTGATGCAAGATTGCTCTTACACCCAGGATGCTCCTGCATCAGACACCCAGGGTAATTTGAGAAGTGACCCTGTCACGACTCAGGTGTGCAGAGGAAAACCAAGACGGTTAACCTCCTCCTTTGTTAGCCACGATGAATCTTCTACAGGTCGTCCTTTCCATTTGACCAAATACTCTTCATATGTCCTATTCCTTGTGCTTCTACCAACACGACTGTCCAGTATGTCTTCGATCTCCTTAGTGTCTGAACTAGTTGCTGGAATACTCCACTGTGCCGCTATGATCTCATCTTCAACACCTCCTTCATGATACTCTGTCAGATCTGAAATGTTAAAAACTGGTGAAATATTTAGCTCAGTAGGCAATTCTACCTCATATGCATTTCCTGAATCATGTTTCTTCAGTATCCTACATGGTCCAAACTTCTTCATTTTCAGCTTGTTATATGTACCAACTGGAAACCGCTCCTTCCGCAAATGAACCATGACTTCATCGCCAACCTGAAATTCCTTATACCTCCTTTTCTCATCTGCCTTAGCCTTATACTGTGCATTCATCTTGGTAATATGCCTCCTCACCTCTTCATGGATGTTCTTCAAGTGCTCTGCAAAATCCTCAGCTTCAGCACTACTTATTTCTCCTTTATCTATCTTCCTTAATTCAGATGCATTTCTTGGACTACTTCCATATACAATCTGGAATGGTGATTTACCAGTGCTCCTGTTGACAGAATTATTGTATGCAAATTCTGCCTGTGGTAAAATCAAATCCCATCCCGTTGGCTTATCTCCAACCAAACATCTCAGCAAATTTCCCAAACTCCTATTCACCACCTCTGTCTGTCCATCAGTCTGTGGATGATGTGATGAACTAAACTTCAAATCTGTCTTCAACTTCTTCCACAATGTACGCCAGAAATATCCAACAAACTTAGTGTCCCGATCTGAAACTATGGTCTTTGGCAAACCATGAAGTCTCACTACTTCTTTGAAAAACAATTCTGCTACATGAACAGCATCATTAGTCTTCTTGCAGGGAATAAAATGTGCCATCTTTGAAAATCTGTCAACCACTACAAAAATTAAATCATGTCCCCGCTGTGTCCTCGGTAAACCAAGAACAAAGTCCATACTGATATCCTCCCAAGGCTTCTCTGGTATAGGTAATGGCTGATACAACCCTGTATTCTGCTTCACTCCTTTCGCCATCTGACATGCTCTGCAACTCTGTACAAACTTCTTCACATCTTGCTGCAATTGTGGCCAATAATAATTTTCACTAACCAAAGAAAGGGTTTTGTCACAACCAAAATGTCCAGCCAATCCTCCGCTATGCTTCTCCTTGATGAGATTCTCCCTCATAGAACTTCGTGGAATGCACAACTGACTCCCTCTGAATAGCATATCATCTTGGATGATAAAATCTAGCCATTTTGTCCTGTCTAGAGTAACAGGTTCTGTACAAGCCTTCCAAGCTTCACCAAAATCAGGATCCTCTGGATACAAATTCTTGAGTTCCTTGAACCCAACCACCTCAATCTGCATCTTTGTCAGCAATAGTTGCCTTCTGCTAAGAGCATCTACAACCCTATTAGACTTTCCACTTCTGTGTTTCAAAACAAATGTATAACTCTACAAAAACTCAACCCATTTCAAATGCCTTTGATTCAATTTTCCTTGACTATTCAAATATTGCAAAGCTTGATGATCGGTATACAAAACAAACTCCTTAGGAAGTAGATAATGTCTCCACTTCTTTAATACCTGAACTATAGCATAAAATTCTTGATCATAAATAGAATATTTCCTCTTTGCATCATTTAACTTCTCACTGAAATAAGCAACAGGTTTACCTTCTTGGCTCATAGCAGCTCCTATTGCAGTACCACTAGCATCACAATCTACTTGAAACACCTTATTAAAATTTGGAAGTGCTAAAAGAGGTTGTTCTGTAACTTTTTGTTTCAACAATTGAAAACTCTTTTCTGCCCCATTAGTCCACTTAAATTCTTTTCTATCCCCTCTCATTGTTTCAGTCAAGGGTCCACAAATACTGCTAAAATTTCTGATAAACTTTCTGTAAAAGCTAGCTAGACCATGAAAAGATCTTACCTTAGTAGCATTCCTTGGAGTAGGCCATTCAAGAATAGCCTGTACCTTCTCTGGGTCCATTTTCAGACCTTCTGCTGAAACTATAAATCCCAAATACACTAACTCTTTCTTCACAAAACTGCACTTCTTCAAATTAATCAACAATTTCTCTTCTCTCAGCTTCTCAAATACCATACAAATATGCATCATATGCTCCTCCAATGTCTTACTAAAGATCAAAATATCATCTAGGTAAACAATGACAAACTTACCTAGAAATTCTTTCAGAACCTCGTTCATGAGCCGCATGAAAGTGCTCGGTGCATTGGTTAGCCCAAAAGGCATGACTAACCACTCATATAGTCCTTCCTTTGTCTTGAAGACAGTCTTCCATTCATCTCCTTCTCTGATCCGAATCTGATGATATCCACTTTTCAGATCTATCTTTGAGAAATACACAGCTCCACTCAAACAGTCCATAATATCATCCATTCGTGGCAATGGAAACCTGTACTTGATTGTAATCTTGTTTATTGCTCTAGAATCTGTACACATCCTCCACTCTCCATTCTTCTTTGGTGCTAATACCGCTGGTACAGCACAGGGACTCAGACTCTCACGGATCAATCCTTTCTGTAACAGTTCATGTACTTGTCTGTTCAACTCCTCACTTTCTGCAGGTGTCATTCTGTGTGCTGCCTTATTCGGAAAACTCGCTCCGGGGATCAAGTCCATCTGATGACTGATCTTCCTGACTGGTGGTAATCCATCAGGCACGTTATCGGATACAATATCTTGAAACTCATTCAACAAATCTGCAACTTCTACAGGAACATCTTCTACTTCCTCTTTACCAGCTTTTGGAATTAAAGCAAAACATACATGCTCATGCCTCATACCATCTAGGAAATTTCTTCCATCAACAAAAGTTACCCTTGCATTACCACATACCTTTTCTTCAGTCTCCTTCAATGGTTTTAGCTTATGTCGCACTCCATCCTTTGTCAGGGAATAGGTATTCGCACGACCATCATGTACAACACATCTATCAAACTGCCATGGTCTACCCAACAACATATGACATGCATCCATAGATATGATATCACACAATACCTCATCTTGGTATCCGCCAATCTTGAACTTCACCAGGCATTGTTCATTGACCATGACCTTGTGGTCATCCTGTACCCAGGCAATCCGATATGGATGTGGGTGTTTCTGTCTCTTGAGCTTCAACTTTGTCACCATCTCTTCTGACACCAAATTGTCAGTGCTTCCACTATCAATAATCACATCACAACATTTACCTTCACACTTACACCTGGTGCGAAACAGACTCCTTCTTTGCTCAGGTTCATTCTCACCACTCAACAGGACTCTTCTGTTAATCAACATTTCTCCTCTTTCAGCATCTTCAGAACTTGATGATCTGGCATCTTCATCTACATGTGCAACTCTGGCTTGGCCTTCATTTCTCCTATCTGTTCTGCCTTGGCGCTGAGGACATTCAAATGCCCTATGACCTTCTTCTCCACAGTGAAAACATGTTCCACGGAAGCCACCTCTTCCAGATCCTTGTCCTCTTCCTCTTCCTCTCTGATCTCTATTATTCTGATCTTGGAAACGATTAGAATTATTTCCTCGCTGATTCTGACTGCTACTGGCCTCATCCTTCTTTTTCGGATCTTCATTTCGGCCACCATATGACCGTCCACCACGACCTCTTCCGTTTTGTCTACTCTCAAAATTCTTGTTCAGCTTTTCCTCTACTTTTAGGGCAAACTGGTATGCCTCTTCAATACTGTTCATTCGAACCAGATTTATCTCCTCCTGAATGCTTGGCCTTAACCCATTAAGGTATCGGGCAACTTTCTCCTTATCAGCTTCTGCATGGCCTGTTCTGATGAGAAGTCGATAGAACTCCTCTGTATACTCTTGAACAGATCTTCCTGCTTGCTTCAAACTCTGCATTTTATTTAGTAGGTCAAGCTCATAATCAACAGGAATGAACTGTCGCTTCAATTTATCCACCATCCGATCCCATCTTGCGATTTTATCTTTCCCTCTTCTATTTCGCTCCAATTGAATTTCTTGCCACCAGATCTTCGCATGACCTTTCAGTCTGGCCTTCGCAAATTTGACCCTATCAGGATCCTCAACATCTTCGTACTCAAAATATTCCTCACATTCATTGATCCAGTCGATCAATTCCTCTGGGTTAAGATTTCCAGAAAATGTAGGAACCTCAATCTTAGGTCTTTTCCCAATCTTGGAAATTGCCCGAAAAAGTCTTTCTTCCTCCTGGTTCACAATTTCAACTTCTCCTTCTTGATATTCTTCTTCGGCTTCATCCTCGCTTTCGTCTCTGACATTAAGATTCATTCCTCTGCGAATCTCTTCTTGCAATGCTCGCACTTGTCTTTGCAGCTCTCTAACCTCAGGTGTCACAGCACCAGCTCTTCCGCCACGTTCTCTTCGTGGAGGCATTTTCGCGATGCGCACTAAAACCCTAGCCACGGTCCTAGTGCAAACTACCTCACAGTCGGCGATCTGTTTACACACTCAAGAACTCCTGCTCTGATACCACCTGATGAAGGGTGCTCCCCTTAATACCACAAACACATAACAGAAACAGAGAAACAACAACAATATGCAAGAACAAAGAATTGGCTTCTTATTATCTCCACAAATGTGGAATTACAAACTTTCAGAATTACAATCTGCAAAGCCACATGGGCATTCCCTTACAATATTCTGTAGGACAAAGCTTCGAATTATTACCCAGATCTACTACCCAGAACTATTCTGAACTGCCTAAGACAATAATACAGCCTTCCTTATATAGGCAATTATCCACCGCCTGGGAAGGTTCCAGAATTTTAGCCAATAAGGCCGACCAAACTTAGAATTATTTTATTTTACATTTTATTACATCATAGTCGGCTCAAGATAACCTTTGAAACCCGAACAGAAATTTTGAAGAAAATTATTTTTCGCCATTTCAGGTGGCCCAACTTCCGAAGACCATAAGTCATCACCAGTTGACCTGCTCGGCCACTATAACCCCATTTCAGAAATGCCACGAAGCGCTCTACAGGCTTGACTGGCGCAAGCGCCTGTCACCCAAATTTTTGACCTCATCCGGGGCCTCTAAAGCCTTCAAAATTGAGTTCAAAGTTTCTGTACCCTGCTGCCAATACCAAAAATCTTCAATATCTTCCAATATACACTTGATCTGGAAATGAAACTTTACTGGCAGACTTATATGACCAAAGTGAACCTCCAAGAAAGAAATCAGATTATTCTGAGCACATACGAAAATTACCAAAAATAGTAACTTTCCATAAATAGCAGCTCTGCACAAAATAGCCCTTATTGAATAAAAAAAATAGAAATATTTTTGGGTGATGCAAGATTGCTCTTACACCCAGGATGCTCCTACATCATAAAGCCTTCAAAACTGAGTTCAAAGTTCCTGTACCCTGCTACCAATACCGAAAATCTTCAATATCTTCCAATATACACTTGATTTGGCAATGGATGATGTGATGAACTGAACTTTAAATCAGTCTATGGATGATGTGATGAACTGAACTTCAAATCTGTCTTCAACTTCTTCCATAATGTACGCCAGAAATATCCAACAAACTTAGTGTCCCGATCTGAAACTATGGTCTTTGGCAAACCATGTAGTCTCACCACTTCTTTGAAAAATAATTCTACTACATGAATAACATCATTAGTCTTCTTGCAGGGAATAAAATGTGCCATCTTTGAAAATCTGTCAAGTACTACAAAAATTGAATCATGTCCCCGTTGTGTCCTCGGTAAACCAAGAACAAAGTCCATAATGATATCCTCCCAAGGCTTCTCTGGTATAGGTAATGGCTGATACAACCCTGTATTCTGCTTCACTCCTTTCGCCATCTGACATACTCTGCAACTCTGTACAAACTTCTTCACATCTTGTTGCAACTGTGGCCAATAGTAATTCTCACTAACCAAACTAAGGGTTTTATCAAGACCAAAATATCCAGCCAATCCTCCGCTATGCTTCTCCTTGATGAGATTCTCCCTCATAGAACTTTGTGGAATGCACAACTGACTCCCTCTGAATAGCATATCATCCTGGATGATGAAATCCAACCATTTTGTCCTGTCTAGAGTAACAGGTTCTGTACAAGCTTTCCAAACTTCACCAAAATCAGGATCCTCTGGATACAAATTCTTGAGTTCCTTGAACCCAACCACCTCAATCTACATCTCTGTCAGCAATAGTTGCCTTCTGTTAAGAGCATCTGCAACCCTATTAGACTTTCCACTTCTGTGTTTCAAAACAAATGTATAACTCTGCAAAAACTCAACCCATTTCAAATGCCTCTGATTCAACTTTCCTTGACTATTCAAATATTGCCAAGCTTGATGATCAGCATACAAAACAAACTCCTTAGGAAGCAGATAATGTCTCTACTTCTTTAATACCTGAACTATAGCATAAAATTCTTAATCATAAACAGAATATTTCCACTTGGCATCATTTAACTTCTCACTGAAATAAGCAACAGGTTTACCTTCTTGGCTCATAACAGCTCCTATTGCAGTACCACTAGCATCACAATCTATTTGAAACACCTTATTAAAATCTAGAAGTGCTAAAATGGGTTGTTTTGTAATTTTTCATTTCAACAACTGAAAACTCTTTTCTGCCCCATTAGTCCACTTAAACTCTTTTCTATCCCCTCTCATTATTTCAGTCAAGGGTCCACAAATACTACTAAAATTTCTGATAAACTTTCTGTAAAAGTTAGCTAGACCATGAAAAGATCTTACCTCAGTAGCACTCCTTGGAGTAGGCCATTCAAGGATAGCCTGTACCTTCTCTGGGTCCATTTTTAGACCTTCTACTGAAACTACAAATCCCAAATACACTAACTCTTTCTTCACAAAACTGCACTTTTTCAAATTAATCAACAATTTCTCATCGCTCAACTTCTCAAACACCATACGAATATGCATCATATGTTCCTCCAATGTCTTGCTAAAAATCAAAATATCATCTAGGTAAACAATGACAAACTTACCCAAATTTTTTTTCAGAACCTCGTTCATGAGCCGCATGAAAGTGCTCGGTGCATTGGTTAGCCCAAAAGGCATGACTAACCACTCATATAGTCCTTCCTTTGTCTTGAAGGTAGTCTTCCATTCATCTCCTTCTCTGATTCGAATCTGATGATATCCACTCTTCAGATCTATCTTTGAGAAATACACAGCTCCACTCAAACAGTCCATAATATCATCCATTCGTGGCAATGGAAACCTGTACTTGATTGTGATCTTGTTTATTGCCCTAGAATCTATACACATCCTCCATTCTCCATTCTTCTTTGGTGCTAATACCGCTGGTACAACACAGGGACTCAGACTCTCACGGATCAATCCTTTCTGTAACAGTTTATGTACTTGTCTGTTCAACTCCTCACTTTCTTCAGGTGTCATTCTGTGTGCTGCCTTATTCGATAAACTCGCTCCTGGGATCAAGTCTATCTGATGACTGATCTTCCTGATTGGTGGTAATCCATCAGGCACGTTATCGGATACAATATCCTGAAACTCATTCAACAAATCTACAACCTCTATAGGTACACCCTCTACTTCTTCTTTACCAACTTTTGAAATTAAAGCAAAACACACATGCTCATGCCTCATACCATCTAGGAATTTTTTTCCATCAACAAATATTATTCTTGCATTACCACATACCTTTTTTTCGGTCTCCTTCAATGGCTTTAGCTTATGTCGCACTCCATCCTTTGTCAAGGAATAGGTATTCGCACGACCATCGTGTACAACACATCTGTCAAACTGCCACGGTCTACCCAACAACATATGACATGCATCCATAGAGATGATATCACATAGTACCTCATCTTGGTACCTGCCGATCTTGAACTTTACCAGGCACTGTTCACTGACCATGACCTTGTGGTCATCCTGCACCTAGGCAATCCGATATGGATGTGGGTGTTTCTATCTCTTGAGCTTCAACTTTGTCACCATCTCTTCTGATACCAAATTGTCAGTGCTTCCACTATCGATAATCACATCACATCATTTACCCTCACACTTGCATCGAGTGCGAAAGAGGCTCCTCCTTTGTTCAGGTTCGTTCTCACCACTCAGCAAGACTCTTCTGTTAATTAGCATTTCTCTTCTTTCAGCATCTTCAGAATTTGATGATCTAGCATCTTCATCTACATGTACAACTCTGGTCTGGACTTTATTTCTCCTATCTGTTCTGCCTTGGCGCTGAGGACATTCAAATGCCCTATGACCTTCTCCACAGTGAAAACATGTTCCACGGAAGCCACCTTTTCCAGATCCTTGTCCTCTTCCTCTTCCTCTCTGATCTCGATTATTCTGATCCTGGAAGGGATTGGAATTATTTCCTCACTGATTCTGACTGCTACTGGCCTCATCATTCTTTTTCGGATCTTCATTTCGGCCGCCATATGACCATCCACCAGATCATCCACCGCGACCTCTTCCATTTTGTCTACTCGCAAACTTCTTGTTTAATTTTTCCTCTACTTTTAGGGCAAACTGGTATGCTTCTTCAATACTATTAATTAGAACCAGATTTAGCTCCTCCTGAATGCTTGGCCTTAACCCATTAAGGTATCGGACAAATTTCTCCTTATCAGCTTCTGCATGGCCTGTTCTGATGAGAAGTCGATAGAACTCCTCTGTATACTCCTGAACAGATCTTCCTGCTTGCTTCAAACTCTGCATTTTCTTCAGTAGGTCAAGATCATAATCAATAGGAATGAACTGTCGCTTCAATTTATTCAGAATCCTATCTCATCTCGTGATTTTATCTTTCCCTCTTCTATTTCACTCCAATTGAATTTCTTGCCACCAGATCTTCGCATGACCTTTCAGTCTGGCCTTCGCAAATTTGACCCTATCAGGATCCTCAACATCTTCATACTTAAAATATTCCTCACATTCATTGATCCAGTCAATCAATTCTTCTGGGTTAAGATTTTCAGAAAATGTAAGAACCTCAATCTTAGGTCTTTTCCCAATCTTGGAAATCGCCCAAAAAAGTCTTTCTTCCTCCCGGTTCACAATTTTAGCCTCTCCTTCTTGATATTCTTCTTCGGCTTCATCCTCACTTTCATCTCTGACATTAAGATTCATTCCTCTGCGAATCTCTTCTTGCAATGCTCGCACTTGTCTCTACAGCTCTCTAACCTCAGGTGTCACAGCACCAGCTCTTCTGCCACGTTCTTTTCGTGGAGGTATTTTCGTGATGCGCACTGAAACCCTAGCCACGGTCCTGCTGCAAACTACCTCACAGTCGGTGATCTATTTACACACTCAAGAACTCCTGCTCTAATACCACTTGATGAAGGGTGCTCCCCTTAATACCACAAACACATAACAGAAATAGAGAAACAACAACAATATGCAAGAACAGAAAATTGGCTTCGTATTATCTCTAGAAATGTGAAATTACAAACTTTCAGAATTACAATATGCAAAGCCACATGGGCATTCCCTTACAATATTCTGTAGGACAAAGCCTCGAATGATTACCTAGATCTACCACTCAGAACTATTCTGAACTACCTAAGACAATAATACAGCCTTCCTTATATAGGCAATTTTCCACCGCTTGGGAAGGTTCCAGAATTTTAGCCAATAAGGCCGACCAAACTTAGAATTGTTTTATTTTATATTTTATTACATCATAGTCGTCTCAAGATAACCTTTGAAATCGGAATAGAAATTTTGAAGAAAATTATTTTCTGCCATTTCAGGTGGCCCAACTTTCGAAGACCATAAGTCATCACCAGTTGACCCGATCGGCTATTATAACCCCATTTTGGAAATGCCATGAAGCACTCTACAAGCTTGACCGGTGCATGCGCTCGTCGACCAAATTTTTGACCTCGTTCGGAGCCTCTTAAGCCTTCAAAACTAAGTTCAAAGTTTTTGTACCTTGCTGCCAATACCGAAAATCTTCAATATCTTCCAATATACACTTGATCTGGCAATGAAACTTTACTGGCAGACTTATATGACCAAAATGAACCTTCAAGAAAGAAATCAGATCATTCTGAGCACATACAAAAATTACCAAAAATAGTAACTTTCCATAAATAGCAGCTCTGCACAAAATAGCCCTTATTGAAAATAAAAACAAAAATATTTTTGGGTGATGCAAGATTGCTCTTACACCCAGGATGCTCCTGCATCAGACACCCGAGGTAATTTGAGAAGTGACCCTGTCACGACTCAGGTGTGCAGAGGAAAACCAAGACAGCTAAACTCCTCCTTTGTCAGCCATGATGAATCTTCAACAGGTCATCCTTTCCACTTGACCAGATATTCTTCATATGTCCTGTTCCTTGTGCTTCTGCCAACATGACTGTCCAGTATATCTTCGATCTCCTTAGTATTTGAACTAGTTGCTGGA
Organism: Chamaecyparis obtusa; assembly: GCA_027943335.1. Lineage (NCBI taxonomy): Eukaryota > Viridiplantae > Streptophyta > Pinopsida > Cupressales > Cupressaceae > Chamaecyparis > Chamaecyparis obtusa. The sequence goes on along the minus strand of BSBK01010781.1, from coordinate 31,491 downwards.
ATACTCCACTGTGCTGCTGTGATCTCATCTTCAACACCTCTTTCATGATACTCTATCAGATCTGAAATGTTAAACACTGGTGAAATATTTAGCTCAGTAGGCAATTCTACCTTATATGCATTTCCTGAATCATGTTTCTTCAGTATCCTACATGGTCTAAACTTCTTCATTTTCAGCTTGTTATATGTACCAACTGGAAACCGCTCCTTCCGCAAATGAACCATGACTTCATAACCAACCTAAAATTCTTTATACCTCCTTTTCTCATCTACCTTAGCCTTATACTGTGCATTCATCTTGGTAATATGCTTCCTCACCTCTTCATGGATGTTCTTCAAGTGTTCTACAAAATCCTCAGCTTCAGCACTACTTATTTCTCTTTTATCTATCTTCCTCAATTCGGATGCATTTCTTGGACTACTTCCATATACAATCTAGAATGGTGATTTACCAGTGCTCCTGTTGACAGAATTATTGTATGCAAATTTCGCCTGTGGTAAAATCAAATCCCATCCTGTTGGCTTATCTCCAACCAAACATCTCAGCAAATTTCTCAAACTCCTATTCACCACCTCTGTCTGTCCATCAGTCTATGGATGATGTGATGAACTGAACTTCAAATCTGTCTTCAACTTCTTCCACAATGTACGCTAGAAATATCCAACAAACTTAGTGTCCCGATCTGAAACTATGGTCTTTGGCAAACCATGTAGTCTCACCACTTCTCTAAAAAACAATTCTGCTACATGAATAGCATCATTAGTCTTCTTGGAGGGAATGAAATGTGCCATCTTTGAAAATCTGTCAACTACTACAAAAATTGAATCATGTCCCCGCTGTGTCCTCGGTAAACCAAGAACAAAGTCCATACTGATATCCTCCCAAGGCTTCTCTGGTATAGGTAATGGCTGATACAACCCTGTATTCTGCTTCACTCCTTTCACCATCTGACATACTTTGCAACTCTGTACAAATTTCTTCACATCTTGTTGCAACTGTGGCCAATAGTAATTCTCACTAACCAAACCAAAGGTTTTATCACGACCAAAATATCCAGCCAATCCTTCGCTATGCTTCTCCTTGATGAGATTCTCCCTCATAAAACTTCGTGGAATGCACAACTGACTCCCTCTGAATAGCCTATCATCCTGGATGATGAAATCCAACCATTTCCTCCTGTCTAGAGTAACAGGTTCTGTACAAGCTTTCCAAGCTTCACCAAAATCAGGATCTTCTGGATACAAATTCTTGAGTTCCTTGAACCCAACCACCTCAATCTGCATCTCTGTCAGCAATATTTGCCTTCTATTAAGAGCATCTGCAACCCTATTAGACTTTCCACTTCCGTGTTTCAAAACAAATGTATAACTCTGCAAAAACTTAACCCATTTCAAATGCCTCTAATTCAACTTTCCTTGACTATTTAAATATTGCAAAGCTTGATGATCAGTATACAAAAAAAACTCCTTAGGAAGTAGATAATGTCTCCACTTATTTAATGCCTGAAGTATAGCATAAAATTCCTGATCATAAGTAGAATATTTCCTCTTGGCATCATTTAACTTCTCACTGAAATAAGCAACATGTTTACCTTCTTGGCTCATAACAGCTCCTATTGCAGTACCACTAGCATCATAATCTACTTGAAACACCTTATTAAAATCTGGAAGTGCTAAAATAGGTTGTTCTGTAACTTTTCATTTCAACAACTGAAAACTCTTTTCTGCCCCATTAGTCCACTTAAACTCTTTTCTATCCCCTCTCATTGTTTCAGTCAAGGGTCCACAAATACTACTAAAATTTCTGATAAACTTTCTGTAAAAGCTAGCTAGACCATGAAAAGATCTTACCTCAGTAGCACTCCTTGGAGTAGGTCATTCAAAGATAGCCTGTACCTTCTCTGGGTCTATTTTTAGACCTTCTGCTGAAACTACAAATCCTAAATATACTAACTCTTTCTTCACAAAACTACACTTCTTCAAATTAATCAACAATTTTTCATCGCTCAACTTCTCAAACACCATACGAATATGCATCATATGTTCCTCCAATGTCTTGCTAAAAATCAAAATATCATCTAGGTAAACAATGACAAACTTAACCAAAAATTCTTTCAGAACCTCGTTCATGAGCCGCATGAAAGTGCTCGGTGCATTGGTTAGCCCAAAAGGCATGACTAACCACTCATATAGTCCTTCCTTTGTCTTGAAGGCAGTCTTCCATTCATCTCCTTCTCTGATTCGAATCTGATGATATCCACTCTTCAGATCTATCTTTGAGAAATACACAGCTCCACTCAAACAGTCCATAATATCATCCATTCTTGGCAATGGAAACCTATACTTGATTGTGATCTTGTTTATTGCCCTAGAATCTGTACACATCCTCCATTCTCCATTCTTCTTTGGTGCTAATACCGCTGGTACAGCACAGGGACTCAGACTCTCACGGATCAATCCTTTCTGTAACAGTTCATGTACTTGTCTGTTCAACTCCTCACTTTCTTCAGGTGTCATTCTGTGTGCTGCCTTATTCAGAAAACTCACTCCTGGGATCAAGTCTATCTGATGACTGATCTTCCTGATTGGTGGTAATCTATCAGGCACGTTATCAGATATAATATCCTGAAACTCATTCAATAAATCTACAACCTCTATAGGTACATCCTCTACTTCTTCTTTACCAACTTTTGAAATTAAAGTAAAACACACATGCTCATGCCTCATACCATCTAGGAATTTTCTTCCATCAACAAATGTTATTCTTGCATTACCACATACCTTTTTTTCGGTCGCCTTCAATGGCTTTAGCTTAGGTCACACTCCATCCTTTGTCAAGGAATAGGTATTCGCACGACCATCGTGTACTACACATCTGTCAAACTACCACGGTCTACCCAACAACATATGACATGCATCCATAGAGATGATATCACATAGTACCTCATCTTGGTACCCGCCCATCTTAAACTTTACCAGGCACTGTTCACTGACCATGACCTTGTGGTCATCCTGCACCCAGGCAATCCGATATGGATGTGGGTGTTTCTATCTCTTGAGCTTCAACTTTGTCACCATCTCTTCTGACACCAAATTGTTAGTGCTTCCACTATCGATAATCACATCACATCATTTACCCTCACACTTGCATCGAGTACGAAACAGGCTCCTCCTTTATTCAGGTTCGTTCTTACCACTCAACAAGACTCTTCTGTTAATTAGTGTTTCTCCTTTTTCAGCATCTTCAGAATTTGATGATCTGGCATCTTCATCTACATGTGCAACTCTGGCCTGGCCTTCATTTCTCCTATCTGTTCTACCTTGGCGCTGAGGACATTCAAATGCCCTATGACCTTCTTCTCCACAGTGAAAACATGTTCCACGGAAGCCACCTCTTCCAGATCCTTGTCCTCTTCCTCTTCCTCTCTGATCTCGATTATTCTGATCCTGGAAGGGATTGGAATTATTTCCTCACTGATTCTCACTGCTACTGGCCTCATCCTTCTTTTTCAAATCTTCATTTCGGCCACCATATGACCGTCCACCAGATCATCCACCGTGACCTCTTCCATTTTGTCTACTCTCAAACTTCTTGTTTAGCTTTTCCTCTACTTTTAGGGAAAACTGGTATGCTTCTTCAATACTATTCATTCGAACCAGATTCAGCTCTTCCTGAATGCTTGGCCTTAACCCATTAAGGTATCGGGCAACTTTCTCCTTATCAGCTTCTGCATGGCCTGTTTTGATGAGAAGTCGATAGAACTCCTCTCTATACTCCTAAACAGATCTTCCTGCTTGCTTCAAACTCTGTATTTTCTTCAGTAGGTCAAGCTCATAATCAACAGGAATGAACTGTCACTTCAATTTATCCACCATCCGATCCCATCTCGTGATTTTATCTTTCCCTCTTCTATTTCGCTCCAATTGAATTTCTTGCCACCAGATCTTCGCATGACCTTTCAGTCTGGCCTTTGCAAATTTGACCCTATCAGGATCCTCAACATTTTCATACTCAAAATATTCCTCACATTCATTGATCCAGTCGATCAATTTTTCTGAGTTAAGATTTCTAAAAAATGTAGGAACCTTAATCTTAGGTCTTTTCCCAATCTTGGAAATCACCTGAAAAAGTCTTTCTTCCTCCTGGTTCACAATTTCAGCCTCTCCTTCTTGATATTCTTCTTCGGCTTCATCCTCGCTTTCATCTCTGACATTAAGATTCATTCCTCTGCGAATCTCTTCTTGCAATGCTCGCACTTGTCTCTGCAGCTCTCTAACCTCAGATGTCACAGCACCAGCTCTTCCGCCACATTCTCTTTGTGGAGGTATTTTCATGATGCGCGCTGAAACCCTAACCACGGTCCTGGTGCAAACTACCTCACAGTCGGCGATTTGTTTACACACTCAAGAACTCCTGCTCTGATACCACTTGATGAAGGGTGCTCCCCTTAATACCACAAACACATAACAGAAATAGAGAAACAACAACAATATGCAAGAATAAAAAATTGGCTTCTTATTATCTCCACAAATGTGGAATTACAAACTTTCAGAATTACAATATGCAAAGCCACATGGGCATTCCCTTACAATATTCTGTAGGACAAAGCCTCGAATTATTACCCAGATCTACCACCCAGAACTATTTTGAACTGCCTATGACAATAATACAACCTTCCTTATATAGGCAATTTTCCACCGCATGGGAAGGTTCCAGAATTTTAGCCAATAAGGCCGACCAAACTTAGAATTATTTTATTTTACATTTTATTACATCATAGTCGGCTCAAGATAACCTTTGAAACCCAAACAAAAATTTTGAAGAAAATTATTTTCTGCCATTTCAGGTGGCCCAACTTTCGAAGACCATAAGTCATCACCAGTTGACCCGATCGACTATTATAACCCTATTTCGAAAATGCCATGAAGCGCTCTACAAGCTTGATTGGCGCAAGTGCTCGTCACCCAAATTTTTGACCTCATCCCCTCTAAAGCCTTCAAAACTGAGTTTAAAGTTCCTGTACCCTGCTGCCAATACCGAAAATCTTCAATATCTTCCAATATACACTTGATCTGGCAATGAAACTTTACTGGCAGACTTATATGACCAAAGTGAACCTCCAAGAAAGAAATCAGATCATTCTGAGCACATACAAAAATTACCAAAAATAGTAACTTTCCATAAATAGCAGCTTTGCACAAAATAGCCCTTATTGAAAATAAAAACAAAAATATTTTTGGGTGATGCAAGATTGCTCTTACACCCAGGATGCTCCTGCATCACAAAGTCTGGCTTATATTATGTCTTTTTCTTCCTTTTACAATTTTGGACGTCCAAGACATTCGAAGGTTCGAAAGGATGAAATTGTGTTTCTTCAACATTCAAGCTTGGTTTTTTGTGGGGTTTCTTGATTGTTTCTTTTATGATTTTCATTAGTGCTCCTCCTTAGGTATCATATGTTGGTTACCGATTCATGTCTCACTTAGTTTTTTGTAGAATGGCAAAAAAAGTGAACTGCCCAGCTATGAAGTACCAATTCAAGGGCTACCATGCACCTTCCAAGGTGGGAAACTTACACTTAGAGATCACGGATACATACATTGGGAACATTAGCTTGAATGAGTACTTGGTGAAATGTGCTCAACCAGCAGGAAGATCAGAGGAATGCACTTCATTAGTGTATTTTTCTCTAGTGAATGCAGTGACACACCCTATGTCCATCCTCTCTTCTGACTTGATAACCACACTAGCGAATCATTACATACCAGATGAGAGGATGGTGAAGAAAAACATGGGAGAGGTGGTTCTGGACCTCCGACCGGATAATATTGAGGATGTCTTCCATCTACCAAAAGGGATAAAAAAATTCTATGGTTTTTCAATTGGCAAAGGAATGACTTTCTATAACAAAGACATACAATTTTCCCACAAGATTGTAAACAGGGACTACCTCATGCAACCTCTGCCAAAGAATAAACTGGATAAAATAGAGATGAGGAAAGGTTATATGAAAGAAGATATTCAAGAAACCATCACCATGATTAGTTGAGTGTATGGACTACAAAAATCTATACAATTGGAGCCATGGATGATCCTTCTCATTGAGAGGATAAAGGAGAGGTAGGCAAGGTTTGACTAGGCAACCATTCTTAACAACAACCTAGATCAGTAATTAGTCATAGTGAAGAATGACATGCACTTATACATGACATCTTATGTTGTGTATCTGCTGATGGTGAGGGTAGTATACTTAGAGTTAGTTAAAGTTGGTGCCATGGGCAGCCCAAATGCATGGCCATTTACAGTATATCCACAACTGGTCTGAAAAGAATACTTCACTCAAGACAACCCAGAGTATCGCATCGTCAATGATGTTTTTGTTTTTTCCATCATCCACTCCATAGAAGGAGATTAGACCAAAAGAATGTCTGAAGAAGAAGCGACTAAATTAAAGGCCCTTGGGGCATTTTATATCCAATTCAAAACCTTCAGGTACATTCAGGTGGTAGGAAACACCCTTACTCCAAAGAAGTTGCCAAGGTATCCATCAGACAGGATAATCTTGTTAGAAATGGCCAGAAAATTGTCTGGTGCTCATGAGCATATTAGGCACAAGAAGAAGCATTGTTGGGATTTCCCAATCTCAATAGGTCCCTATTACTTATAGGACATGAAGATATGTAAATCACTGGCCTTTGAATGGGATGAGTATCCATTGCAAAACTTTAATCTTATTAGGACCAGGTTTGATCCCAATGGCACCTATAGCCATATAATGGGAATGCACTATGTACATGAGCCTCACATTAAAGACCACTGAATTAATTGCATGGATGACTATGAGGTTAAGGTCCATGACTACTGTCGGATGAATCTAGAATTAGCACAGACTGCTCTACTACTTCGAATACCACAAAAGGTAAATGAGGATGATTTTGAGGATGTCTTGGATCCCATCTATAACCAAGATAAGATATACACTAGGGAAATCCTCAATGCAAAGGTGGACATGGATGAGAATGATGACATAAACTTCAAAGCTACACATGTCATCAAAGTGATGAAGGAGTGGATCGCCCACCCATTTCCAATGGACTCTATGCCAATGAAGCAATAGCCGACTCAAACTTCCAAAGAAAAGAAGAAGAAAGGAGAAAAGGTGTTGATGCCATAGTTTAAAGAGGCTACACCAATGAGGCCAAAGATAATATATAGACATGAATGCCCTACAACATATGGGTCAGCTATTCATTCTAAAAATCCAAATACTAGAATGAATGGAAGTATAGAACCCCCAGATGCTCCCTCTTCTAGCAATCTAGAACCTCTCGGTGCACCCAAGAAGGTACCAAAAGTTAAGATAACCAGACCTAGGGAAGCCAGAGTGATTAAGGGACATGTATACAAAGAAAGAGATCCTTGACACCTACCCACATGGAAACCCTTTTGGAGGATGATGAGGAAGGTCAGGAAGATGAGGAGGACCAAATTACCATCAATAGGAGAACCTGATCAACAGGATTCCTGAAGAGAAGAAAGATGCAGGAAGAGGGTGTGTAGGTAGATACCGAAGGAGGAGCCCAAGGAGAGATAAAAAATTTGATGGACACTTTGGGTGATGATCAATTTGATATCTTTGACTTTGAAGGCCTTCATGGATTCAAAGAAACTGAATAACAAGCTCTAGCTGAAGGGCCTTCTATAGAACAACCCTTCTCATTCACCTCTCCTGACACAATTCACAAGTCCTTTGGACAATGTAGGAGAGGAAGTTCAATGAGAATCTCAGGAGTTAGTTGAGGAGGTTAAAGATGAGGTTTAGAAGGAGACCACCGAGTTAGGAAAATATTCTTCTATAGGGGTCACCTCCGAAGAGGACATCGAAACTCAAGTCCCTTCATCTCAACAACAAGTTCCAACTCCACCTCCTCCTATGCAGCAAACTCCACTTCTACCTCCGCAGTAAACACCATTCACCACTTCACTTCCACCACTAGTTCAAACCACTCCAATACCACCAAAACCTCCACCTTCTCATATTCCCATTCCTACTCCACCTCCTCCATAAGTGCCAATGCCTTCACCTACTCCTCCTCTTTCTCCTACTCCTCTTGCACAAAACCCTCTAGTTCAAAAACCTGCTCCTCCACCTTCTCAAATTGAGACAATTGTACAAGGACCTCGAGAGCCAGAAAAGGAAACAAAGGTAATTAAGGAGGTGTTAGTGTTTGAACCTGCAGATTAGTCAATTACTCAAATAATCCCAATGGCTATAACCTAGCAAGTTACAAACTACTAAGGTATTAAGGTTAAGACCTTCTTCACTTTGAGTAATATATACTCAGGCGGGTGTACCTCTATCAATTCAATGTTCAACTGAGTTCTGAATTGAGAACTTGCTCCTTCACTGCTTTGTTACTACCTTCAAAATTCAACTAAATAAGTTGCTAAAACTTTGAGTATAAACCAAATTATGCTGATACACAACATCATGATATGGACTATATAAACAGCAACACGAAACAATGGCTTAAGGATATTCATCCTTCTTCCTTTTAGAGTTAAACTCAGGGAAGGGTTAACCTCATTTATTGCTTCTTCAAAGCATTGAAATACATATTTATGAACTTGTCATAAAATGTCTCAAGTCTGGAAATTATGCATATAAAGTAAAATTTCAGTCAATTATATCTTGGATGGTAAATCAATGTAAATGGATCTAAAACCAGTCCCTTATCTATTGGGCATCAGAGTCGAACTCTACCTTCACATATATCTATTAAAATGAATACAATGAAACTCAAATGACATGCCTAACATATCATTGTTCCCATTCCTACACTTGTCATCAAATCCACATATAGATATTTAATTCCCAGAGACCTCCCCTAAGATTTTACTCTTTCCTTGAAAGAAACTTAAGCTCAACCCCTACATTCACCTTGTGAAAGATGTACTTAAACTATCTTACAATCTAAATACATAAAGAAACTAAAACACTCCACATGTAAAGACAATCAAATGATAGTAACAAAGCTCCAGTGTATTGTATTAATTGATCAAATGCATTCATACAGTCTTCCTTGATTTCAAGAAAATAAGGTTCTATATTCCGGACCTCTCCTTTACAAAAACATTTTCCAACCTCTATCTTCAATAAAAACTGACTATTTATACTAATCAACCATCCTGGAATCCTCGAAAGGATGCAACAAGCTTCGGATGGCTGATAGAAATTTGCACTAGAAAACAAAAGAAAATACAAACAGAAAGATATTTGATAAAGACAGCGAGGCATATTTTTTCAATTCTAGACAACTTCCGCAGCTGGCACCTTTGTTTGTAGATATTTTTAGAGCAGTTACCAAGTTTGTTATATGAATGATGACCTCCATTACAAGCTAATTTACATCATTCTCTATTTGAACACGTTCTCCCTCAAATTCTAGATCAGGTGGCAAGTGCAATCTATTCTTCTTCCTCCTCTGTCAGCTGGATAACCGGTTTTTTCTTCTTCTTTGTTATTAGCTTTTCCCAAGCTGCCACATCATCATCAGATGGCCAGTCGTAACTCTGCAGCTCTTGTAATAAGTTGACTTGCCGTTCCCATGTAGAATCAGTCACATTTTTAACTTCTGCTGTAAACTTAATACAGTCACTTTCAACTTTGAATAAATTATCAATTATATTGTTAGTTCTTTCCACATCCAAAGCCTTATTATCTTTTAGAAAGGCATCTTTCTTGATTACCAACTGACCCATTGACAACTTCCAATCTTCTAGCTTGACCACATTTCCATTGTCATCATATACCGGGGGAAAATACTTGTTGTAGTCTTTATCAAACATGGCTAACCTATCCTTTATTTGGTTTGACTTTCCTTTGAAAAACTTTGATGCAGCACTTATTAGGCCAATCCTTTCAAATACATCAGTCACTACTTTTGGGATATCAGGCTTGTGTTCTTGTAAACTGTCAAGTTTATCAAACAACAAATTCCTCCCAGACCAAATACTATAGAGTGGCTCCAAAGTGGCTAAATAGTCATTCACCTTTTGATTGGTCTGATGTAATAGGCTGACTGATTTATGAACTGCATCCATCTTGTCCTTTATTTTGTCTTGCCTGTACTGCACTATTTTGGCTATAGTGTCCAGGGATGCATCCAATTTCACCTTTTCCAAGTCTTCAGCAGGTCCCTCAGGTGCTTCCAAATTTATCTGAACAGGTACCTCAACTTGCAAAGGAGGAGGAGGAATTATTTTTGAGGCTTCTTCAAGTTTGATCTTTATTTCTGCCAGCTCATCTTCGAATTGTTTGATCTTCATCATTTTCAAATCTCTGTCCTTGGCTACCATGCTTGAACTTTCAAACAATTTAGCATATCTTTCTGACAGCTGAGCTGTCTTGGCTTCATTCAGATTAGCCCAATGAGTTACTGCCTTGGAGACTTCAAGGTCTGTTGTATTTTGTACAGTCCATATAATCTTATTCCCCTCCATCTTATCCTCTATACTCAATAGAGATGGCTTTTGGGTTTTGGGGGCCATAGACCACATTGCAACAGCTTGGGACTTAGGGTCATAGCCACTTCCTCTTATCATGTCACCAATGTGAACCTCATATGATAGACTACCCTCTGGTTGCTTTCTCAATTGATCAATGAGGAATGCAGAAGTCAGATCCCATCCTGGGGTTAACAACATTCCACTTGATTTAACCAATTCTCTGGCTTCGTCCACTGTTATAGGATCAAGGCTAGGATCATATGAAGCAAGAGCTCTCAAAGTTTCTTCACTTGGCTCCATACCTTCAGGCAGAGCTTTCTTTACTTCTTGCTGCTTGTTCCAAATGAGAAAACTCTTGAACTCATCAGTCTTAATAAATTGATCATCTCTCAAGAATTCCTCCTGATAAACCTCTCTGATATCCTTCTCCAACCACAAGGACTTTTCTCTACTTTCTTGCTCAATGGCCATTTTCTTGCCTGCGCTTATTGCTTTCCTCAATTGATGATGATATGGCCTATCACCTGGTACAAGAGCAGATGCTCTGTCAATTTCCCTTCTTTTTTTTTCATGCCTTGAAGGCTCACCTTCCTCAAGCCTCTGTTTCTTCAATGGTGGCTCTGAGATATCCTTTATTTCTGGTTGATCTTGAGTGAGATCAACAACTGGTGGTCCCTCAACCTGTGGAGGACTATCTTCTTCTTGTGACTCATCAGTGAATTCTTCCTCATCAGAAGATGAATAATCTTTCCTTTTCTTCTTCTCTGGCATATTCTGATCAATCAGGCTTTCCAATTGATTCGCCAAAGTATCATATTTTTCAATCATCCCATCAATCTTCTTCAAATAAGGAAGATCAGGGAAAAAACCATCAAAAGGAATCTAAGATGCTTTCAATTGGTTGGACAAATCTACTAAATCAAAGAATCTGTACCATCTCCTCTTAACCTCATCTTCATCTAAAATGTTTCTAATCACATCTTCTTCATCTAAACCCTCATGCTCCTTGATCACACCAATGTTTGGGATGTAAGTCATCCTGGCAATCTTGATGAAGCCCTCAGGATCTATGTGCCTACAAGCACCAGTAACCATTTTGAATTGTTGTAGCCATGCATTAATTTGAGGAAAAGCCCTCTTTCCTATCAGGAAGTCACCTACCCTAAATTGCCTGGGTGTGAATGTACCCTTTTTGTGAGGGGCCAAAAGCTCTCTATCTATACACATCAGTTGCCAAACAAATTCCAAACAAGCCACTCTCAGAGGCACATACTTCGGTAATAAATGTGGGGGTTGGGGACAACCATAAACTCTGATAATTGTGGAATTATCTCCTAAGTAGAAGTCACCCCAATTATGATTTCCATCCCACTTATCCACATACTGCAGTGGTCTTAAAAGCCTAAGGACTCTAGGAGATAGCCTGGTGACATTTATGCCTAGCGTCCTGATAATTGGAAAGACAATGAAATTCTAAAAAACACAAAAATCTGCTTCATTGGAGGTAGAATTCCATATTCTCACCCACAACTGCACTGGATTGTGCTGATCCTTGAAAGTGAACCTTGGTTTTAACATGTTTAAATCAAAACTGTTGATGTTGAAAAATAGAATCAAATGCATTAATAAAGAATAATGCATGAATTCAATAGGACTTTTACTTTCTTTGACAGACATCAGCCCTTGATGTATCCTATCAATCACATACTGAATGTAATCATAGTCAGTGTTTACCAAGGAATTTTGAATATCCAAGATAATCATCAGCAAGTCAGCTGGTAAAAACTCTGCATCCCCATCAATTCCCAAAACTCTACATAACGCATAGCAAGTATATCTCATATAATGATGGAGGGATTTGAACTGGTATGGGGCATTCATGTTAGCAGGAAGGGGGGCTATATATTTATCCTGTTTTGGCATATGTTTAACCAACTGGTCTTTTACTGACCCTATATTGCTTCTGTATCTTGCCTTTTCTTTGTTCAAATCAATCTCAGTTGAAAAGGACGTGTATAGACCAAAAGCTTTCATAAAAGATCCCCTATCAAAAGTAACTAAGGGTGATTGGTCTTCTTTTCTAATTTTCCTTGAGATAGGGTCATAACTTCTGGCTAGGGAAACAATTAAATCAACATCTAGGAAAACATCAGGGACAACCATTTTTCCCAATCCTAACACCCAACCATTACAGACAGGAACATGCTTATTTTTATTGCTGTAAAAGAAGTTGAAAATAGTGTAACCTGAGAATTCCAGAGTGATTGGGTCTCTACACCATTCCAGAAGATCTTCAAACATGTCATCAACAGCCCTCTTGTTCTGACTGGAGCTCGGCAACAGTTTCAAGAATTCATCTGAAAAATTTGGTTTATTCTTATCCTCACCAGTTTTGGACTTGGCCTCACTACTAGAAGACGTTGCACTCTTCTCAGGTTGACTCATCCTTGCTATAGAAACACCTTCAATTCTCTGTATCTCAAATGCTTTATGCTCAAAAATTCTCTAGACAAACAGAAACTCTTAACAACTGAGACTGAACAAATAAACAATGAGCTTCAACTTATTTATCGATATGAATCCAAGGTGTGCAACTACCATAATTAATGAAAATCTCCTCAATTGATCCCATATTCAATTTTATGTACCCTCAGATTTCAAATTTCAAGCTCGCCATGTCCGGATGTTGACAGATAGATTAAACTACTTGAAAATGAGGTGAAGAGGCAATGATCATGATTCTGTACTTTAAAACTGTTTGCGTCATGCAATCTTTCTTCTTGAAGCTGATTTGATGGCTTACTGGTTTCATGTCTAGATCGACAAAGTACTTTATCTATGTGGCAACGGTTCCTTTTCTTTTCCCTTTATGACCTTTTCCATCTGAGCCCATTTAGCGAACCGGCGACTATTGGCTTCTCTTGGTCGCTGAATATAATGCTAACCCTAGCTAGCAATCGGAGAACTGGCGACCATTGGCTTCACGAGTTCTCTGAATCCCTGTTTAATCCTGGTTCAAATTTGGAGAACTAGCGACTACTAGCTTTGCGGGTTCTCAGAATCCTATCCTTAACCACCCATGCATTTCACGAATCAGCGAACAAAGGGCTCCCACTTCAACAGTTAACTGCAATTACCATTTGGCGAACTAGCAAACAAAGCCACCTCCCATTCTCTTAATATTATGACTGACAGTCAATTTTCTTGGAGATCTAGTGAACAAAGGGTTCGCGCATTCACTTAAAGATATACTTAACCGCTTGATTGTCTGGAGAACTAGCGAACCCCTTTAATCTCTGATTCGTTGAATCTTTCCTTAATCATCACTTTATACTAGGATTCCAGATTGACCGGTGATCTTCATCAATCGATGGCTATCGCTAGTTCTCTGAATAACAAAAACCTTAACCATTTAATTCTGAGAATCAGCGAACAAAGAGCATTCGCTAGTTCTCCAAATACTCCATATCATTGAAAATTTCATTTTGAGAATAAGCGACTGAGACCTTAAAACTTATCATCCATTGATTCGCTTATTCGCCAGATTGTTTTAACCTTTATCCTTTTATTTAGAGAACTGGCGACCACTGGCTTCGCTGAATCGCTAAATTGTTTAGTATGTCACCAACTTATTCTGAGAGTAAGCGAATGTGAGAAAACTTATCTCCACTGAAATCCTTTGGGCAAACCATCAGAACTACCAAATTTAGAGGATAGCACTATAAGTATTTAGTCGCTCATTCACCAGATCAAATATGCAGGACCCATAGATATTTTGAGATTAAAATAGGGCCGTTGATCGTGAAAACAATCCACGGTATTTGCTAATTCTCTAGTTGACACGACCCTTGACCGCTAGATTCTGAGAATAAGCGAACAAAGTGTTCGCTGAATCGCTAGATTGTTTCACAAGACCGCCAAAGATTGTGAGAACTGGAGATAACCCTCATTCGCTAGTTCTCGGAAAGGAAAATGAAACCGCCGAAGCACTTGGAGACTTAGCGAACAAAGTAATCAAAAAGAGTGGCTTTAATGCATTCGCCAATTCACTGGATGTTTGGGTAACCGCTGGAAGATCTAGAGAACTGGCGACTGATATTAATAGTGAACATGAATTTTACTCATTCGCTGAATCACCAGATTGTTTTGAAATTTGATAAGACACTTCCCGATTCGGCGAACACTTGGGGAAAATAAGCATATGCACAAATAGCAACTTAAGTGACTTAAAGGTAACCAAGAAAAAGAAACAAGAGGGCCACATGAAGTTTAGAAATGAATTGGAAACATTTTGAAAGACAAGACCTAGGGTAAGGGTTTTTCTGAACATGTCAAAAACCATTTTCACGACACTTTACAAACCCTAGTCCAGGTATAACACTCGCATGGAGACTTAAACCAGGAATTGGACACAAACCTCGAAATTTTTTTAGGATACCCAACAAGAGGTTCCATCTAAAGAGAAAGATAGATTGGAAGGACAAGATGAAAGAGAGGAACAAACAAGTATGGGAGAGGAGAAGACTATAGGAGAAGAACAAGAAACAAATGGAGAAGAGGAGGAAAGACATGAGGAAAATGAGACGGAGTATAGAGTTTCTTCCTCAAGATTAGTCATTCCATATGAGCCTATAAATGCCTTCTCTAAACCCACTTAGTTTACTAAAGAAATCCAACCGAGGGTAAGGGTATATGCTGATAAAGAGGATACATATATGACAACACTTGGACGATCATTTCACTAAGTAGAATCTAGTGTTTGGGCAAGGACCCTGTCCTATGTGACGCAAGATCAGACGGGTAGGTGGAAGGCTCAAGTAGCAGTGCCTACAATGAATATTAGCATGGTGGAGATCACTCCAAAACACTATGTTCTAGAAGATGTGGACCTAGGAGAGCCAACAAGAGAGGGAAGTAAAACTCTAGCTACGCTAGGATTGAAGCATGCATTAGGCTTCATGGATAAGGATGAGGAGAAGATAAAAGTCTTAATGGAGAAAAATGAGGCAATGAAAATTTTTATTCTTAAAATAGTGGGTCCCATTGACCCTAGTAACCCTGAGGTATCATTATAGGATATTTTGGAAAAGAGGGGTGCTTTAGAACTATCGGTGGATATCCCACATTCTTTCAGTCATGCATGTACAGATTGGAAAGAATATTTTGAAGGGTTTGCTAAGACTTCTCTCAAAAATATTTTGAGGCCCTTCAGGGGTATTCTTCAGGGGATCACCTATTTGGTTGACCTTATGAGTGGAGAAGATGGCCTTGAGGAGAGAATTCTAAAATGGGAAAAGGCCCTTGAGGATCTCACAATAATAAGGAAGCAATGCTTCCAAGTTTTGGTTAGGATATATGAGGGGTCAGAGTTAGATAATTTTGAGGAATGGATCAAGAACATCATTGGCACTTTGAGTGTTTATGAGAAAACCCTAAGCAAAGTAGATAAGAAGAGGGATGAAGGATTACTTTGGGTTGGAGAGATGCATAATTTTTTTGAAGGATTGGACCTGGACTTGTATGATGAAGATGATGAGAAAATGATGCATCCCGTTAAGGATATCATAAGTCAATATCTTGATATTTTTAATGGAGTTAAGACAAAACAAGATCTTCAACATATGTTTTATTAGAAGGAGGAGATGCAAAAAATGTTGTCTCGAGAATAGGAAATAAGAGGTTTTGCTAATGAGATGAACACCTTCTGAAAGAAGGAACATGAACACCTCAAAGGTGTCAAAATGGTAGACTTTGAAGAAGTACAAGAGATTGTGGATAGGCTCCGCAAGGCTCATCCAAAAATCCTCCCAAGTCACTAAGTGTCTAGTTTTGACTTAGTTGATTTTGTATGAAGAACATTTTTTGTACACTTAGCCAATTTTGAGGACCAAGATTTTTGGCATTTTAGCCTTATAAAATTTTTGGCCTCCGAAAATCCAAAACTTGTAGAAGAGTTGCTTCAACACTTAACCAATTTTTTAACTCCATTTTTTTGAGGTAATGGTCGGGGTTCAAAATTTCTGGGCCATCACCTCCAGTAACTTTAGTCTTCTCCAGTTGCCTTTTTAGTCAGATTGATCACTTCCAAGGGTCATTTCTGCATGATTTGAGGGTGTCTTCTAGTTGAGTTCATGGAGAAGAGCTGAAATAATGAATAAAGGGCATAACTACAAGTTTTAAGAAGAACATGAACGAGTTAGAGACTTTGATTTTGAGCTATTTTTGTGCATAATCTGCTCCCAAATTGTAATGCATGAGGTTTAATTCCATGCTAGAGTAGTTTTAACTTCTTTTAGGGATAGTTTCTTTCATGTAAACTCTAGTTTAGATTTATTTTCAAGTTTTTGCGCAGCCAAAACCCTAGCTGTGAAATTGAGAGAATAGCTCTATAAATTGTATGAAAATAATGTAATTAAGGTCAGTTATTATTGCAATACAATATATACAATTGGTGCTTCAATCATGGTGTCATTTTTCTGCTATCTTTGTGAAATTCATGAATGTGTGTTTGCTCGTTCATTTGTTTCAAAGAGCCAATTGATTGTATGGTGATTTTGATCTGTGATTCTTTTAGTTGGGTGTTTATCTTTGCTTCATTGCTTTGTTGTGATGAATTATTGGGAAGATCTCTCTTTGGTGCTTTAAGATAAATTTGTCTCACGTGTGCATACATCTGTGGTGGCTTCATGATATGATGAATTTTGACTTATCATACATCAATGTTTATTTCCATTGACGATTGAATCTGCTAAGATGGGATTGTGATTTATTCATATATCTATTTTGTGGGTTTTCCTCATCTTCTCAGTACTTTAATTCGCATGACAACATAACATCGGTTTATGTCCATTAGTTTACTTTTCAAAAAAATTATTTCAAATTATTGTTACCTTGCTCCTTAATTTATTTGCAAATCAGTTACAGTAGATTAAATAGATTAACATTTCTTTCATCTAAAGATTCCCCCAAAAAAAGAGAAATATTGTCATGTTTTAAGATTTTTTTTGCAGTCCCTCGAAGATTGAACCAACAGAGGCCTCCTCATGAATAGATTCACATTTATCTTCAGTTGAGTTATTTAAGCGGTTGAGACCCAACCCAGAAGGAACCTTGAGATTTATTTACATCATTCTTCCAAGAGATGAATTTTCTCATGTAAATTCCTAGCCGTTATCCCATGTAAAAATGATGCTCAACACATCTCAAGACTGTGAGAAACTCATATAGGAGTCTCGTCCAGAACCCAAAGTATGAGCATTGTCCCTTTATTTCAGTGAGGCATTGGATTTAATTCGTTTTGGATGCAAAGGAGAAAGGCAATACTCAAAGAGGAATTACACCACCAAATGAAAAAATAAGTTATGTGATAGTATTAACTAGTAGAATGTAATTATCCACTAATTAGTGATATTTATATCTATATAATCTAACATATTTCAAACTTTTCATAGGTTGCAGGACACATCAAAGGCTACAAAGGCTAGACTACAAAATATTGGCCAGCACAAACTTGGCTCTGGTGGTTATTCAAAAATTCAAGCACAAATTGTAAGTAGCAATAAATGAAATTCCAGATCAAAATTTTTATAAATTGCAAATAATTTTGTTTAATAAAAAAATGCAAGGCTCAAAATTTAATTTTGAGACCACAAAAGAACACAAAAAAAATTCCTTCAAGGAAGGCTATCAAGTCGTGGATGAACGCCTATGCCAAGCTTCCACTAGCCCAACCCAAGAGTCTCCTACATCGGTTGAATAGGTAAATATGCCGAATGAAAAATATTTGAAATTGAATACTTGAGCAATAATTTATTTGATGTTAATTTCGAACATAAACTGACTTTTTTTTTTTAAAGCAAAAAATGATAACAATGCGCATGACATTGTAATGTGGCCTCGTAATCCTAACCCAGAACCTACACCGCATGACGAAGGCCCTAATGTGCATCACAGTGTCAATGGAGGTGTTCATTTGCTATTGAAAATTAATTATATAATTATTAATTCAATTTAACATCTTAAATTGAAATTGGTGTAACCTTTTTTTGCGTATATTTTAGAGCATACAGAATGTCATGTTGAACGAGTGGAGGATGTTTGGAGTGATCACCATGTTGACTTTGGGGATGACGAAAATGTTATTGTAGATGTTGTGGCACAGTCAGGTAAAGAAAATCTATGTTTTGTTCTTTTAAATTTCTTTTTGATTTATAGTTCTTTTAATTAATAAAATGCTTGTAACACTAATATAAAATGGTGTGAATTTAACCCATGTAGTTGTTATTGCAGCGGACCCCCTTTTGGCACAATAGCCTCGTGTTCCTGTATAGATGAGGAGGATACATATGTTGAGATTAGAAGTAGTAGAGGAGGGGAATGATGAGGATATTGATGGTCCGCTTAGCCGTTACCTTAAAAAAATGAGCAAGAAACAAAAATAGAAATGATTGTAATTAACATTTTTTGCTAATGAAAGAATGTTGTCTTAATGAATGTAATTTTGTACTAGTAAATGTTGATGAATGATGTGTTAATGAATTATTCATGAATGTTGTGTGTTAATGAATTTGTTAATGAATGTTATGTGATTATAATGATTGGATGTTATATTTCAAAAATAGATGAATGAATGTTATTAGATGTTAATGGGGAATTTAGAGTGATGCTGGGGGGGGGGGGGGGGGGGGCGCAAATGAGCTTCCACCTTCATGTGGTTGGCCTTCCTAAGTAGATAATATTAAACTATTCTCAAAACCAAGTGAAGCTCAAACTAAACCAATGATGTAGATTCAATGGCCAAAAACACCTACTAGTCCTATTCCACATGGTTCAATACCCCTTTTGATGCAGAGGCATCTCTCAACCTCACTCTAATAAGTCAATATGTTGTTGTACTAGTTCTTTTTCCAAGGTCTTCACTAAATTCCATTACCTTCAATAGAAATCCAATGGCCAGACACTCTCATAAGTCCCATTCCTCAAGGACAAGTACCCCTCCCTAGGTACGCTCAAGTCCTATTCTCTTTGTATACAATTCTTATCATTCCTTCAATAGGATAGTATCATTTTGATACTTGAATTGTCATCATTAACTAATGGGTTATTGTCGATTTCTCTTTGCTATCATTCTGGAGTACTATTTTTTTAATCTCATAGTTTATATTTGATTTTTCTTACTTCACAAATAGTGGATAACTTTAATCTTACCTTCACTATCCAAAATTTGCAACCTTGATTGTTTTCATTTCTCACAACAATTTCTATTCATTTCCCCCTTATTGTCCACTTCCCCCGTATTGTACCAATTACTCCTTTCACCATATATTTTCCTTTACAAAATCACAACATTTTTTTATTGCTAATTCTTTATAGAAGAATCTTATTTTATGCAACATTTTTATTGAGTATTAGAATTTATGGATTTTTAGGGGACCTTAATGTGAATAAACCATGATTTCATGTCTTGGAGGTTTCTTGCGCCCTATTAATGGTAGAGGAAAATCTTGATAACTTCTTAGATGCTAAGAACATTTTAATAGAAATGGAAGCCTATTTTCAAATACATGTGAGTAATTCTAAGTCTTGACTATTATTTGTTTTTTTATTCTTGTGAAAGCCTCCACCGCCCCCTCTTTTATTCTTATTATTCTTCTCTGTAACAAATAATTTTTTGTGTTCTTCGTAGGATGATTATCTTGATTTCTTTGGTGATCTAGAGACTATTGGAAAGGTGAGGCCATTCTCTAATCTAGATTCTAAATCTATCTCAAATATGGTTGCTTAAGTTGCTAATGAAACATTTTCCTAGACCACAAATTTCTCATGTAGGTTATTATATCAATGAGTTGGAGTTGCAATAGATTTCTTAGCAGACCCTATGGTACTTTATCATCCAATATTGTGAGTTCTTGTATAAGTGATGCATCTATTCAATACAAAACCTCTACAACAAAAGATTTTTAAAGGTCATTGTTGAACGATAATGGCTACCCCACGCAAAAACCATACATGCACAAGAAAAGGTTTGCATCATTGATCTCAATTTTTTTCATGGAAGCAAGTTGATTCAAAGTCTTGGGTGTCTCTCATGGAAGTGTAGAGTAAGAACAGTGATAATAAGGCCAAAAGAACTATTTTGTTCAGGGTTTCTAAGAGCTGTAGTCTATTCACTATAGTCTATTGACTGTCATGAACATAGTGCTATGCACCATTAAAGGAGAGTGTTTAAAGATTTGGGATTGTTGAAAGCTTTGGGACTGGCATATCATTACATTACATTATAGTATTTTCATGTGTTTAAGAGAATCTCCACCTTGAAAACATGTTAAATATGCCTAAATCAGATTTTGTTATCAATTATTTGGAGGCTTGAGGATTCTGTATATATTCAAAGAATCAACTATGAATGTTTTGCCTCCTACATGGACAATGTCTAGTTTTTTTTATTTTTGCCATGAAAGGGGGCTTCCATTAATTATCTACTGGCCCTGAGGACTCCATATATCTTCAATCTTCATAGAATTATCTGTGAATATTTTTTCTTCCTACATGCAGAATATTGATCTTTTCATTTCTACCATGATGGGATGATTACTTACAACATGATTGAAAGACTAATAACAAGGGCTAACCAACACGATTTTATATTTAAGTTTCTTAAAGATTAGATTTTATCATTCATGAAGGATATATTAAAAATATCAGTGACAGTAGTTCTTCCATTCCACTGCTACAACAACTTTTACTATCTATAATAAGGCATGGATATTTATAAGTTTATACATTGTGGACCAACAAATGATAAGTCTTGTTATTTTATTTTAAAATATCAGTAGAGGAATTTTTTTCTATGTCTGTTGTAATGACATTTTTGAAACGTTTGCTTCCATTCATATGATTTGTGATATTTTCAAATAAATTCTTTACTTTTTTGGAACTTCTAGCTTAATCATGTTTTTTTTGTTTAGTGTTTATATCTATATATGTATATCTGTTGTCAACATTTTCAATTAAGAGCACAAGGTTACTCATTGCACATTGATAAGCGTACAACATTAGTACATTTAATTTATAATTAAAATTTGATAGTTGTTCTTGTATATATTCTATAGGGAGTAGAAGTCTTAGTAAAAGAGTTGGACTACCTCCTGACTCTTCTTATAGAGAAGATGAAAAAGATGGAACAAGAGGAGGCTGAAACAAATATGGAGATACTCTTGAATTTTTTCAACGTTTGGAGAAACATAAACAAGAGTTGAATGAGATACAGTATCTTGTGTAGGATTTTACCAAATAATACATTTTTTTCTTCTTCCTACTTGTTCCAATCGCATTGGACTATGCACTTTAAGTAATATGACTTGTGATTAGCATCAAACAATATAAGAAGGGAGCATACTTATAGTTGACATGTAAGGTCCTTAATGTAAATTTAATGAAATCCATGAGCGCATGTCAATGGCAGAGATTCCTAATACTGTAGTCCTAATTTGACTTGAACTTGGAAACTCAGCAAGAACTCAACAAAACATGGCTAATTCACTTGATCTTGTATTTTTGGAAACATACATTTATAGGCTGACATAGGATGTACGGTAGATACTACACCATACCTTGTATCACATGTTGAGGACATGACTATGTGGTATACTTAGGTCCTATGTGTTAAAAATCCTTCATATATATGCTAAGTTGCCGATTCAGATTCGAGTACAAGAATCTGATTCGTAGATTCATGAAATTTTATTTTTCCCATTATGATTCAAATAGATTGGTGCACACACATATATAGACACACACACACACACACACACACATTATATATTCAAAAAATAAGAAATATATACATAATTGTAAAACTAAATCATTTCATAGTATGAATCTATGATGTTTGATCATTGATTAATGTCAAATGTCAAAGATAAACATTATAATTCAAAAGAAAATCATCACATTGAATCATATTTTATGTTGTTACATGCCATAAATTGTTCAAAGATATTGTTAATATTTACTTAGTAACCATTGTTAAACAAAATTATTCTATTGCAAATAAAACCTTTTACAATAAAATCATTGCAAGTAAAAAGCATTCTTGTTCATCCCTTTACAAAAAACCCTTGATAGCCCTACCTCTAAACCCATATACAAAACAAGAGTAACATGATCAATCTATGGTAGAATTTGAAGAAAGGCCAAGGACTTTGAGCTTGTAAGCACTTCTTGTGTGCTTCTAGCCTTCACCATTGGGGAATATTTGCATTCAGATTTAGTTGAGTGCTCCATTATTATAAACTTTATGCTCTTTGAAGATGGTATGTTTACTCTGAACCATATTCCTATCTCTTGGACTACCATCTTCTTATAGTTTTCATTTTCATCACATAGGATTGGATATGTGATGTGGAGGAAGTAGTGGTTTCCCACAAAAACTCTCCTATGCTCTCTTAGATACAAGGATCATCACCATATCTCAATGCTTCAACAACTAGTCTTGTCCCTCCATAGGTCTTCTCTATCATGGAAGATTCACTAAACTCAAGAATCTTCCTTTTCAACTATAGGAACCTTCAACACATCTCACCAATCTCCCTTTGTGTTCTGACCCAACATGCCTAACCTTTGGTTGACCTTATTCTCCATGGCACTACTCTTCATGCTTCCAATGACGTTGAGAAGGAGTGACCTTTCAACATTGGTTTTTTTTTTTAACAACACCACTCTAATGTCAAGGTGACCCTAAATAGTACCATATCCCTATGTGGTCAACAACCTTGACAAATGGAATGTCTAGTATAAGACTATACTAGTTATGAAAATGGATAGGATACAAGACTTGACAACTCCTTTGGGAACCCTAATCTAGATGATTAGAGATGGCTAATACAACACCCAATCCTAATGACTTAAATGACACAAATTTACAATGGATCTATATTTAAAAATAGTTCTCATATGATTGAGAATAGTGAACAAACAGTGAGCAATGAATGAGGATAGTCCTCTTTGAAACTTTTTATTCCATTCATATGATTTGTGATATTTTCAGATAAATTCTTTATTTTTTTGGAAATTATAGCTTAATTATGTTTTTTTTGTTTAGTGTTCATATATATATATATATATATATATATATATATATATATATATATCTATTGTCAACATTTTCAATTAAGACCACAAGGTTACTCATTGTACATTGATAAGCGTACAACATTAGTACATTTAATTTATAATTGACATTTGATAGTTGTTCTTGTATTGATTATATGGGGAGTAGATGTCTTAGTAAAAGAGTTGGACTACCTCTTGACTCTTCTTACAGAGAAGAAGAAAAAGATGGAACAAGAGGAGGATGAAACAAATATGGAGATACTCTTGAATTTTTGCAACGTTTGGAGAAACATAAACAAGAGTTGAATGAGGTACAATATCCTATGTAGGATGTTACAAAATAATACATTTTTTCTACTTCCTACTTGTTCCAATTGCATTGGACTGTGCACTTGAAGTAAAATGACTTGTGATTGGAATCAAACAATATAAGAAGGGAGCATAATGATAATTGACATGTAAGGTCCTTAAAGTAAATTTCATGAAAGCCATGAGTGTAATGCCCCGCCTGGGAACCCAGAAGAACTTAACCTAAACATGCGACTAGGTTTGCAGAATAATTTTTTTTTAAAAGTTAACATACAACAACATCAAGTTTTACAATGCAGAAGCAAAGCATAGCAATAAACAACTAACATAGGTTACAACTCTCAAGGGTTCCTTGACGTAGATAATGAAAGAGTGAATTAATTAATATAAGATAAAGATATGAATCCCAAGATTACATTTGAAAGATAATTACAACATCCAAAGCATGAATACATAAATACAATTGGTACCATAAGGTGACCATAATAATAAACATCCACTGCACATGTCGCAGGGTATGTAACTAAAATAAATTGAAAAGGAATACAACATGATAACTCTAAATAACTGAAACAATGATACAAGATCTCAAGAAGAAGAAGAACAAGAAAGAACAATTGCAACATGGATCATCCAGCCTCGGTGCACGAATGTTAGAATCTCAAATGGTAAAAGAATCACTACCACACGACCTCATGAACCTAAATAGTCCACTCCCACCATGCTGAGGAGATAAGATCAGATCTCACTCGGATAACAAACAATAACAACCAAGGAAGAGGTCCTGAAAGCTTCTAACTCAAAGGTACAAAAGTACAACAAGGTATACCAAAACTCTACCAGAGGCAAACAGAACACGTAGGAAACCTAAGATGTATACAAGAGGTGTCATCACATAAGCCAACTCTAAGGTTATCCTGGTAGTCCCTTCAGACCCTGACACCCTAGTGACTCTATGTGGTTATAGTAACCTCTTGTGTAGACAAGGTACTACCTATGCCATATCCAGTCCATAAAGGCGGCAAGCATCATCTCAACTCCCATCCTAGTCAAACTCAATCAGGAACTCAAGCATGGGCGAGGCACACAATATCTTATTAGGTTCATTTTAAACTCTCAATGTTTATTAATTTTCACTTATTAAACAACTTGTAACCGGATCTCCTGGTAGCCACTTCCGGGCTCCAGCACCAATTCACAAGCCACTTCTTGATATACACTTAGATGACCTACCCTAGGGTTTCACATAAACAAAATGGTCTCTGAGTTAACACAACTCCTGAATCTCTACAACCAGATTCCACATGCAAAACCATAACATGCATAACCAGATACATAACAAAATAAGTTCTCTGACACATTAGAATAAGCACGACAACCATTCATGATAGATAAAGATAACCCAATCCTGCCTCTAGATTTTATTCCCAAAAGATGACTAAAACCGCTAAAATTCATACAAGTTAAATGGACCAAGACATCAAAAGTCTTAAAAGCACCAAAAAGACAATTCATGCTAGTTAAAGAATAAACATGCAGAATTAATCAACTTTAAAAGAAACAACCAGATGATTAAACATGCAATCTTTATAACAAAAATTCTATATGATACTTGCGTAATTATGCCATAAAAGAATTAATTTTATTGTAGAAACCAATATCTAAGGTTCATAGTAAAACATTATTCCAAGAAAAATAATCTTAAAGCAACTATAACCATAATTGGAATAAATCATAATAAGAATACCCATATAATAAATTAATTACATTTAAAAATTAAGCATAATTAATAATTACAAATACCAATATAAATCATAAAATTGATTATTAACTAAATATACTAAATTAATTAAAACAAAAATATTTAATAAAATAAACTAACTTAATTAATAAATTTTTAATAAAAATAAACTAAACTATATTAATAAAACAAAATAAACTAAATTAATTAATAATATTTAATAAAAATAAACTAAATACTAATCAAAATAAAAATTAATAATAATTAAAAAAAAATAAAGGAAAAAGCTAATAACAAAATTAGCTATCGCATATAATAAAACCAAATGGCAAAAAGGGGTCCAAGGCTCCTCGTATCCCCTGTCCGCACTCTGTTGGTGCGACAGTACCTGTGGTATTGCCACACGGCAGCCCCCTCGGGGACTGTCGTGCGTCAGTACCCAGGT
This sequence comes from Chamaecyparis obtusa, assembly GCA_027943335.1. Lineage (NCBI taxonomy): Eukaryota > Viridiplantae > Streptophyta > Pinopsida > Cupressales > Cupressaceae > Chamaecyparis > Chamaecyparis obtusa. The sequence continues at coordinate 5,374 of BSBK01010781.1, read as the reverse complement.
ACTGCGTATGACAGTGCCAGAGGACTGTAAGGTAAGGGGTTTTTTTAAAAGCCCAAAACTTTCATAAATATAATTTATTTAAATTTGCTTTAAACAAAAACACTTTTCCAATTTTGTGATAATTATAATATATTTATAATTACATCACAAATTCATTTTTTTATCATAAAAGCCTTTAAAAATAACTTTATTTTATTTTTATATAAAACCAATGCAATATTAAATTAACTTCCAATATTAATTTAATATTAAAGCAAAAGTTGATATATATATATATATATATATATATATATATATATATATATATATATATATATATTGTACAAATACACAAAACATAAAATATTAACTCCACTAATCTTTTTTTTACAAAGCTGAAAACCTTAGTCAAAATTGGGCTTCCTAAAGCTTTTCCTACATATCCCTTAGGATCACCAAATCACAAAACATATAGGTGAAACTTTAAATCATATTGCAATAACAAACAAAACTTCTCAAGCATTCAAATCCAACAGGCACAATGAAGACACACCTTTCTTTTCTACAAAGATCTAAAAAGGAATAACAAAAATAAACTTCAAAACTTACCACAAATCAAAATTAAATAGATTTGATGATGACTAGAACGAAGAGAACAAAATCCAAGCCTTTCGATGAGCTCTAACAAAACTGTCCCAAAACTGTCTCCAAAAATCCTCCTCCAACACCTGTGTACCCGAAGAAAGGCTAAAATGCTTAATATTTAAAGAAATTCCCCTTTCACATTCAAAAATATAAACTCAACATCAAAAGGGCTTTGCATGAAGATGAACTTCAGTTCACAGTTTAGTCTCAGTTGAATTGAAGTCTCCTTTCCTCTTTGACTTGAGTTGAAAATAGTTAACCAAACTTCAACTTGAATCCTTAATTCAATCTCATGCAATTATGAATGTGCAACATAATGCATTCAAATAAATAATAATTAAAACATTTAGTTAACATAAATAACACATGCCAAAATAACTTTCAATTTAATAAAATATATTTTAATTGAACAAAGGTTAAATTTCACGATTTAAATAAATCATAAGTGAGGATATTTAATTAATTCACATTAATTAAATAATTCAACCACACTCAAATAAGCATATAATTAATTTCCAATTAATTAATGCATCAACTATATAATATAAATAATAATTAAACCAAATAAATATATTTATTTAATTACCATTTAAATACTATGCCACAGCTAAAAATAGCATGATCTAAAAATAGAAATCACATCAAATGCCACAATCCAACGAATCAGAAAGACCTAAGGACCCACATTCATACTCAGGACTAAGGTATAAACTCTTTGCCAATTGGATGAGTTTAGAAGGGTGGAAACACATAATCTTGTCCCTTACTTTAGGACAATATTTGGCTTAGGTTAGGATTTGGAACTGAATATTATCTCCCCTCTTTTACCTTTGAGATTAGCGATAGGGCACGCTCATCTTGACAATTCAGGGAAGTCGATGCCCGGTACCTGCAAACCTGCATAAGAGACAAGCATGTGCATATATATAGAGATATAACAGACAATGGCGGGGATCGACCGATCGTGTGGATCTTGCAAGCAAGTAACTACGACTCCGTCCCTCAACCACATTAGGCACGTCAAACAGAAATGTAAAACAAACACATCAACCATATACATGCAAGTATGGGGTCAAAAAAAACATAAGCATCAACCAATTCCTAACATATAATCTATCATCCTAGATGAATTAAAATATTTATAAAATCAGACTAGGGGCCAGGTACTACATCCACCCCCCCTAGAAATAGGCTTACTCCTAGAAGCCTACAACAGATGAGGATATGCATCCCCCCAAACACGAAGCATTTACTAAAGATAAAACATGACATTGGAAAGCAAGTCATAACATAAGAACATAAACACAAAGCAATGGTCTGAAAACATATTGTTTTATGTCTATGTTTAGTTTCAAGTTTAATAGTCTAGACATCTAATGGGCACACAACTTCCTAGAGTTCCTAGTGTAGAACTCGATGCTCTGATACCAAGTGTAATGCCCCGCCAGGGAACCCAGAAGAACTTAACCTAAACATGTGACTAGGTTTGTAGAATAATTTTTTTTTAAAAGTTAACATACAACAACATCAAGTTTTACAATGCAGAAGCAAAGCATAGCAATAAACAACTAACATAGGTTACAACTCTCAAGGGTTCCTTGACGTAGATTATGAAAGAGTGAATTAATTAATATAAGATAAAGATATGAATCCCAAGATTACATCTGAAAGATAATTACAACATCCAAAGCATGACTACATAAATACAATTGGTACCATAAGGTGACCATAATAATAAGCATCCACTGCACATGTCACAAGGTATGTAAGTACAATAAATTGAAAAGAAATACAACATGATAACTCTAAATAACTGAAACAAGGATACAAGATCTCAAGAAGAAGAAGAACAAGAAAGAACAACTGCAACATGGATCATCCAGCCTCGTTGCATGAACGTCAGAATCTCAAATGGTAAAAGAATCACTACCACACGACCTCGTGAACCTAAATGGTCCTGATGCAGGAGCATCCTGGGTGTAAGAGCAATCTTGCATCACCCAAAAATATTTCTATTTTTGTATTCAATAAGGGCTATTTTGTGCAGAGCTACTATTTATGGAAAGTTACTATTTTTGGTAATTTTCTTATGTGCTCAGAATGATCTGATTTCTTTCTTGGAGGTTCATGTTGGTCATATAAGTCTGCCAGTAAAGTTTCATTGCCAGATCAAGTGTATATTGGAAGATATCGAAGATTTTTGGTATTGGCAGCAGGGTACAGAAACTTTGAACTTAGTTTTGAAGGCTTTAGAGGCCCCGGATGAGGTCAAAAATTTGGGTGACGGGCGCTTGCGCGAGTCAAGCCTGTAGAGCGCTTCGTGGCGTTTCTGAAATGGGGTTATAATAGCCGATCGGGTCAATTGGTGATGACTTATGGTCTTCGGAAGTTGGGTCACCTGAAATGGCGAAAAATAATTTTCTTCAAAATTTTTGTTCGGGTTTCAAAGGTTATCTTGAGCCGACTATGATGTAATAAAATGTAAAATAAAATAATTCTAAGTTTGGTCGGCCTTATTGGCTAAAATTCTGGAACCTTCCCAAGCGGTGGAAAATTGCCTATATAAGGAAGGCTGTATTATTGTCTTAGGCAGTTCAGAATAGTTTTGGGTAGTAGATCTGGGTATTGATTCGAGGCTTTGTCCTAAAGAATATTGTAAGGGAATGCCCATGTGGCTTTGCATATTGTAATTCTGAAAGTTTGTAATTCCACATTTGTGGAGATAATAAGAAGTCAATTTTTTGTCCTTGCATACTATTGTTGTTGTTTCTCTATTTCTGTTATGTGTTTGTGGCATTAAGGGGAGCACCCTTCATCAGGTCCACTCCCATCGTGCTGAGAAGATAACATCAGATCCCACTCGGATAACAAACAATAACAACCAAGGAAGAGGTCCTAAAAGGTTCTAACTCAAAGGTACAAAAGTACAACAAGGTATACCAAAACTCTACCAGAGGCAAACATAACACGTAGGAAACCTAAGATGTATACAAGAAGTGTCATCACATAAGCCAACTCTAAGGTTATCCTGGTAGTCCCTTCAGACCCCGACACCCTAGTGACTCTATGTGGTTATAGTAACCTCTCGTGTAGACAAGGTACTACCTATGCCATATCCAGTCCATAAAGGCGGCAAGCATCATCTCAACTCCCATCCTAGTCAAACTCAATCAGGAACTCAGGCATGGGCAAGGCACACAATATCTTATTAGGTTCATTTTAAACTCTCAATGTTTATTAATTATCACTTATTAAACAACTTGTAACTAGATCTCCTGGTAGCCACTTCTGGGCTCCGGCACCAATTCACAAGCCACTTCTTGATATACACTTAGATGATCTACCCTAGGGTTTCACATAAACAAAATGGTCTCTGAGTTAACACAACTCCTGAATCTCTACAACTAGATTCCACATGCAAAACCATAACATGCATAACTAGATACATAACAAAACAAGTTCTCTGACACATTAGAATAAGCATGGTAACCATTCATGATAGATAAAGATAACCCAATCCCGCCTCTAGATTTTATTCCCAAAAGATGACTACAACCCCTAAAATTCATACAAGTTAAATGGACCAAGACATCAAAAGTCTTAAAAGCACCAAAAAGACAATTCATGCTAGTTAAAGAATAAACATGCAGAATTAATCAACTTTAAAAGAAACAACCAGATGATTAAACATGCAATCTTTATAAAAAAAATTCTATATGATACTTGCGTAATTATGCCATAAAAGAATTAATTTTATCTTAGAAACCAATATCTAAGATTCATAGTAAAACATTATTCCAAGAAAAATAACCTTAAAGCAACTATAACCATAATTGGAGTGAATCATAATAAGAATACCCATATAATAAATTAATTACATTTAAAAATTAAGCATAATTAATAATTACAAATACCAATATAAATCATAAAACTGATTATTAACTAAATATACTAAATTAATTAAAACAAAAATATTTAATAAAATAAACTAACTTAATTAATAAATTTTTAATAAAAATAAACTAAACTATATTAATAAAACAAAATAAACTAAATTAATTAATAATATTTAATGAAAATAAACTAAATACTAATCAAAATAAAAATTATAATAATAAAAAAAAAACAAAGGAAAAAACTAATAACAAAATTAGCTATCGCATATAATAAAACCAAATGGCAAAAAGGGGTCCACTGCTCCCCGTATCCGCCGTCCGCACTCTGCTGGTGCGACAGTACCTGTGGTACTACCGCACGGTAGCCCCCTCGGGGACTATCGTGCGTCAGTACCCAGGTACTGCGCAGGACAGTGCCAGAGGACTGTAAGGTAAGGGGTTTTTTTAAAAGCCCAAAACTTTCATAAATATAATTTATTTAAATTTGCTTTAAACAAAAACACTTTTCCAATTTGTAATAATTATAATATATTTATAATTACATCACAAATTCATTTTTATCATAAAAGCCTTAAAAATAACTTTATTTTATTTTTATATAAAACCAATGCAATATTAAATTAACCTCCAATATTAATTTAATATTAAAGCAAAAATTGATATATATATATATATACTTATATATAGATATATATACATATATATATATCTATATATATATATATATATATATATATATATGTATAATATATATATATACATATATATATATATATATATATATATATACATAACATATCATATATATACATATACATATACATATATATACATATACATATACATATATATAC